>OZ038508.1:29846500-30034000 GCA_964036315.1 Acanthosepion esculentum | reverse complement strand
GTGGAGTAATGGATATCGGCCTGGGATAAGAAATCAAAGGGCTCAGTTTGAATTCCAGTTCAATTTGTTACATTCACTTACACGTAATTACTCTTGGGAAAAATATGTATCCATCTCTTCTCTCCCCAGCTATGGGTTGAATAACATGACAGACTGGGTCCTATAGCCTTGGTTGGCAAACAGTCTACCATAGAAAGAAACAGTAACCAACTGTGATAAAATCTTCGTCAGCCATGACTTGAAAGAGACTTGATCACCCAAGCGGATATCATGTATGGCACTTAACTGAGTGAACGGTAATAATAAAATATTACCTGTTAGATTTAAAAAAGAAACAAAAAAAATGTAGAAAATGATTCAATAGTACTTATAGATATTGTATTTTCTGTATGCTAACATGCATCCATTTTTTCATGAAAAATGACCTCAAAAATCACCCAGCATCTTAGCACTGAAATGTCAAGTTGTAGAGAAGAGTTTGCCAACCCTCACGAACCCCAGTCACAAGATACAAGCAATCACGACCCCCAGACATGTAAGATAAGTCTACAGTTATCATTGATAAATAATAAATACCATATATCCTGTTGGTATTATATATATATATATATATATATATATATATATTTATTGTTTTTTGTTTTAGTATTGATAATAACCAGTAGCCAACTTCCTGCTGGTAATGTAATTCCTTTGTCCATCTTGGCATACCATATGATATCTTCATAAATCCCCAACCCCATCCACATAATCCTGACTGACAGTTACACTTTATATCTGTACCAAGAATACCAGCTTTATTACTGCACTTTGTGTACTATTGAAACAAGCTGGTTAGCTCAGTAGGCCTACCATTAATTCCAAATTTACTGTCAATTCCCAGTACCTACTATCTGCCGTATTTGTTTATGGTGATGGTACCAAAAATAAAAGCAGTTAACACTGTGTACTGCATTTATTGTATTCCCTGTTTTACTAAATTAGGTATTACTGCAATAATACAAATGTATAGTCAATAATATATTCCTACAGTAATAGCAGACTGTAGCAATGATGAGGCTAAAGCAACCTACTATTTGTGCTCTTCAACACAGCCCTGAAACATCAGCTAGGAGTTGTCAACATGCCATGTGTGGAGATGGCTTGTGGTGGCAAATACAAATTGTTTCTGATATGAATAAATATAACATTGTGTTTAACTATTGAAATTCTAATGAAAAATAACCACAAATATTTAATAACAGACCAAAAATATGATAATTTGTTGTGATAGAAAGAAAGATCACATTGTAAAGTCGGTGACTTGGACTTGCTAGTACAGTAAGTTATTAAAACATCAGGTAATTTTTTTTCCAAAAAATACCTAGCTAATTATAGTGTGTATCTTAACACTTGTAGCATCTTAACATATGGGAAATACAATATTTATAAGTATTTGTAGTTAAACTTTAATACAGCAATAAACTTGATAAAAATTGAATTCTTTCCCAGTGACTTGTGAAACCAACATGCTGATGACTGTATAACAAGGTGATCCTTATACCAAACCTCATGACTGTATAACCAAAAATGCTCTATATTAGAATCATTTTTTTAAAGTTCTTTTATTATTGGTTATTATTAATGTAACCCATTGTGTTATAAGCCAAGGTTATGTTTTGTGTTAATAAATACACGCCCAAACTGTGTTTTATATATTAGGCTTTATTTTGGGAGCTGTTGGGGATTGTGCTAGCACAAAGTCACAAGTCATTGTAACGGAGGGTTTGAGCATGCTGGCTTTGTTCAAACCATTGATCACACTAGATAATACACTCTCTCCCAGAAACTGTAACTCAGGTTCACTCAGCATAGTTGCAGTATAAAGCACAGGTGGGCTATGTGGGTGTTGAACAAACACAAATGTGCTTGAGCAAGCGTCTGCAGCAGGGATTGGCTAGCCACTCTAGTAGACAGGAATCCTCGCATACAAGCAGCCAGCCATTCTTATTTATTTTGGTTAATAAAATTTTGGTAAAATAAGATTGACTAAACTACGAAGAATGACACTAATATGCATTTTTCTTTTGTTTCTTTTTGTGCACTGGTATACTAGGTTGATTCAAAAGTTTTTGTATTACAAGCTTTAATT
This sequence comes from Acanthosepion esculentum, assembly GCA_964036315.1. Classification (NCBI taxonomy): domain Eukaryota; kingdom Metazoa; phylum Mollusca; class Cephalopoda; order Sepiida; family Sepiidae; genus Acanthosepion; species Acanthosepion esculentum. The sequence goes on along the minus strand of OZ038508.1, from coordinate 30,031,869 downwards.
AACAGTTCAAACAATTTATATACGAGAAGTGTTTATTCATTAAAATATATCCCATAATATTCTAATCTCTGTTGCTATCATTGTGCCAGAAGCTCAATTTCATGCCTATACCAGTTGGCTGGTTTAGAGGTGAAAAATACTTCCTGCATCTGTTTTCAACCCCATCAATATTATTGACCATCCATCCATACAGAAAATGAGCCATGACTCAGAAAAAGGTGATAATCTGATGGTGCAAAGTTTGGACTGTCGGCAAGTGGAGGTAGCACTTCCATCCCCTCAAATTCCTGCTTGGTCACATTGACAGTGTGTACTGTAGCCAGCAGCTTGCAGAAGGGTGGAGGGGCAGAGTGTGCAACAGCCTTGGACATCCAATCAAAGAGTGAAATAAGAATTTAGTTTTTGAAATTTGAAATTGTCTCTATTGTACAAGTGCCCTACAGTACCACAAGCTGGTGTGAATGTGAATCCGTATTTTGATAAGTGAGACCAGTGTAGGACACCCTACTTGAGTCTTTGGATTTGGTTCCAGGCATTATCAAACCTCTGCATATCAGTGACTGGAGCATTGTCATGCTGTAGGAGTGCACATCTTCAATTGATCAATACCTGATGGCAGGCTTTCAAAGCATCATATACTCACCGCATGACCATCTAGGACAAGCTCAAAGTGCAATGACTCGTCATGAAATTCCACCAAACACACCTGACCTTCTGTTCCAACCACCCATGTTTGACACTACAATTTTTCTTATTATGAAAATAGATCCATTTTTCATCTCCAGTTACAATTTGACATCAAATACGGGCATCTTGAGAATTTACTAGCAATTGTTTGTAAATGTTTGCACGTCGTTGAGCCTAGTCATTAGTTAGTTCATGTGGAAATTCTCGACAGCATCTGTTCACAACATATAAAGTGCCAAATGATGTATGTGTGTTATTTTCTCAAAAGCAGCTCTACAAATCAAGATATAAATAACCAAGCAGTTTTGTTGCATAGTCATATTGCTTTAAATGCAACATACCACAAGAAAAATCAGCAAGAAAGGGATTATTAATGGTCAGGAAAAAATGCAAGTGTTACTGATAGAATAGGACTATTATATGTATAATATACTGTACTAAATGTACACACTTCCTTGAAGCCTATTCTTGTTATTGGTTTTGCAGTTGTTAAATGAAATGAATCGGTTGAAAGACTCCACTAGCAAATTGCAGCAAAATGGTGAAGAGACATGGGGCATCCTTACAGATCTTTCAGGACAGGTAACCTTTTACAGTTTTATATTTTGTTAATTTTATTACTTTGATTGTTGATCTCTATTATTAAAGACTTTTTCTGTTGTAGCAGATCATAATTTAAAAATCAACTGTATAAATATGACTCTTTGGGTGCCTACTGTTGTCTGATGGCTAGCAAATTTGTCTCATAGACCAATTACCACCATCTGAGCAAATTGTCTCTACCATAATTTTTTCTACCATCCTATCTACTATCTCTGATGACCAACCATTTGGTTGGTCATCAGAGATAGCAGATAGGATGGTAGAAAATATAAGATATTTGAATTGTGCATTTTTACATTTTTTCATCATGTTAGGCACAAGTTATGTAACTCGAAGAGAAAACAAGATGTTGGCATTCCACATTACTCCAAACAAAAGGTTTGGAAGGAAATACTGGAAAGAGTGATAACAGCTACTGGACTTGAGAAACCTGTTTCCTGAAAAAACTTTCTAGGGGAAGATTTTATAAATTTCAACTGAAAACATTACTGGCTACTTTGTCAATGAGTGCCAAATGTTTCCTTGGAGAGAAACGGCTAATCTTACTATTATACTCACCGAGCCATTCACCATATTAGTTAAATCATCTTCATGGGCTTATCAGCTTATGCCAACTAATATCCTTCTTCAGTTGTGAAGCAGTCCAGTCTTGTTCCTTCATCCAACAAACAGTTGCAAACTCAATTTCATTCAATTCTAACTTTGGTTTGGGCAAGGCATGTCACTGAAAAGTATCTTTGAGATATAACTTGCAACCTCCTGAAGATGGGCCACATAAATTTCAAATTTATATATTTCAACCAACAGCAGGACTAGCTGCTCGGTCAGTAAATAACAAAAGTTTCCTTATAATGAAATGGCTAATACTGCCATTACCATATGTGAAAAAACAGCATCTAATATTTGAAAATAAGTTATCATTCAGGACTTGATTTGCATTGTGTTATTTCAATGATGACATCAAAATCAGAGTTACTAGCAGAAATGCCTCCCATATAATTATCTAGATGAAGACACCATTGCCACTAATGTCTTACCATTATGTAAGAGTTGTTTCTGACACACATTGTATTATACTGTAGCTTTTCTACAAAATTATGTATTGGGTTACATAGTTTCACACCGGAACATTTTAGTCAATGTATACTTTTTTTTTTTTTTTTTCAATTCTTAAGGAATTGAATATTCCAGAGATGTTTCGAGTGAGGAAGTCCCCACGGTCACCAACCAAACGAGAAACACATCCAAAATCTCCTCCTGCCCCAGCAATTCAACAGTAAGTATAGTGTCTATATTTTACATACTCCTTTCAATTTCCCTAAATTTCATTGGAAAAACTTCAGTGTTGATATTTTTGGAAATCTTCTGTTTTCTTGGAATGGACGATAATAATGAACCAACATCATTACCAGACATGTTGTGGACTACTCACAACTTTTCAAATACCTTTAGAATTGACATAGTCTACAATGCCACATTATGCATCACATAGTTACTTCTACAGTGTAGTGGTGTATCAATTTACTTTATGGTGGAACACATGATTGAGTAGACATCCCTGTTTATGTCTACCAACATGTGCATTCAAGAGTCTTAAGAAAGAAAATGTGCCTTCTGGCAGGATTTGAACCTGTGTGTCCCTTGTATCACTGTTAAACCTGGCATGCTTTTAGACTGCTCAGCAGTACAGTCTTGTTCCTTCAGCCAAGTTGTGTGAATTAGGCCCACGTGTAATCAACAAAGCAAATATCATCAAACAGTTGCAAACTCAATTTTATTCCATTCCAACTTCAGTTTGGGCAAGGCATGTCACTGACAGTTATATCTTTGAGATATAACTTTCAACATCCTGAAGATGGGTCACAATTTGACAATCAGAGACTGTATAGAAGCTATGTATGCAGGTTTGCTGAGAATTTAACAACTTGATACCCCACCAAAAATAGAGACTAAATTAGAATTTGTGCTGAATTCAATTCAGACTGATTAGATTTGGGAAAATCAAGTTTCTTTTCTGGAACTTCCAGACAATTTTCCATCTTGCACATTTATAAATCTACCATTTGTCTGTGCATTGAATACTGCTGCTATATCTGGTCTGGTGCTCCTGCTATATATCTAGGGATTCTTGACAAAATTCAAAGAAAGGTCTATAATATAATTGATCCTGACCTGGCATCTCAACTTCAGTCACTTTTCCATTGCTGTAATGCAGCTTCCTCTTGTCTTTTCTATAAATATTTTCATGGCAATTGTTCTAATGTGCTTCCCTCCTTGGTGCCTCAACTGCTACTAGATTGGCAACTAGGTTTGACCATTTTACTAGCTAGATGCAACCATATGTTCTATTTTAATAGCTTTTTTCTTGCACTTCTCACCTGTGGAACTATCTTCCAATTTCTTACTTCCCTGCCACCTACAATCTTCAAGAATTTAAATGCAATGTCAATTGTCATCGTCTGTCTTCCTTAACCCTGTTCTTTTATTGCACTTTCTCCTCACTAAAGTTTTATTCTTTTTCATTCTCAGTAAGCCCTTGCATCCTCGAGGCATTATCACATTAATTGGGGTGGAATGATTAAAAAAAACAAAAGCAAAGATACCTTGATTTGCAGTGTGTTTGTCGCACCCTCCCATTACACCAGAGGGAGGGATCAGTGCTCCCATCGAGGTCAGTGCAAACGACGGTTGCTGGGGCTGAGGGGAATTTTTGTTCCTGTCCCAGGTGTACGCACTCGGGTCCCCACCTAAAAATAGACCTTGTGTCACATCTTGTCCTAGTGGGGGGACAGAGTAAATACCATGTTTGTGTGGGGCTAGATACGGCTGGCTCTTGTGATCCCAGATGAAAGGAACATGATTTTATTTCCAATCCCAGTGGGTTTGTCTCCCTTTTTTAATTAATTGATAATTACTGATACTTATCTTTAAGTGTCTTTGTGCTGTCTTTGGACGCTTCAAAAAGGTGTGGCTCACATTGGAGGTTGGTTCCCTCTGCCTTTGGAAACTTAAAGCAACATGTAGTTTTTACTGTATATCATAACATGCTTTTACTCGCATGATCACAGTAATATCAAATTTATCAAGTTATGATTTCCTGCTAATTTCAACTCTTAATTCTTGTAACTTTGAACTTCTTGAAATTTTCCTCTTTTTGACATTGATATTAAACCGAAGTCAATTTCAGATTTGCATTTGGGCACTAATTTAACTTTGCTCCCTCCCCAACTAAACTTCCTTACTAATTCCTTTTGCTAATCACTTCCATTGTTCAAGGCTATTTTGCCACCACCCACCTATAGTGCCCCGCTGTACTTTTAACACCAAATTCTTCAAAAACAAATTGTTTTGCTAACTCTGTGAACAGGTATATTGTACTACAACAGTAGTACAGGTTTGTTTAGTTTCCCTTGCCACTTTTTCTTTCAAGTTATGACATACAGATAAAATGACATAGAACAATAGGGTGGAATGCATTTAACAAAATTAGATATAAGAACATCATCTTGTCAGTATGCTTAAAATGTAAAGTGTATAATAACTGTATGTCGGTGACATATGAATATCAGGGAGCTGAAAAATAATCATGTAGAAAACTAATAGAAAGAATTCAACATGGACCAGAGAACAGATCAAAATCAGTAACAGCAAACATTTAGGTGGGTAGGACACAGCAAAAAGAAAAGATAACAGATGGAGTAAAAGGTTGCTTAATTTATGCCCTTCCAAGTTGAGCAACATTGAGCCTGGTAGGAGAGCTGGTTTAGTCACTGAACACTTAACCACTCAGATTTTGAATTCAGAATTGTCCTTCTCATAGACTGTCACTCAAAGCTATAGGATTCAGTCTGTCCTAACCTTACAGCCACATCATGTTGAAACATTGTTTCCCATATGATCACTGAAGTTAAGAAGTCTAGCCTGGTCAGTACCTAGATGGGTGACCACTTGGGAATACCAGGTGCTGTGAGCTTTGAATGTGCAAGTGGTGTAGTAGATGATGGCTTGGAATTGTTAATCAGAGAGCTGAGTTCTAATTTCAGTTGAGTTCGTTATATTAACTTATGTGCAAATACCCTTTGGAAACGTATGAATCCACTTTTTCTCCCTACCAGCTATGAATTGATTAGTAAGACTTGTATCACTAAAACCATTATCTCCAAACAAAAAAAAAAAAAAACATAAAATAAAATTGCATACAAATTTTGAGATTTTCACCTTAAACAGCCCATAGAGGTTGATAATATGCTGCTAAACAACTAACTGACCAGTTTGTTCTGCTATTCAACTCGTAGCTGCTGCTTCTATGTTGAGATAACTCTATACTTCCAACAAGTTGTTACCATGTCAAAAAAAGAATAAGAACAGATAACATAAAAGGACATAAAATTTTTCAAAATTGGCAAAAAAGTATTTTTCAGAGTACATAAAAATGGGAAAGAAATGTGGGAAGACAGTGTAAAAAAGTCAAAAATTAGAAAAGTGGTATAAATGGTAAAAGGAAAAAAATAGTAACACAAAAGGGAATTTGCATGTAAGTGAATGTAATGAACTGCTACTTTGATGTTGTAATTTTTTCTTAACTGACTAAATCTTAAGATCAAGAAACTAGGTGGTTAATGTCATCTCAGCTGGGCAGGGAGGGCAACATCTCAAATCTTCTGTAACATTCCAGTTTTTGCAATATTCATACAATGATAATTTGTCCTTTGTAGAAGTATATCCTGGATTGTTTTTTTTTCCTTTTTTTTTTTAATGACATTTAATTTTACTTGAGTTGACAAGATATTATTGGCAACATCTATTCGTAACAGGGATATCCAGCACCTGGTTGTGTGTTTCCACATTCACCAGTTTTGATATATATATAAACATTTATCAATATAACATATTTCACTTTTATTAAAGCTTCATCAGAAGTGAAATATGCTAGATTGATAAACATTTTCCTATTTGTTCTTTATCTTATCATCTTGTTGGATTCCAATCCATATTTGATCCTTAACTAATATATTTAAAACAAAAGTACAAAGCTGTTCTAAAACAACGATTGACAATTTGCTTGAGAAAGAAAAAATTCTTGTTTAGAAAATGAAGCTCACTCAATTTGGCCACATTTTATTATTTTAACAGAATCAGCCTTCTTTTTCTTTTTTTCCCTTCCTTTCTGGAATTTTCGTCTCAAACTGTGTTTACCTCCTTGAACTAATTGTCTTTTTTATTAACCTGAGTAATTTTCTTACTATCTATTAGATATAACTTGTTAATTGGCAGTTGCGGAATCTGTAAAAAGTCAACTGACCAACATCTCTTGGCCAAATGTGACTCCTGCAGCAAACACTATCATTTGGGCTGTCTTGACCCTCCCCTGTCACGGATGCCTAAGAAGACCAAACTGCAAGGATGGTAAGTAAGCGTTTGTCACCTGATCAACCTGTTATATCAGTGTTTTTATCAATTACGCCCATAATGTCAAAAACGAGACAGAAAACAAAACCTTGTGCTATATTTTCTAAATCCTTTTGCTATGCAAATTAACCTTTGACCTTTTGCTATGGTAGATGCACACTATTATTTTTGCTTATTTGTATGTATGACTATTAAAATTTTCTATGCAGGGTAGTCTAACCCCCAGCCTTTCCTAGCTGGAGTCGTTTATCCTTTCTGACTGAGTAATCTACATGTGTTTGTGTCTGAATTTCTCGGATGAGGGGTTATCATTATTTTACATTGAAACTTTGTTGTTGTTGTTATCATAACATTTCAGTCATTGTGCTCTCTGGCCTTCTTCAGGAGTCTGTTGATCCAGGTAGCCTTCAAGGAATTTTGAACTGAATTCCTTTATTTGATCTATGGGTCTAGGTTGTTCTCATTATGCTGTCCATGTCTAGGGATATCTCCCCGCCTTAATTTTTTTTAAAGTACTGCTCACTTATTGCTGTTTCCACAGAGTCTAAGTCTGTACTATCCAACCCTGTCAGTATTACTCACTTTAATCTTTGGGTAGACTTGGACTCAATGGAAACAGGGCAAGCAATAACTGAGCAGTATTTTTTTTTTTAAATTGAGAGATATCCTGAGATAGGGATAGTGGAATGAGAACCATCTACCCCTGTAAGTTAAATGATGAATTCAGGTCAAAATTCCCTGAATGGGACTCATACTGTGACAGACACTTGAAGAAGGCTGAGGGCACAATGGCTGAAACATTGTGATGCCAACAAAGAGGACATTAGTCCAAATGAAAATAATCTCCATGTCTATACTATTATTCTGCTTGCTAATATTGGTGACATGGCTTTTATTAATTTTCTCGACTAGCTTTTCTTTCATCTTAATTTCAGTTGTTTCTTAACACAATTCTATGACTGTCAGACAGGATAAAAAAATAAAGTCTCCAGCAACACTTGAACTGGTCTTTTTCCTTGGGAAACCAATTTTAACATGACAGCTGCCTTACAGATTAAGCCATGAAGGTAGCTGGTTACAGAATTTGAAATTTAATGATATAGCTGTCATTTTTTTTTTCTATGAATACCTCTTTCACATTATTTTTCTCTATTCTAAAGAAGTGACAACAAAGATGTTAAACACGATTTCTTTATTAGATTGAATAAAAATCTTGTTTTCATAGTTATTTATAAAATGGTAAATAATAAATATTGCATTGTAGTTGGTTTATATATTTTGATAAATTTGTAATTTCTTTATAAATTTTGGATGAAAAAGATTTCTTTTCAAATTTTTTTTCTTTATAAAATAGTAAATAAATCTTTACAAAAGGTAAATGATAAATATCACATTGTACTTGGTTCACATGTTTTTATAATCAATGTTGAGCCTGGTCAGTTCCCAGATGGGTGAGCACTTGAAATGCCAGATACTGTAAGCTTGGATGTGCAAGTGGTGTAATGGATAATACCTTGGAATTGTTAATCAGAGAGCCGAGTTTTAATTTCAGTTGGGTTTGTTATATTCACTTAGGCTCAAATACTGTTAGAAAAGATATGAATCCACCTTTTCTCCCACCAGCTATGGGTTAATTAGTAAGACTTGTATCACTAAATCATTACCATCTCCAAAAAAATTCTTACAACCTAAAAATATTTTCTGGCTTTACATAACCAAGCTGATAAGCTGTAGAAAATGTATCAATCAATATCTTTCTCTTGCTATCTTTCTACGCACACACACATATATAGGTGTTGTCGACCAATGAGAGAAATTAAAAAAGACAATAATAATATTTATTATATATTATTAAGCCATTAGACAAAATAGAAGCAAGAGAAAAATATTAAAAATCAGAATTTTTGGCAATTCAGACTTTGGTGGTAAGAATGGAGTGACCTTTTCCAGGGTGCACGCCTGGGCTATGGTATATGGAGGCCATGATGACAAGACACAAAGGAATACAGGGCATTATATTTAGGGTCGACTTGGTTGCAGGAATTGCTAGAAGGTTGTCCACATTAATAGCCAACTGCCTTTAGGGCTCCACACCAGATTTTCTGTCTATATTTTACTTCCATAGCCTTTTCTGTGTTTGGATATGACCACAAGGTAGATGAGGTTTAAAAATCAGTATTTTCCTTTCCCTAGACAAACTGCTTTCCCAGACTGACCAGATTTATCTACCCAAAGCAGCTGGTTATGAGGCACCAGTAGTCTGCCTTTGCTCCTTCTCTAGCTTGGTGCTGGACTTAGTTGTCAAAGGCTATTTGAGACACACATGCCATGGAAGCATTTTGTAAACAGTTGGAACATATATAAACATTACATACATCATGTTTTCGGATTAGTTTTCTAGGTCCTTTTCTTCAAGTCTTATACTTCTAACATCTCCGCCTAAAATCTGAAATTTTATTTACCATTTATTTATTTTTTCCTCAATAGGTGTTGATAGGTTCACCTATTGTCTGGTTCATACTCCCCACCCAGTCTTTTGAACAGGAGTAGAGATTTATTACTTGTTTCCTTTTTAGGATTGGGTTTCCAGTTCCTTCTGGAGTTTTTTTTTTATTCTCTTTCGTCTCAGTAGCCCCTTGTGTCTTAGTGGCGTTATCACCTTGCTTGGGGAGAATTATTAAAGAAAAAAAATTTATGGTATCTTGATTTTGTTTTTTTTTGTTTGTTTTAGGCAATGTTCAGAATGTGCCAGTTCCAGTAGTGATGTGTCAGAAGAGACAGGCGTTGATGTAGATGCTCCACGCAAACTACGAGAAAAGATCAAAGAACCAATCAAGTTTGAGCAGTTACAATCATTAGACATGAAATCGGTAAGCATGATTTCTTTTAAAACACTCTTCTCTGTACACACACAAAACAAAAACTTTGAAAGGCTTTGTGTTTTGTTTAGTAAAGCAGAACTTTTTTTTTTTTTCTATAAAATCATTTTTAAAGAATTAATTTTTTTATTTTACCCTAATGATCTGTATTTCTCACCATATAGCATACAATTGGCTAGGAATATTTAAGAAATTAAAACTCTAATTAAAGTATGTGTCTAATCGTTTTTTTGTTTTTTTTTTTTACTTATTTATTTTTTTATATTAATTTGTATTTGTAATTTAATCATTTATAATATGTATTACATTCTGGGGTCATCAAAGGACTAATGTGTCAAATGGGTGTTTGTATTAGGCTAGTACTGTTAATTTCTTCTCAGAGGTTTTACCCAAACTCCTCCATTAGAGTATAAGTCACAGGATGATTTTTTTTATGTGCACTATATATGGTGGGAAACACAGTAATTCATTTGCTAGTATAGTTACTTTTTATACACATCATTATCCCACATTAAACTAAATATTAATATTATCAACTTTTGAACAAGGACATAAGGGCATTTTGCCAAAAGATCACATTTATTGACCTCCAATTAAGGAATTAACAATTACCTGTGAGCTTTAGCTATTGTTCTATGACAATTTCTTTTGGTCACAGATTGCCATTTAAGATGGCATGTAGATATATAAAATATAACCAAATTGAATGGCTACTGTCTTGCACAGTTCTAGATCACCCTTCAGCAATATGGAGCACCTATAAACCTTCTCCTGGAATGCCAGTAAGTGTAATATCTGTTGTCATTTCTATAATGTATAGGCAAGTCTCCCTATCTTAGAATATCTTATAAAAATTAATTTTTATTTATTTTATTATCTATTTGTAAATGATCAGTCAAAAAACCTTGAGCCGGTTAGGATGTGAAGTTGAATGTAATTGTAAAAGACCTACTTGTAGATATTTTATTTTACAGTAGATTTTGTTACTATTTTAGTACTTATTACATCTTCACTGGAAGTGACTTCCATTGCTTATTTTATCAAAGTAAATACTTGTTAATGTTTAATAAATCAATAACAGATACAAAATGATGGTGGATATAATTATAAGTATAAAATGTATTGCCTATAACTTTAGGAAGGACCATTAGCATCCCAAGATTTATTTACATTATTTGAACCATTGTCCTCATCATTATTGCCATATTCACAATGTTTTGGCTGTTGTATGCCCCAACCTTCTTCAGGTGAAATATAGATATATTCCAAGATTTGTTCAACCAATTGAATTCATTCTTTGTGATGTTTCAGCCAATCCATTCTACAGGCTTCTGGTGTATAATCTGTAATAGAAACTCATTTTTGCAACATAAAACAGCAAGAAAACATTAATTAATAAGGCAACTGGTTTCATTCATTCCAAAAATGCAAAACACACAGCTGATAACCTTCATTATGTAACTCTGTTCTTTGATGTTTTTAAGACAGGACAATAAAAAGATGATTACTAAAGTCCTTGTCCAGCAGGCACATATCATATATAGCTAGAAAGTACTCAGAGTGCATACCTCTGCCAATATTATTAACACTCCAAATCCACGGCTTTCTCACTCCTGTTGGAGGTGTCCCTCACTGACTGAACATGTCTTCAAGGGTGTAGCCATACTAACTACACTTGGCCAATTGCAAGTTGGTGAGGCTGTTTAATGCAGAGTTGGAGGTTTTGAATTCAGGGTTGTCCTTCTCCTAGACCGGTTGCCGCTCAGTCTGTTCTGCTATTTTACCCATAGCTGGGAGGAGAAAAAAATGGAGTCGTACCTTTCCCAAGGGTATTGGCACATAAGTGAATGTAATGAACTTGTCTGGAATTTGAACTCAGTTCTCCAATTCCTCAATCCGAGCTGCTGTCCTTTACTCCACTATGCATCCTATTCCGAATGCTGAAGATGGAATAATTAGCTTAAAAATCCCAGACTGTTGTGACAAAAACTTGTAATGATTATTCATCAGATGTATCCTCAAAAACAAGAAAACCTGACTAAATAACAACTTTGTTAGCTGAGGTAATTATTTGATGATGAAAATCAGTTCGTAGATATGATGCAGGAGAGATAACAAAGTTTCAATTTTTTTCATATATTTTCCGGTGACTGTTTTATGTTTCTTTCTTTTGTCAAAAAATTTAATTGGTTCTTGCTCCTAAGCTCACCCATCCACAAAATGTTATACAGAACTTTTTGGAGATATTTTACAGACATAGGCACAAGTGAATGCATAAGGTTTACCAAACTGACAAAGGCAAAACATTACAGCTGAATGAATTCAAAAGTTTTCAAACTTCCTTATAAGAAGTGTAACAAATTCCAGGCAAGTGTGAAAAAGAATATTCAGGAGAAACCAACTATTGCTTTAAAGCCAGACTCAAGGAATATAAAAAAAAACTGTATGCAAACGGATAATAGTAATTTTAACTGTTTCCTTAAAAGGAAACATTTGGAATTCATTGACCAAGCAGCTAGTTCTACTTTCAGTTGAAATTTATAAAATCATTATATTAAAACGATTTTTCAAGACAATAAGTTTCTAAAGTCCAGTGTTGATGGAGGTTTTTCCTAACCTTTTATTTGAAGTTGTGTGGAATGTCAACATCTTCATAATATCATTATTTTCTCTTAGAGTTACATGTGTTATCCACTTCAGCAGCTGTATACAGCTGACAGTTTAGATATTTCTGAATGAGTTTGGCATGCCATACATAAGAAAGTCAAGATCTAACAAGGGTATTTAAGAACACAACTTGAGTTTTTAGTTTAATCTTTTGGCCTTTTAGCAATTTCCAGTGTTGGGCTAAATTACCACCAGCACATGTTCGGTTTCCTTATCTCCGATACTAAAGAAGTAAAATAAATCTGATATGGCAAACTATATCTAGAGAAAAAAGAGAGCACACATTACTCTCTCTCTGGGATAGGGTCCAGATGAACATCAGCAACAAGTAGAATCACCTGAGTTAAATAGATAACCATCCTACTATAATTCTGCTTATCCCTCCCTTTGTTAGTTTGCACGGCCATTATGCCCTGCCAATACCTAATAAATAATGGACTATTCCATTTTAATTGCATGAAAAAAGAGGGAAAAGGTATTACTTGGTTCCAGTGCAAAAATGAAAGAAAGAAGTGGAAAGAGAGACTCAGATTAATCTAATAAGAACAGATACTACACTTTGATCTTAGCCAAAAGGCCGGGGATTTACTTGACCTCCCACACGGTCAGGTTGTGACACAAGGTCGGGGTTTAACGTGGGACGGGAGGGGGAATGGACCCGAGTTTTCACCCGGGCCGCAGTGCTTTGGCTATAGCTGGTCATAGCTTGTCCAAGCTGGTCTTTAGCTTTGGCTTTAGCTAATCTAGCTATGATACTACCAGCGCAGGGACGAATCCCTGCGACCGGCCTGTATCGGTGACCGCTCCCAGCCTAAAGGCGATCATTCAGCGAGTAATCTGAGAACAGATACTACACTTTGATCTTAGCCAAAAGGCCGTGGATTTACTTGACCTCCCACACGGTCAGGTTGTGACACAAGGTCGGGGTTTAACGTGGGACGGGAGGGGGAGTGGACCCGAGCTTTCACCCGGGCCGCAGTGCTTTAGCTGGTCTTAGCTTGTCCAAGCTGGTCAGAGCTGGTCTTAGCTAGTCATAGCTGGTCATGGCTGGTCTTAGCTTGTCATAGCTAGTCAGACGTAGCCCCGATACTACCAGCGCAGGGACGAATCCCTGCGACCGGCCTGTATCAGTGATCGCTCCCGGCCTAAAGGCGATCATTCAGCGAGTAATCTGCGAACAGATACTACACTTTGATCTTAGCCAAAAGGCCGAGAAGCGATTGTATCTTCTTGCCGCTCCCCACTGGCATGATGTGACACAAGGTCAGTTTAATGTGGGGAAGCCCAAGTATGTGCACTTGGGCCAGGCCCCAAAATAGACCCAGCCCCTCACAATCATTGGTTGTGCTGGCATCTGTATTACTACCAGTCCCCTCTTTTTAGTACAATGGGGGAGGTACTGCTGTGGGCAGCTGTTTCCAGAGATCAGGAATCTCTCAATAATGTATTTAGTTGAGCTCTGTCCACAGAGAAACAACTGGGAGGTGAAATCTAGTTATCTGCCTGAGGGCAGATACAACACTTTCATCCCAGCCAAAAAGCTGAGAAGTCATGGAGACCACAATAAATGTGCTATTTTTCAGGTGCACAGTATTGAACGACCAAACCGAGTAAGGTAATCGCCAAAAATCCAGTTAGCACAAATAAAATAACATCGTCTGCTGAATTATTTTAAAATTATTATTGAGAAATGTTCATGAGACAGGGATTTGGCTAGTGAATAGTATTGTCTGTTTGGCTAACATTGTTGGAACTGACCAGATTGATATGTGAGCTGACATTTTCTATTCACCATCTTGTGCTGTAAAAAGAGATCTCTTTCATTATACATTACATATCTGAAGAGGGCTGTAGAATGTATTGGTAATATTATGGTACCAGTATGTCCAACAAAGTGAGTTGAATTGTCCAAACAAATCATAAAACATAAATAGTTTAAAGAAATTAGGAGCTAATGAATAAAATGCCCAGAAAAGATGGGGCAGAATTATCTTGATTCTAGATTCCAGGAGGCCTGAAAGTTGTACTTAAAAATTCAATGAAATGCTGTTTGTTATTGAAATATTCATCACTTACAGCACATTCAATAGAAAGGAAATTAATGTCTGTATATTATTTGATTCATTTCCTTTGAGAAATTTCAATTTTCTTTAAAACTGAAGGGGATTATGTTCCTTGTACCATTTCTGAAGCCAATTAATGAATATTTTAAAATAAGAGCTAAGGGAGATAAATCTGATTAAAAAATTTCAGTTTGTTTTCATAATACAAACATAACTAATGATTTTTACAGTTTGCTTGCTTGTTTGTTTTTTTTTATTTTCATTTTGTACACTGTTTTATTGGACTGAAACTATGTAACCTATTTTACAGGGTGGAGTGGGGAGTTCTCTAAAAATAATTTTCCCTCCATCTTTAAAGAACATCAGTTCATTTTAACAATCTTTTTTTTACTCCTTTTGATGTCCAAAGGGATGCTGAAAACTTCATAGCCTGGCCCATTTCCAAAAATGTGACTAAGCTACCAAACATCAAAATTTGTTTTGTAATTCCATCTCGGTCTTGGTTCGACAGAACTTTTCAGCACCCCATTTGTGAGAATTACAACCAATAATTGTGTTGGTTTGTCTGTGTAGGTAACCAGTGACTGCCATTATTGTTTTCACTCTCTCAACTTGAAAATTCATTACTTTTATTTTCAACTGTTAAGAGAGACAGTTGAGAAACACAATATTGAAATCTTTAATGAGAAGTGTCAATTCTATAGACTGCTAGGTTATTCTCTATAAAATTCCTGCAGGCAAATATATGCAGAGATATTGTTAAAAAAAAAAAAAATCATTACAAAACTTAGTCCACCAAAAGTTCTCTCAGATGTATGACAATAATATTTATAACACTTAGTTTACCCTTTCTGCCCCCAATTTTTTAACAGTATTTATACTAAATAAAAATTGTTACTTTGGAAACAAAGTATCATTCACTTCCAATTTCATAAAAATAATCTTAAACAATTTTGAGCTATACACAAATTTATTAAGTTTGTAAAAAGTCCACTAATATTGTGATAAAATTTACACATAATACCATTATTTATTTTTTTATTATTAACCACCAAGGCTACCCAGTGTTTTCCCGGGAGAAAATGGCTTTTCTGATCAGCGCCCCAAGTTAACTTTTGGTGTGTAGTTTTATTTTGTTTGATCAATTTTGAATACTCCCATCCCAAAGGAGTAGAAGTGTGCACTGATGCTGACACTTACACATACATTTTTGCCTATAATGAAATGTCTTCATGAAAGTACATGAATCAGTTAAGATTAAATGGCTACAAGTTAAAACCTAATTATCTTCCCCTTTTTACCTGAAGAAAAAAAATCAATTTTTTGCTAAGAGAGAGAGAGAGAGGGAGACCCTTGTTTAGTATTAAGTTTCAAAGGTGGGCTCTGTTATCAGTAATTTGTATAACATATGAATGCTGTAAGCAATTTAAAAATGTATAAATATTCAATTGCAGTGAAAAAAAAGTTAATCTTTTATTTCACAAATTATTTTGCCAACTATTTATAAAATTTTCTGAAAAATGATCCCTTTAGTTTAGATATTTTGAAGGTTTTCAGATAGTTTTAATTATCATCATCTCCCTTTTCCTAGTGATAGATACGATCTAAGATAAATTCTCCAAGAATTGTTCAGGCTACTAATCTCATTGTGTTTTTATTGTTATCACATTTTGGCTGATCTATTTAACAGCTTTCTTTAAATGTACAATATGTCTGGAAGAAAGGGATTTCTAAATTTGGGTTGTACAAACCAGAAAAAATAGGTCAGCAGGAAAACACTGGCAGCAGACATACTTTATTGCATGAATCTGTTCCAACTCTAAACATTTTGCCACTCTTCACAACGATTACATGAAACAGGATCAATGCTTTATCCATATGGTTGTTCTGCTTTATATGTGTAATCCGTTTTTTGTTAGAGAAATCTGCAAAAAAAAAATCTGCTGCTGCCATTCATTTTTTTAACACTATCTTCTTTCAGACTGTGCACTTGAATACAGTTGTAGAATGTATTGTCTGTAATATGGTAACAACAAAAATCAGTTCAATAGTTTTAAACAATTCTTGAAATGATAATGACTCACCTAAGACTCCTTAAAATTATCTGTTACATAACTTCCAATCATACACTTACAAATCAAATGTTAGCATCATAAGTCCCAATGCTATGCCCAATTTTTTTTTTTTTTTTTTTTTAATTTCATTAATTTTTAGTAATTTTCTAAGTTATTGTTCAGCGCCATTTACTTACTTATCTGCAGTGATTTAAAGCAAAATTCCTAC
Organism: Acanthosepion esculentum; assembly: GCA_964036315.1. Lineage (NCBI taxonomy): Eukaryota > Metazoa > Mollusca > Cephalopoda > Sepiida > Sepiidae > Acanthosepion > Acanthosepion esculentum. Next base: position 30,015,278 of record OZ038508.1, on the reverse strand, counting down.
CATTTTATTTAATAAGTGACTTATCAATCTGTCATTTCTTTTATTTATACAGGGTGTCCATAAAGTTTGTGTGCACTTTAAAAAAATTATAACTTTATTTGTATTTGCAATAGAAATAATTTGTAAAAAGGATTAGAAAGAAGTAAATCTATATTTTTTAAGGTTTTATTGAAATTTTATTTAAGTTTCCACATGTCCTCCATCATTAGCAATACAAAGGGTAATATGATTTTGCAGTTCACGGAAAACATTTGCCAACTGATTTACAGTAATGCCTGAAATCACATTAGTTATTTTAGCTATACTTAAAACTAGGTACATTAAACTTTATAACATTTTTTTCAGATTATTTCTATCACAAATACAAATAAAGTTATAAATTTTTTTAAAGTGCACACAAACTTTATGGACACCCTGTATTTTTTTAAATAAATGAATTCCTCTTCACTTTCAAGTTGTTCAGGATTAGCAATAAAATACAATCCGTGATTACAAAAGCATGCTTTAATCCAACAGATATTTACTTATATAGGAAGTGCAATGTGTATCCACATGTTTTTGTGTTGTGTATGTCATAATTTTCACAGTACACAGTACTCTGATCCGAGGTAAAGGATTAGGCAGTGACACTTTGATCCTAGACAGAGTGCATCATAGACACTCTGATTCTATACAAAAATGCTGATCCATATATAATAATCTTGTCATTTTTCATGGGTACTGTGCTTGCGTGTGTATGTATATGTATGGATGTATGTATGACTAAATTTAACCAACAAGGTCTTTTTAATGAATTTTTTTTTGTATTTTTTAAATTTTCCAAATTTATATAAAAGAAAAATATATCTTCCTCAATCTTTCAACAACTTTATAAATCTCTCCAACTATGAACTCGCTAAAGAACAAACGGAATTCCTCAACTTAAGGCTAAACTGCCACCTCTTCTCCAACCTTTGATTATAATATCAAAAATTGGGAAAATACAATAAAATAATTAAACAGACCTTATCAGTTAAATCAAACTTGTTTCAATGAATATTGCTGCCTAAATATACCATTATTTATTGTCTGGGAAATTACTATATTAAAAAGAGTGCTCAATGCTCAGTTCAAAAAATCAAAGGTGCAGAGCTATTTAATATTTAAAATAATAAACATTACACCCTTTCTGCTACCGTGGTTTCCACCAATAAATGGTTTCTTCAGGCAAATGGTGGAAACCACGGTAACAAAAGGGGTTAGTGTTTATTTAAAAATATATATATTCAAAATTGTTTCATTGAATAATATAGATGTATAATGCCTCATTATTTTTATAATGATCCTTTCCAGTTCTGTAATCAGTTTCTTGATGTCAAGATAAAATTCATCATGGAAGGTGCTGTACTTTTGATCTCCTCCAAGATCATCTTCAAGGATGAATTACAAAGACAAACTTATTGTAACTGTGATATTTTCATGGTGCATGTTTCAAACAAAATCTCATAAGTACCAATATATTCCCTACTGATCCTTGTATAAAAATAAAACTAATTATATATAATACTAAATTTAACTCAACCAACTTAATCATATTCAATAGCTCTTCTCTGTCAACTAGTGTTTTGGACACTTCATTTGTTGGATACAATTCTATTGCACAACATTTAAAGACACATCACTGTACTCCTTCAGAATACAGGAAAATACTTTTTGACAACACCAATATACTACACCATGAAAATAATATCACAGTTACAATAAGTTTGTCTTTGTAATTCACACCTGAGGATAATCTTGGGGGGTGATTGAAAGTACTTGGGTAGGAAAAAACTATGGTGCCTTCCTTGATGAATTTCATCTTCTAATCATGAAACTGATTAGAGAACTGGAAAGGATCATTATAAAAATAAATAGACATAATATCTATATTATTCAATGAAACATGTTTGAATGAAGATATGCTGCCTATATATATATATATATATATATATATATATATATATATATATATATATATATATGTGTGTGTGTGTGTGGATGTAATGTAAATGAAGTGATGTTTCATTAATTACAATTTTAAATAAGATCATTTATTACCATCATTGTTAATTACCTGAAGAGACGTTTTATTTAAACATTGAAACAAAATGTACAATTTTGTAGTAATTACTTACATGTTCTAATGTAATAGTGTATAATATCTATATATATATATATATATATATATATATATATATATATATATATATATATATATATAATAATTATTTTCATTATAATAAATTAGAATAAAACCATTTTACAAAGCTACACAAAAACTTTCATGTTCTTGTAGTAAGGTGGTACCTCTTCAGGCGATGGTAGATAACTAAATAATATTTTGCTCAACTTTGTACTGAGCACTTTTTTAAAATAATAAATGCTATGAACTGTGGATTTTTACCCCATCTGTTCGTTTTCTCATTTGGAGATATAATATGTATTTTTGGGTTCAGAATATTTTCATTTTCTTGTGAGATATCTTTAAATTCAACCAGCGTTAGACCATCTTCAGATAATTTAACAACCTGTGGTAAGATCTGTCCTGGCTTCAACTGCCATAATTAACCTTTCTTTATAACTGGTAACCTGATCCATGTTCTCTTCGTTGGGATATTTTCTTCTTGTGAGATACCTTTAAAATTCATGTGATATTAGAACATCTATATAAAGAGGTCAACTATGGCAGTTGAAGCCAGGTCAGATCTTACCACAGGTCGTATTACCCCAAAATGTTCTAATACTGCCTGAATTTAAATATATATGTATGTATTTCTCCTTATTGATTTGCTTATATGATATTTAATTTACTTATTCTGTAATTATTGTTATTTTTCTTCTATAATTTTGGCTAACTATTTATATAGAGCTTAACTTAGAAAATTTAATTTTTATACTTAGAATCTTGATGAGTTTTTTAAGGAACTCTCAAGAGAAAGAGCCCCCTCCCCTTTAAACTGCATTTTGGTTTGTAATGAAACTTTTAGAATTATTATATTCTCTTTATTTATATTTGGACTAATGTAATCATCTTTATCTGTCTATATTTCTGAGATGAGATATTGTAATTATTTACATTATTTGGACTGTTGCCCTCAACTTTATTGCCATATTCACAACGTTTTGGCAATATGAGCTCTGGAAAAAATGTTTACTGAGACATTAGGTTTATAAGTCCCCAAAATTCATATACTGATGTCCTCAAGGACACCTGGTTCAGTGGATAAAAGCATTGGTTGGAGTTGTGAGTTCAATACCTGGCTACTACAGTGGTGAACAAAAACTTGGAGAGCTGAGTTAAAGGGAGATAACAGAGGAGTCGGAAAGAGGTAAAGCATGTGGAATTAGAACAATCTACTCCCAGTGGACAAAATAAAGTGTTCAGTTTTAAATTTCAATCACCTGAAGAAGACTGGAGCATGCAACAGCCGAAATGTTGTGAATATAACAATAAAGATGAGGACAACAGTCTGAACAATGTAAATAGTCATCTTTTTTTTTCTATTATCAAAACGTTTTTGTTATTCTATCAACCAATCTTCTTCAGGTGTCTGCCGATCTGGGTAACCTTCAGAATATTTAAAAAAACAAAAAAATACCTGTATTTAATCTATTGTGGTAGAGTGTTCTGATTCTGCTGACCATGTCTAGGAATATCCCATCATTATGGACAGCAGAATGAAAACAAATCTACCCCCATAGATTAAATACAGGGTTTTGTTTGAATTTCTCCCAAGGTTATCTGGATCAACAAACATCTGAAGAAATGGGAGGGCAAAGCAGCACAAAAGTTGATAGTAGCTACAAAGATGAGGATATTAGTCCAGATATAAATAATGTTTAACTCTTCATCCCAAAAATTCAGACAGAAATTATTATTTTCTTGTTTGTTTTTTCCACAGTATTCCAACTGGTCCATATTTCAACTTTTCTCAGCTAAATGGGTTAATCTACTATGTAATATTGTTGTCTTTATTGCTGCTGCTGCTAGTCTGGCTGAACATTGTGAATTAATCCTGTTGCTATGATATTTTTCTTCCACAAGACAGTTTATCTTGTTGAATGTTGGTTTTCATATATAAATATGCTGAACCTCCAAGTGGCAGCATCATGTGTCAATTCCATTCAATTTGTGTGGGTGTGTTGACCTCAATAACTTTATCTCAGGGTGTTTGGGGGATGTTCTTGTTGAGTAAAAAGCAATACTTAAAGATGTTTTTCTATAAGTTTATCTAAAATACGATCATGATCTGTAATTGTTTCACATTTCTATCATATTCAACATCTTGATTTTCTACATGATTGACACCTAGCAGGTGTTAAACATGTAGTAAAAGTTTTCACTATGTAAAATTGAGACAAAGTGATGACATCAAAATAGTTTTATTACTATTTGAGGAACTCAGGTACTGCCACTTGGACATCATCAAGATGTGAAACAATTGAAAATATTAATTATTATTCAGTGGATAATGTCAGGAAGACCAGATTTTAATTTGTGAAACTTTCCCAGCATAAGTCAAGATTAATTTTTTCTGTATTGATGTCACTGATTGACTATTCATCAGGTTGACAGCAGTTAGGATCATAGTGACATGAACTCTACAATTCTTTTGTTGGCTTCATAATATGTGCTATATACGGTTTTGAATTTATTTTTCCTTCTCCTAGATTGTGCACGGTCTACCCTTCTATTTAACCCATAGCTGGGGGATAGAAGAGATGAATTCATACCTTTTCCAAGGGTATTTGTGTGAAAGTCAAATGTAACAAACTCAACCAGAATTTGAACTCGGTTCGCCAATTTCTCATCCCAAATCACTAACCCTTACACCACCTGCACATAACTGATTAGTAGGCCAATGACATTTAATTGTTAAGCCAAGTTCATCACACAGGCTATAATTGCTGTTGATGCTGGCTGCAGGAGATTAATGTTATGAATTTTCTTGCTCATATTTTCTATAGTTTTTGAGATATTTAATATGGTGCATGACTTTTGACGTTGTTGCCATTGATTAATTAAATTTATACAATTTCAATCAAGATTCATACCAAATGAGAAAAAGATTGATATATTTTAAAAATTATAGTTTTTGTCTTCTTTTTTTTCATTTATAAACTGAAAATTCTAGCTGTATTTTATCCAGAAAACTTGTTTGTGAAGTTTATTTTATTATTATTATTATTATTATTATTATTATTATAAATAATGATTATTGATTACAAAATTTACCATCACAAGTCCACATTGCTAATATCATCAGTTACATGCAGATTAAACCTTTTTAATTAGTTATTAATTAATGGCTTGGTCCCCATTTGAAAGAGAGACAAACAAAATGCTACCATGCATAATTTATCTTTTTGTTTTCCATTTGGAACAAATCAGTTAAATCATTTTTCCAACCTTCTTCCAGGAAAAACGACTCCGGAATCGATCAAACACTAAACAGAAAAAAGGTAAAAAGCGAAAGTCAGTGAAGGCAGACAAAGGTGGCAAACGAGAAGATCATGAAGACTCAGAAGGTGTTATGGAACTTTAATAATAATTGATACACCCCCACCATTGTTGTTTTTTTTTTTTCTAATTCCCCCCTCTTCTCTTCCAACTAATGACCATTGGCTCACTATTTATGGGTCATTTGTCCATTTGTAATTATGTGTAAAGGACTTATGGTTTTAGTGTCGGCCCCTATTGGCTACACTTTAGCCAAACTGGACAAGTTGAAGACAAAGATTTTTTTTCTTTTTAAAAGAATAAAGATTTATTAATTTGAAATCATATTTATTTGCCAATGTGTTAAAAATATTTTTTCTTTTTTTTTTCTTCTTTTTTTTTTTTTTTTGAGGTTGGTTTGCAGATTTGCCAACAAAAAATAAAACAAGAAAAAAAATATAAATATATTAAAAAAAAACAACTTAATTTTCCATTTTTTTTCCTTTCTTTTTTATCATTATTATCTGACTATGTAGCCTGTGATATCATGGGTAGGATTTATTAAGCAAATGCATAATAACTTTCATTCACTCTAACAATAGCAAATACTAAAAGCATTTCTAGAAATTCATTGAAATTTATTTTACTATAAAAATACATTATGAAAAGAATGAAGTAGATTTTATCATCTGAACTAATTGTTTATGTAACCTGTGATATCATGGGTAGGATTTATTAAATACATCAAAACATTCTAATCATTACACATACAAATAATAAAACAATATTCATTGCTGTATGTTTGTGCCAACTGTACTTTAACTTTGTATCTGAAAGTATGGTTTGGGTTTTTCTTATCAGTGCCCAGTGACTTTTATTCCATGTCATGAAGTGAAATGATTATATTGAATCAATTGCTAGGTCTTCTGCTAGGAAAGTTGGTTCACTGTGTCATGCCAGAATTCATCTTTCAAGTTTATGAATCTAACATTTATCTGTGCATTGAATACTGTTATCACCTCTGGTCTGCTGCTCCTGCTATATATCTTGACAAAATCCAAAGAACGGTCTGTAATGTAATCTGTCCTGACCTGCTATTTCTGCTTCAGTCACTTTCCCATCATCATGACATGGCTTCCCCCAGCCTTTTCTATAAATATTTTCATGGCTACTGTTCTAATGAGCTTGCTTCCTTGCTACCTCGACTGTATGAATTTAAGCGTGCTAGTAGATTTCATGGTTTTACTGTTGAAATAGCGAGATGTAACCATAAGTTGTATTCTAATAGTTTTTCTTGCTTGTAAAACTCTTTTCCAGTTTCTTGCTTTCCCGCCACCTACGATCTTCAAAGATTTAAATGCAACATAAATCTCTATCTCCTGTCTTCCTGAACTTGATCTTTTATTGTCCTTTTTCTCATATTCTTTCACTCTCAGTAACCCATGAATGTACTGCTAGGAAAGTTGGTGTTGTGCCAGACAAATTATCTTGTCAGGAATCCATCTTGCACATTTATAAATCTACCATTCATCCATGCCTTGAATATTGCTACTATATCTGGTCTGGTGCTTCTGCTATATATCTCAAGATTCTTAACAAAATCCAAAGAATGGTCTGCAATTTAATTGGTCCTGACCTGGCATCTTGACTTCACTTACTTTCACACTACTATGACATGACTTCTCTTTGTTTTTTCTATAAATATTTTCATGGCAATTATTCAGATGAGCTTTCTGCCTTGCTACCTTGACTGTATGAATTTAAGCATGCTACTAGATTGGCAATTAGGTCTCATCATTTTAACGTCAAACTAACTAGATGTAATCGGAAGTTCTATTCTAATAGTTTCTTTTCTTGCTTGTGGAACTCTTTTCTAGTTTCCCTGCCACCCACGATCTTCAAAGAATTAAATGCAACACCAGTCACAATCTCTCTTCCAGAAACCTGTTCTTTTGTCCTTTCGCTTTACTAACATTTTCTCATTCTCTTCCTCTCCTAGTAACCTTTTTATGTCTTAGTGGCTTTATCACCTTGCTTAAGTCATTTTCTGCTCTAATATTTCTGGCAATAGGGAAATAATTGCACTTGATGATGAATCAAGAAAACACCAAATTTTTAAAACATTTATATTTCAGCAAGTTTTGACTCTCTATCTGTATATTCTGCAATTGAAAATTTGTTAAAACCATATTGTCAGTGGTCAGGAATTAAGGCAAGGCTTTTTAGCAGAATAGGGTTAATACTTGTATAATTACAAATTTGCTGCAGGTAACTAATATTACATCGAAACACCAGTTCTCATCAAATCACCAGTTAAGCAACGTTGAGTCTGGTCATTACTTGAGAATACCAGGTGCTTGGATATGCAGATGGTGTAATGGATAATGTCTTGGAATGAGAAATTAGAGTTTGAATTCTAATTTGTTACAGTCACTTACATGCAAATACCCTTGGGAAAGGTATGAATCCATATCTTCTCTCCCCAGCTATGGGTTAAATAGTAGGACAGACTGGGTCCTATAGCAATCTACTGCAGAAAGTAACAGCAGCCTACTGTGGGAATTCTTCTGCCAAGTCAATCATGAAGTGAAAAGAGACATGATCACCCAAGCATGTATCATGTATGGCACCTATGGAAGATGAACCAATATTGATGGATGGAAAAAATTCCTGTAATACAGTAATGCACATAGACATCATTTTTGTATTCTGCTATGAACTGACACCGAGATCTCTGCTCATTGTAAACAGTAAGTAAAAAGAAATTTATCATTTCATTTTGGTGATAACAGTGTATTCTGTACTAAAAACCTTCTCCATCAATTAAACCTATTTTTCACACACACACACACACACGCACACATTCATCATAAGAGCTGCTTCAACTTGAAGGAGTATTACAAATCAGTGTGATTTCTCATCTTCAGCATGGCTGCTCATTTCTGAGCATGCCCATCTGCTCAGGCCCATCTGTGTTTCTTCAACACCCACAGAGCCAAACAGTAGTTATATTTATAACTATGCTGAGCAGACCTTAGTTACAGTTCAAATATTTGCCACACCAGGGCCACAAACAGTTTTAAATTCAGAGTTCTCTTTCTCCTATATAGGTTACCAATCACAATTAGAGAGCCCTGTTTTTTGTTTTTTTTTCTCCATGTTACTTCTACAGGACCATTTACTCCTGTCTTCGTAGCAGGTTCAACAGACCTGACAAAGTAAACCTGGCAAGTGTTCTTGAAAAGGACCCCCAATAGTGGTTAATTGAGACCAAGAATGGCTTGTAAATTTTAACACCTCTAAAGCAAAACTGCTTTCATTTAATCCCCTTTTCTGGCTGCTATGACTGACGCTACGCTCCAGGAGAGCAACACTTTGCGCCTTCTTGGGCTCATGTTTTCCACTGACATGAAGTGGATTGAGTCTATTGAAGCAATTGCTATGTCTACTACAAGGAAAGTTGATTCACTGTGTCATGCCAGAAAATTTTTCTCGCCAGAATCTGTCTTGCACATCTATAAATCTACCATTTGTCTGTGCGTTGAATACTACTGCCATATCTGGTCTGATACTCCTACTGTTCATCACTAGGTTCTTGACAAAATTCAAAGAAGGATCTGCAATATATTCGATCCTGACCTGGCATCTTGACTTCAGTCACTTTCTCACCAACATGGCATAGTTCCCATCTATCTTTTCTACAAAGATTTTCATGGAAACTGTTTTGATGAACATTTTTCCATGCTACTAGATTGGCAACTAGGTCTCACCATTTTTCTGTTGAAATAGCTAGATGTAGCCATAAATCCTATTCTAACAATTTCTTTTCTCGCACTTCTCACCTGTGGAACTTTCTTCCAATTTCTTGCTTCCTTGCCACCTACAATCTTCAAGAATTTAAATGCAACATCAATCGCCATCTTTTGTCTTCTTAAACCCTGTCCCTTTATTGTATTTTTCTCAAAGTTTTCTCATTGTTTTGCACTCCCTATAACTCAGTGACATTATCACCTTGATTGGGGTGAAACAATTAAAAAAAATAAAAATGGTTACCAACTAAAATTTTTATATTTGCCTCGATAAAGTTCCTTGATGAACAAAACATCTTGACATATAAAGTTTTACTCTTGTCTTTTCTTTTTTATATAAATATATATTTCTTATTGCTATGAACATTATTTTTAGTGGGTACATGTATTTCTATTGCTATCCCTGCTTTTTTAACTTTCTTAAACAGTGAAATTAATAACAACTTTCCGAGATTGAGAAGCCTTAAAGAAAAATTGTGTCTCTGACAAGAATCAAACCTGTATGCCATGTTTTTTCTATCTGGGGAAATTGCTTCTGTTGCCAAAATGTGCTGCTACTAGTTTGGCCACAGTACACCTTGACAGAGCAAGGTTTGAATTACTTATTTAAGAAAAGCACATTTCTTGTTGTAATTTCTATGAATCTATTTCTGCTAGCTTCAATTTTGTACCGAAAAAGTAAGCAACAGTAATTTTTGAATGGATCTTTTATTCAACATTATTTCCTTTTACTATAAATGCTATTTTTAGTGGGTACACAAGTTTCAGTTTCTTTGTTTTTTATTTTTTAAACTATGAAATTAATAACAATCAGACAATATCTTTCCACTTTCAATTTGAGAATAGTAACTTTCAAAATGGAATTATTTATTTTGAGTAAGAACAATGGAAAATTAACTAATCAAATTTGTATTTTTTATATATTTAAATTTCAAAGTTAAAATTGTTTTTAAAAACTGAATTTAATTTGATAAAACACTTAATTATTTACCTAAAGATCTTCAAATATAATGAAATACTTTACCCAAAATTTTATAAATTTAAATATGTATGAATTGAAAGTAAAACTTGTAAAGTTTGTAATCTATTTTTTGAATAATATATAAAGGTTGAAAAATATATTCAACTGACTAAAGTATTTTTTAAAATTCAATATTATGGCGAGATCATACAAGAAGACTGAAAATGAAAAAAAAAAAAGAACTCAAATTCTGGCTGTCTACGAATCAGATGGAAATTGGAGGTCAAAAGCTTGACAAATTGGAGTCCCTCAGGCAACTGCTTACAGGTGGGTATTCCAAGGTGAAAAGGAAGGCGCAAGTGGTGGACAAACATTCAGAAAAGTGTCAAATGAGCACAAAGATTTTATGCAGAACAAAATTGAAGAAAACCCCAGAATAACACTTGATGAGCTAGTTGATGCCATTTACCTTAAATTCAATTTAAAATTGTCCAAGCAGACTTTATATTGACACCTGGACATGCTTTTATATGCTCTGAAAAGTGTCAGATTCGAGCCAGAAACAGCAATCGCATTAGATAATAAAGAAAAGAGAAAAAGGTTTGTGGAGGAAATCCTTGCATTTCAAGGCCAGAATCTGCCAATCCTCTTCTTAGACAAAACAAACTTCAATATCCATATTTCAAGGAGTGAAGGGTGATCTTGAAAAAGTACAAAATGTAGCACAATTTCAGCAGCATCAAAAATGTAATAGGTTGTATCAGCAACTTGGGCCTAATTTACAGGGAAGTCAGGCAGGGATTGTACGCAAGTAACTTGGTGCGTGATTTTGTTAAAAAGGCCGACATGTAGCCAAGAAAAAGTACAGTTGATCTGTTTGTCTTGTTATTGAAAATGCACCTTGCCACTCAATAATTGAATCAGTCTTAGATGAGGAGGAATTTTCTGATGATCAAATTTTGAGTCTAGTACAGTCCCATACTCAATCCAATTGAGAATATTTGGTCAATTTTCAAAGCTGAAGTAAAATGGAAATTGGCTGAAAATACCCAAGACATTCTAATGAAAGAAGGGTTAACCATGAGCATCAAAGAACATAGGCCCCAGACCCTAGAAAATTATATAAATGCTGCCCTTGCAATGGTGATACCAGCAATGTGCTCAAATTTCATTGCAGGCATCCAAGGCAAAATCACAAAAGCTTTAAATCTGGAAGATATGACATTTTAAGTAACATGCTTTATTTAAAATAATGATTCAATGATTTCCTTCTATAGAATTATTTTTTATATTTTCTGTTTTCAGATTTAAAGTTAGTGTTCCATTTTGAAAGTTACTATTCTCAAATTGAATGTGACTATTCCATTTTGAGAGTTATTATTCTTAAATTGAAAGTGAAAAGGTATAGATTGAGAAGTCCATAATATTTATAAGAAGTAATGTCAGATAAAAAATCTAGTAATATTTAACCTTCATGCCTGCAAATAAATGGTGTGGCAAAAGGCACTTATTCCCTTGATACTGCTTTTACTGTACACACTGTCAAACTCCTGGCAATGTTGCTTTTAAAAAATTATTAGAATTTTACTAAAACCCAAACATATGAAAATGGATTTATATATTTTCATTATTCTTGACAACAAAGATGTTAAACACTATTTATTTATTGGATTGCTTATTTGCAAGAATAATTTTATATTTACATGGTTATAAAAACATGCGAACCACATAATGAAATATTTTTACTTACCATTTTTTAAAGAAAGAAATAGGAAATATTTTTTATTCATAAATTTATAAAAATGTCTATGAACAAGAAAATTGAATAAACCCATAACGAGTAACTGTAATTATAAATTTTGAAAAAATGCTGTTTTGCAGACATTTCTTTCATTTGATCTCGCCACAGAAATTCATTAAAATAAGAGCATTGCTTCCTCGAAACCAAACATTCTTTTATGTTTTTCATAGGTTTATTGAAGTTTTCTTGTTTTCGTCATTATTTATAAAATGGTAAACAATAAATATTGCATTGTAACTCGTATCCTTCCATTGTCTCTCAAGTATTAGGGATTCCTGAGCTAAGAGGTATAATATACGGTGGTATTCCGGAGTCTGTAAATAGTCTCTGGCGACTTGGGTCCTGGCTGTATCTAGCTTGTCCATTTCGGTCTTCAACTGACCCAATAACTTATCATATAGCTGCAGGTCTATCACCAAAGTTATCAACCACTTTGATCTAGTTATAATCACTTCGCTAGTCTTCTTAAATACAGTATTCTCACTGTGTTCCCAGGTATTAGCTACCACAACTAGCATCGTCAGTACCACGAGCCTCCTCTTGTCCATGTCTGCAATAATTCATCTTACTCAATCATTCTCTTATTGTTTTTAGCGGGTGGTTACATCTTAGAGCGATACTTCAAGCACCGACCCACACCACCATCAGCGCTATGCATGGGGCCCGTCCACACAGTTCACCAGCACTGATGATAAATGCACAGATAGTCCCAGACCGTCACTCGTTCACCACAGCCACTGTACTGGTTTCACTTAATCCTTGGGCTCGGGCTGCACCGCTCCCCTCAATCGCCGTTTTAGTGGTAATTCCTCATTAACACTAGGTGCTTTTTCAGCCCGCAATCTACTCTGCAATTGAGCTAACGGAATTTCATCCTCTTCCTCCCATTCACTCAGTTCTTCTTCCCTAAGGTTAGGCTCAATCCCTGCTTCCTCAGAATGTCCCAATGGGGTCCGACTTACCAACCTCAGCCTTCGAAGAGTAGTTGGGCTAATTTCAATCTCCTCACTCCCTTCACTTTCACTTTCAGTCTCTAACCCTTCAGGTTCTACCAACATAATTTTCCTCAGCCTCTTCTGTTGAGTTTTTGTTTCGGCTCCTTTCCATTCTCCTATTTCAGCTAGCTTTATATCATTCACATGCACTCTCTTTACCTGTCCGGTCAATTGGTCCCAGATCACAAAGGAAACCGGACCCATCTGCTCCACGATCTTATAGTATGGACTCCATCTCTGGTCCAATTTACCTTCTCTCATGTGTCTTTTATAATACACTGGGTCACCTATCTGGAAGGAAACTTCTCTATTTTTATTTACCCTATCGTTTTGCCTTTTCTGGGCTCTTTGAATCTTCCTCCTCACCTGTGTAAAAATTTTATGCTGTTGTTCTAAAACTATTTGGTGATGATCCTCTCCTAAATACTTCCTCCTAGGTAGTAACAGCTTGTCTATAGGTAAGACTACATCCCTGCCATATATCAAGTAATAAGGGGAAAATTTTGTTGTCTCGTTCATCGCGAATCTCACAGCTGCTAATGCTTGGGTTACGAATAAATCTGTTAGTTTAGACAACACATCAGCGAGGGTCTTATGAAACCTCTCTACCTTAGCATTACTTTGGGGGTGATATGGAGAGGTGGTTATGTGCCGTATGTTTAATTCTCCCAACATTTCTCTCATAATCTGATTCACATTCTCCGATCCATTATTGGTAACCAACTGTTCGGGGGCTGTTCTAGGGAATATTTCATTCAGTATTATATCTGACACCGTTCATGCCTTCTTATCCAGTATGGCAAATGCCTCAGGCCAATTCGTCAGCTAAACTCACTATGTAAAGATTACCTCTATGTGTTTCTTCATAGGGCCCGGAAATATCCATGCTTACTTTCTGAAATGGATAATTTGGAACATCCGTTTCTAATACTAGGGCAACCCTACTCCTTTTGACTCTGTACTTGGCATGTTACACATTTTTTTTCATGGTTCACAACATCATTAAACAACTTAGGCCAGTAGTAATTTCTCATTAATCTTTACGTCTTATCAATTCCCAGGTGTCCTAACCTCCTATGACATTGGTCTAGAATTTCAGCTCTCAACTTCTCAGGTATCACCATTTTTAAACTTACTTCCTCATCTCTTCCTGAAAGGTAATACAACACTCCATCGTGCACCATATATTTGGAGGTATGCCCTGCCTCTACCCTGGACCTGATAGTTGCTATCTCGCTATCCTCTTGGCTTTGCCTAATAATCTCTCTCCAGTGGGGGTCGGAAACAATCTCTGTTTCACTCGTTTCCTGATCTTCCCAACCAAGTCTCTCCTTCAACGCCTGTGAATTGATCACATTAATTTGGAATGCTTTATCATCCACACCTGGTTCCAACCTGACAGATTCGGTCTCTAATTGCTTTGGAATCCTCGATAACAGGTCAGCACAGGTATTATCCTTCCCTTCCAAATATTCTATTCTGCAGTTATATCCACTTAACTTCAATGCTCACTGTTGTATCTTCTTATTCGTCCACTCCGCCTCTAACAAATATTTGAGGGGTTGGTGGTCTGTTTTAATGGTAAACACAGCCCCACTCAAATAATAATCTAATTTCTGCACAGCATACAGAATGGCGAACACCTCTTTTTCTATTACTGGCCACCTTTGCTGAGTCTCGGAGAGCCGATGAGACAGAAAATAGATTGGCACTTCCTCAGGCACACCCGGTACTGGTCCATCCTTATCAGGACATGGTTGTGTAAGAACCGCCCCAATACACTTATCGCTAGCATTGGTGTACAGCACCATGGGCTTACTCAGGTCTGTGTAGGCCAACAGGGGTACAGCTGTCAGCTAGTTCTTTAGATCCTCGAATGCATGCTGACAATCCTCGGTCCACTTAAACCTAGCATGTTTCTTAGAGCTATTAGAGAGGCTGCTAGCCGACTAAATGCCAGTATGAACCTCTGGTAATATCCGATGACTCCAATAAATCCCCTAATCTGTCTTATGGTCTTCGGTGCGGGCATGGCTCTTATAACCTCAACTTTGTCTAAATCCGTTTTTATTCTTTCTTTGTTTATGATAAACCCTAAGTACTTTGTCTCTTCTTTCATAAACTGACACTTTGATAATTTTAACTTAAATCCATGTTCTCTTAACCTATCGAAAACCTTCTGCAGATGTTCAAAATACTCCGCCGGTGATTTTGAAAACACCATGATGTCATCTAGATACGCCATGGCAAATGCTTCAGTGCCATTCAATATGATGGACATTAACTGACTAAATACACCCGGGGCATTTGCCAGAGACTCATGTGGCAGGTAAAAGCGGTCTTTTCCTGGTCCTTTTTGCTAAGTGCTACCTGCCAATATACCGACCTCAAATCCAAGGTGGAAAAACATTTAGACTTTCCTAAAAGAGCTAGAATATCATCAAACAAGGGGAGGCGCACTGCCAGCAGTTTTGTAATGGCATTTAATTGACTCCAGAGAGATTTGGATCTTTCAATCATCTCTGATTCCATCATTTCATTCACTGCGTCCTCTACTAATTTTCTTTTGTGGATTGGGGTCCCTATACTGTCTTAACTTAATAGGTGGGTTATTACCCGTGTCTATCTTCATTTCACCTGTCTCTGTCTGTCCCAATTCCTTATCAGTAATGGCTATTACCTTTCCGATTACCGTTCAGCAACCCCCTCAATTTCCTCCTATAACACTCAGGGGCTGTTATATCTTCATCCCTTATTTCATCGCTGCCTGTCTTATTCTCAGGTCTATTCTCATTCCATACTCTCACCTGTTCGACTTCTCTCACTGGGCACGCCTGTGCCAGCTCCTCTCCCTGCTTTATTTTAATACTTTTATTGACAGTATTGGTTAACAGTAAGGGAACTGTCCCAGACCTCTTCACCAACGAATCACACACGGTTATTTCCCCTTCACTATTATAAAACCTATCAGTAGGGACCACTTGGTTCAGCACTCCTCCTGTTATAATCTTGCCCTTCCCAGATACAGTAGTCCTAGGGGGAAGCTTTACATCTGTCTAGGCCACCACTGGCAATTGTTCATAATTATCCTCTCCCAACAGTATCTCTACCCTGTCCAATGTTAGGGTGGTGGGGTCGAAACAGATCTGTGCCTTATTCTGCCTCAGCCAGTCATTCCCCAAAATTAGCTCACCACACAAGTCAGGTGCCACATAAACCTTAAGTTTACCTCTAGTTCTTGCCAACTGGAAAGGTAGCCACGTCATACCCTCTATCCTCATCCTGCTACTCTCAGCCTGACTTATTAGTAGATCAACGGGACTAAGCTTTGTTTTCAGTCCCAACTGTCTAAAAACCTTGGAGCTAACCAGTGACACTGAAGCTCCAGTATCAGCAAAGGCCTTCACCTTCTTGTCTCCCAACAACACAACCTCATCTTTTTAATAACTTCAATTTTATTGACTAGACTTATTTTAAATTCATACCGGTTTGGTACAAGGCATGGTGGAGTAATGGATAGCAGCTCAGATTGAGGAATCGGAGAGCCAAGTTAGAATTCCAGTCGAATCCATTACATTCACTTACATGCTAATATTCTTGGGAAAGTTATGAATCCTCTTCTTCTCCCCCCCAACTATGGGTAAATAGCAGGACAGACCGGGTTCTATAGCCTTGAATGGCAACTTGTCTACTGCAGAAAGAAGTGGCAACCTACTGTGGGAAAAATCTGCCTCGTCAGTCATGTATTGAAAGATACATGATTGCCTAAGCATGTATCACACATGGCACAGAACTGAATACATTTCTTCCATATTGTTTATCCTTAAGTCTTACTTCTTAAGGTACTACAGTGCTCTACCACCAGACTAGTAAGAGTTGTCAATTATAGAAAAACAAAAACATTGATGGAACCAATGAACAATTTGCCAAAACCTCAAACTCTTATCCAGATACAGTCTCAAATAAAAACAACAATACTGAAAAAAAAAAAGAAAGCGAAAAAAGGCCTAAGGCAAAATTACCCATTCAGTATAGTCATATACAATAGCTGGCCACTTGTATTTGAGGATACCCATCTACTAGGGCGACTAGCCAATCCCTATTGCAGATGCTCACTCAGGCATGTTTGTGTTTGCTCAACACCCACAGAGCCCACCTGTGGTTTATTCTGCAACTATGCTGAGCAGACCTTAGTTACAGTTTTTGGGAGAGAGTGTGTTATCTAGCAAGGTCAACAATTTGAACAAGGCCAGCATGCTCAAGTCTTCAGCCATGATGACTTGCAGCTTTGTGCTAGCGCAGCTATCATTGGCCATCAAGAGTTCCGTCTATCCAATTTCACTCACAAGGCTTGGTTCAAGCCGTGGTATTGGCACTTTCTAAAGGTGCCACACACTGAGATCGACCTCGATCCATTCCAATCTCCTTCCTGACAAATCAACCCTGGTGAGATTTGAACCTGGGTCTCATGGTCAGAAAACGAACATTCTAACCACTCAGCCATGTACACGTATACACACACACACACACACACACACACACACACACACACACACACACATATATATGGCTGAGTGGTTAGAAACCTCGTCACTTCGGCAAACACCAGCCATGAGCAGCTGACTATCCAGCCTCGACACAAGCTTTCATTGTTGACAATGCTGTCATCTTGGCAAATATCAACCAACAGAAATCAGCCCTCCACCATGATTTCAAACACTGACTTCTGTTCCATAGAACAGACTTACTAACCCCTACTGCCACCTTGGCCTACTTCAACTTGTTTACAAGGCATTCCCTTAACAGTCAGCACTAGCAACCTCCATTTCATAGAACAGGCCTATGAACCCCTGCTGTAACCTCGGCCTACCTTGACTTGTTTACAAGACATTCCCTTCACAGTCAACACAGTGATCTCCATTCCACAGAACAGGCCTACCAAAATAACAATCTAATGTCACCCTGGTTCAACACAACAGGTCTACCAACCAACGAAACAACCTACCATCATGACTTCGATCAACCAAACATGCACCGACAGTATCCTGCGACATCAGCCAGGTCAGCACAAGAAATAGGTCAACTCCCAATACTAGTTTTCGATTAAATTCAATATGTTTCAACAGCTATTTGTTTTTATGCCTACTTGTGATCATTAATTCATTTCTCTTGTTTAATAAATTGGGGTTATTTAAATTTTTTAAGATTACATCTTTCACCATTACCATTGTAATCTATTCCTTATATATAATTTTGATTTAAAATATTGCTACTCTAATTAAAAGAGAAAGCAATGTACTAGGATGAGAATGTATAGAAAATGGTTTAATTACGATATCATCCATAGTAAATTTACATCCAGGTTCTTACAAAATTTCACGTTTATTGGCAGATCTTCTATTATCACAATGCGGGATGTTTAATAACAAAAGTGATGGAAACATAAACAAAAGAAATTAAATGAAATCAGCTAGATTATATACCCAAAACATATATTTAAAAAAAAAAATTAAATAAATTCTTAGAGTCCCCTGTCCTTTGTGTGTAATCACATGAATCTAAACATCACTTTAGTCTATTTTGTCACACAAAAACCTTTCCCACTTTGTCATAACTTTCTCTAAAATTTTTCATGATATATAAAAATATATCATTTTTCCCAAATGTTGATATAAAAACAAATTCAAATTTCCATAATATAGGTTTAACTTAGATACCATATTTCCATAATATTCACTAACATCTAACCCTTCAAATGTCGAAAGCATAACTAATTCTAATTTCAATATTTTATCCCCTTCCCATGACCTCTTGACACTAATTTGTAAATTTCCTCCCACTTTAATATCTACCCAACTCTCTTTCTATTAATCCCTTATATCCTTTTATCTGTATATTTTAAATTTATTTTTAGACCCCTTTTTATTCCTCTTTTAATTTTAACTTATTTCATTCTTCCTATAATCCCAAATTAATATCATAAGGTTAATATTCAGGTTTAATTTTATAAAATTTCTTCCCTTTAAGACAAATACCTTCCACCCTCCCCTGAACCTTGTCTCGTGCCTTTTGTCTGGCTGAAACATTGAAATGGATAAATTCTGTATTAGTTTTTCGACAGATTGATTTTTTTTAGCTTTCAAATTTAAATTCTATTTCCCACCCCCTCCTTCACTGTATAGACACAAACTCAGTTCACACTGAGGTTAAGACAGATGACCGATAACTTTGTCTGCCAAAATTTGCTATTCCCCATATGATGTAATTTTGGATCTTATTGTTTATATATATATATATATATATAAACAATATCTATATATATATATATATATATATATATAGTTAAATATAAACACCTCTTCTACTCCAACAGCTTCTCTCGCACTTCCTGACAGTGGAACTCCCTTCCTCTTACTTGCTTCCTTGATAACGATAATCTTCAAAAATTTAAATCTAATGTCAATCGACATCTGTTCTTTTCATCCTTTCCTCCCCACCCCACCCCTATACCCAGTCTTTTCCTTTACTTTCACTCTCTCTGGCCCCTTGCATACTCATGGTACCCGCACCTTGCTTGGGGTGAAATGCAAAAAAACAGGTATATATGCTGCTAAACAAAAACAACCAACAAGTCTACGAGGTGAGTGTTGCATTTATTAATTGTTCTTAGTTTTAATCATTAATTTTTAACCTTTTATTTCTTTCATTTTTATTTTAATTGCTTTTCCATCTGTCATTCTGTATCTGTAAATGTGGAAATTTAAATATCTGGGAAGTGTTTTAGCAAAAGTCTGAAAGTGTTACCCATCTTTGACCAGGTCTTTCATTACTGGAAATTTTTGCCGTTCATTTGGAGCAATTTAAGTTTAAAGTCAGCCCACCCAAAAATCAATATTAGCAACAACATTTGGGTGCAACTGAGGCACATACCCCAAACGAGAGGCGGGTAACAATTTGAATGGGGGGGTCCCTGAAAAGGGAACTGTAAATAATAAATAGTAT
The DNA here is from genome assembly GCA_964036315.1 of Acanthosepion esculentum. NCBI lineage: Eukaryota > Metazoa > Mollusca > Cephalopoda > Sepiida > Sepiidae > Acanthosepion > Acanthosepion esculentum. Next base: position 29,995,249 of record OZ038508.1, on the reverse strand, counting down.
TATTGTAATAATTTAAACTATTTTTATTAAAGTTTTTATGAAAGATATATATCCAAGAACAGATAGTATATAGTTTACTGTTTAGAGAGTTATAATGGACAGGAAGTAGTGGAGAGCCATTGTCGCCAACAATTTGGACTCAAAACCGGCACTGAAGAATTATCTATCAAACAAAAAAAAATTCATCAAAATTGGATGAAAACTGTGGAAATGCATAAACAACATCTGATCACACACATAAACACACTCATTTTGAGAATTATAGATATAGATGAAACGAGCAACACTGAAATCTGAAGGCATATTGGGATTAGCCAAGGAAGCATTCCAAAAGCTCAGCAGAATACTAAGAAATAGGAAAATTACACTAGAGACAAGGAAAAGAGTACTTAACTGTGATGTGATATATTTCCCCCTGTATGGCAGTGAGCACTAAGGATACCATGGGACAAACTTGTGAGCAACGACAAAGTTTTTGAGAAAATAGAAACTAATACTTAACGTCAAGAAGAGACAGTTGAGGATTTATGGGGCATATAATGAGGAAGGAGGGCTTGGTAAATCTGATACTCATGGGACCGATAGCAAACAAGATGGATAGAGGAAAACAACACATAAAATACATAGTGGGCTTCGGTAAATGGATAGTGAAAGCGGGTTTATGAGAAATAAATGACCGACAGTTTTATTAAGTAGTACAAGGGACAGGAAGTTCTGGGACATGACACATAATGAAGCACTCTTTTGCGTACCAGTTACAAGTGTCATCTGGAATATGCATTCCGGTGGGGAAACAAGTATGTCGGCTTAAATAAACATTCTTCAGAATGTTCACACTATATAAGGCCAGAGAGCCACTCGAGGTAGAGGGCTGCTGAAGGAGATTGTTGTACGAGCAGTAAGAATAAGAGCTAAGATTATAACGATGTGGCAAAGATAAGTTAATCCTAGACTCGAATAGGTTAAGTTTGTAATGGTCAGGAAAGCATCCAACTGGGAGTCGGTTCAACAAAGAACTGTTTTATGGCAGGAAGTTGTCTTACTAATGTAATGAGACGAAAATAAGGATGGTTCGATCCAGTGTACATGGCATGGCAGATCTTAGCCGAGAAGGTCAGAAATGGTGGAACTAAGGAATGTTGCTCATTCGAACGTTTTCTATAGAAATGGCAATAGAGTGGCAAATGGCTTGCTATGTTTTATCTGTGGGGAAAGGGGTTGTAGAGTGGAAAATAATTACTCACCTACCATAAGCACTATACCAGGCGGGAGGGACAAAATTAAAGGTACACCACAAAGAACTGTTTGGACTGCTAGGTAAGCTTGATTTATTTGGGAAACAGAATAATCCAGAACCTATACTGGAGGCAAACTGCCTGCATACGGATAGAAGTTAAATCCAGTAAATGCACAAATATAGATCTCAGTTGTGGGAAAAAACTGGCTGGTTACATTCAATATCTCAAAAACCAAACTAATTACATTCTATCACTGCTGATCAGACCCCAAACTGCCACCAATCATGATAGATGTCTCCTCAGCTTTGAGTGACTATTTGGCCTTATATTCACCCCAGACCTCAAGTGGAACTCCTACATACAATCCATGCAGGAAAATGATCAGTTCCCTGTACCACTCCAGTAAGTACCTAACCCTTCGTACTATTCTCTACCTTTACTAGAGCCAGATCAGGCCTTAAGTGGATACTAGTCTTGATAGAGACCAAAAGCATCTCCACGTCATTGTGGGTGACAAATTATTTCCCACCCTGCAACCCCTCTCTCACAGATGGGATATAGCAAGCCTCTCACTGCTCTATTGCTACTTCCATGGAAAGTGCTCAGATGAACCGCATTCCTTACTTCTGCCAGTTCTAACCTTCACGGCTAGGACCTGCCATGCTACACACGTAACAAACCACCCTCATTCCCTCCATATTCCATTGGTAAGAAGTAAGTTCCACTTGAGCAGCTTCTTCCTGTGAACCACTGGTGTGAAGAACCAACTCCCAAGAGGATGTTTCCCCTACAACTACAATCTTAACCTGTTTAAGTCTAGGGTTAACTGTTATCTTCCTCGCCTATCTGCATAAACTGTGCCTCTTACTCTGTAACCCTCTACCTTGAATAGCCACTAAGCCTTGTACTGAATGAACCTCAGTATAAAAAAAAAAAAAAATGATGATGGGGGGGGGCATAAATGTGTCCTCTCTCTGGACTTATTCAACCTTTACAGTGATGTGATCCTGAGAGAATTAGAAGTCCTTACTGGCAGCTAAAATCTCAACAATGTAACATATGAAGGTGATACAGTGTTGACAGAGAAATTAAGCTACAGGAACTCCTACAGAATGTAGTAAAGGAAAACAAGAAGAAAGAACTAAATATGAATTATAAGAATCCAGAATGTATGGTTGTCAGCAAAATGAAGTTCAAGATGTGTACAATAAATTGGAGATACCAAAATCAAACAATTTAAATACGTAAGGAGTAAACATTCCTTAGATATTTAAACAGAGAATTGAAAATGCAGCATTGAAATCGGAAAAGATACATTTCCAAAAGAAAATTTCATTAGAAATGAATACTGAACTGTTATGTAATATCCTGTATGGTAGATAAAGAGATATGAGATAACGAAAATGTGGTTCTACAGAATGATACTGAGAATGTTCACATGTTCAGTCCATGGCAAAGATAGAATTTGAAGTAAAATGGAAACAAAAAGGACATTTATAAATCTAATGAAATTTAATAATGAAGAGATAGTTGAAATTTCTCTAGCACGTAATGAAGAAAGAGGGCTTGGAGAATTTGACACTCATAGGACATATTGAAGGCAAGAAGGACAGAGGAAAGCTGTGAATATCTATCTAACAAGCTTATGTAAATGGTTGGCAGAACAGGGATTAGGATAGATAGCAAGAAGACAAAACTTACTAAGAGTTACAAGGATAAGAAGTTGTGGAGAGCCATGATCTGAGGGGACACAGCATATAGAAGAATTTGAATTGGACAGAAACCATAACTAAGGTCTGCTTAGCATAGTTGCAGTATAAACCAAAGCTGGGCTCTCTGGGTATTGAGCAAACATAAATGTGCCTGAGTAGTCATCTCCACAAGGGATTGGCTAGCTACCCTAGTAGGCAGGCATACTCGCTTATGTTTTTTTTTTTTAAACTAAACCCTTTATTTAATCTATGTTCTGGATTGTTCTTATCCGTGTCTAGAAATAACTCATCTTGTTTTTTTGTTTTCCAATACGGCTCAGCATCTTTTCACTGAGTCGGGATATGTATTACCTGGTCTAGGGATTGAACTCATAATTGCTATGCCATTAAATTTACAAATATATATATCATAATGAGAAGCCACTATATACTTTCTTGATATGTATATATGTTAAAAGATTTCTTTAGCTATAGCTAAAAAAAACCTTTTTAAACAACATCTAAAATATTATCGTTAGAAATATTCAAACACAGTTGCATTCCACATCACGTGACGTTCGCGACAGACACTACTTGAAAACAAACTTCTGAATAGTTATTTAATTAATTTCTGATGAAAGATCGGGGCGATCTGATATATCAAATATATATATATATAAAAATTAAAATAAATACTTTCACAATAAAAACATTCAATTTTTTTTAATTTGCAACTTTTCAGTTGTTTTCTCCATATTATATATATATATATATATATATATATATATATATATATATATGCATGCGCGTGTAGTGATGGTAGAGTGTCAGTATTTGAATATTGAATAAGTAATAAACTTTTAATCCCACCTTATCCAAAAAGGCTTTTGCAATTTTCTGCTTCTTATTTATGTGAATTAGGCTTTTCAATCCTAAATAACATAAAAAATAAGAAGCAAGAAAAACTATGCTCAACTGAAAAAGTAATGAGGGTCTGCTTATCCTTCATTCAAACAAACATTAAAGAAATCGTAAAAAAACACAAGGCACAGGTTTCATACTAAATAATCTGAACAAATAGTTGAATAGAAACATTGAAATAAAATAAGTTTATATTTAAGTGTGCATTTTTTAAAATCTATGATTCATTTCATAACATTTAAATGTACACCATTTAAAAATTTTCTTAAGTATGCTGTGATATTTTCATTTGTTCCTCTGTGTGCTGTGGCTTAAAAAGGTTGAGAAACTGTTTTAGGTTATTATAATGTAAATAATGATAATGCCACATCCTAGAATATCCATGGTGTTTCAATATGATGTGGCCATAAGCCTGGGTACTTTTTGGATTGGTCAGTGTGTATGCCACATCTAAAATAGCCTTGTGTCATATCTTTTCACTGTTAAGAGCCCAGAGCCTGGAAAGCAGTTAGATAACTGCTTTCCAGCCTCTGGACTGGGATAAATTTCTTGTATCTCTTTTCAATGCTGGCATGACCGTGGTCACTGGGACTGGGCAATTTTTGTCCTTGGCCCATATGTATTTGTACTCTCCCACACTGACCTTGTGTCACATTCTACCACCATGTAGAGGTGGGTAAATAGTGAACGTTAGAAACAAGGGTTGAGTTTGTTTTTTTGGTGGGGGGGGGGGGGTTATAATTTTCAGTAGATAGTACTGACAATGAGCATTTCGTTCGGCTATTTTTATTGCTACAATGGTTGGAAGGCATTTAATCTAAAAAGTTATGATGAAAAGACAACAGGATTAAAGAAAATTCTAACCAAAAATTATTACTTTAAAAAAAATTGGAAAATTAAAAGAAAATAATGACAGACAAGAATTAAACAGTAAAAACATTTTTAATGACAAAACTACAATAAATATATAATTAGATTTAAAAAAAGAAACAAATAATGGTTATTACAAAACAGATTTTTAAAAAAATTTGTATACATCTGTAAGTTTTCCATTACATTTACTTTTTCGTCTCATTTTTTGTCAGCATGAGAAAAAGAATGCAAAGATGACTGGCAAAAACCTGGTCCATTTGAAAACAGCCTTTGTGAATGGGTCAGATTACCAAGTGTTAGGGACAGGCACTGAGTATCACCCTCCAGAACATTTGAATATTTTGACCCAGTACCTCAATCCAGGTAGAACAATTTTTTTTTTTATTTGCTTTTGATTTAAAACAGACCAAAGAATTAAGTATTTATTCCAACTGTTTCCTCATGTAAAGATTTTTTTTTCTTTTTTTAAGATAGATAAATTTTCATGTTTGCTATTAAAATCTTAATGGTGGGGAGAAAAATGAGAGAGAGATATCACCAATGTTTGTATTTTTTTTTTAATTAAGAGAAAAAAAATTAGAATACATTGTAAATTGAGACATCCATGATTATCAGTAATTTGATAATTTTTCTTCACTTAAAATATTTCTGTATTTTTTTATTTATTAGATGAAGCACTGTCAACCATTATTATTCATTTTAACTAGTATTTACCATCACAATTATTTTACTTGCTTTTTTTTTTTTTTAATTTTAACAAAATGATGGTCTCTTACTGAAACTCGAATTCACACCTTCATTTCCAGGAGAAACCTAATTAAATCGCTAAAAATAATGTTTAAGTAATATATATTTTTATTACTTAAATATTATTTTTTATTATTGAAAGTGGCTAAAATGGCCAAAAGCACTTGAGACAATGAAAATTATGGATAATTTTAGTACTCTCCTACTCTTACCAAATATAAAAATGTAAGGATGCTGAAAAGCTAAAGTTGCTGCCAAAATAGAAATGGTTTTTATTGTTTTAAACTTTAGACAAATCATAATTTGAAATTATTTTTAGCTCCAGGATAAATTGGTTGTAATTGCATTCTACTAAGCAATGTTTAATTTTTATGCCATTTTTTTGATAGCACAGGTAAATAAGTTATTCATATTAGATACAGGAAAATAATTGAAAACAAACAAATTTCTTTCTTGTTGGTCATGAAAGAAGTGTTATATATAAAAGAAGAAAAAATTAATCAAGGAAATAATTCTTTTGGAGTTGAGAAATATTTTCCTCTTTAGAAGTGAAGCATAATACTTTTTTTTTCCACATATGTTAAATACTAATTCAAGCATCTGACACATTTTGAATCTCAAATGTAATTCACTTCAAATAAGTCCTCATTTCATCATCGTCATTAATACTTACTGGCCATTCTTTATGGGGGTAAATTTTTGAACGACACTTTTGGTTAGAAACCTTATGACCCCCCCCCCTACAGTCACAATCTACATCAAATTCTATGTGCTGTTTTTGATGACTTCACTCAATACTAACATAGGTATACACTGCTGAAAGTTATATAGTTGTAAGTGATGTATATTCGTTTCATATTACGAAAAATGCTTACAGAGTATTGTGAGGGATAGTTTGAGTTTATTATATTTATTTTTTTTAAACTGATAAAAGAAGATTAAAAACTGTAAAGGTTTTTTTGTTTTTTTTCTTGCTAGATACTAAATAAATAATTTTTAAAACTCAAGAAAAAAATACTGTATGAAGAGCATTTAATAGTGATACATAATTGTACATTCTTTTTGTTATTTTAATAGAAAGAAAAATATTTTCAATCAAGGCAAAAAATACTATTTATTCTCAAAACTTTAAAATGTCTTGCTTATATATATATATTACATCAAAAACATGTCAAAATCGCTACACAATTACAGTCATGTTTCAATGTGTATCAAATGCATCTCATCAGGCGATTGTAAATTACTGGTAAGTGAATGATTTATTTAGATTTAAAAGCAAAATACAACCTCCTTTACGGAAAAAGAAAGAAAGGCGGGGTTATAAGATTTGTGGGCTTTACTCAGGTCATATTCGATTGGTTGATCTATGTTAAATTTAAAGTAAGTGAAGAAGCAAAAAATTAAATTATTTTCTACAAGTGGGTCATGACCCATAAATTGGCAGCCAATGGCAGCACAGATGTTAAACTGGAGTGGATGTTAATGGATACATTTTTTACACACTAGACAATGTCATTTCCTAAGAAAAAATGAGATGGAGTGGTAATTTAATTTGTTCTCATTTTACCTGGATATATATATATATATATATAGTTTTAGGGAAATCTATGACAAAGTGGAAAGTTTTTCATGTAACTCATTTCGTTCTTTAAGACTTCATCACACCAAAATGAGGATTATGTTGATATGACTACACATGCATACAAAGAAAAAGGGAACGCTAAAATGTAATTTAAAAAAAATTTTTTTTAAAGATATACTTTGGGTATATAGTCTAACTGATTTCATTTACTTACTTTTTCTATGTATATAATGCTAAAATATGGCTTTAAGGTATGCTATATTTATATGGTAAAAGTGCTCAATATCTGGGATAAAGCGTGTGTAAACATAAGATTTGCAGGCACTGGTGTCAACACTGATTGTTGACTTTCTTTTTCATGCTTGAACACAATCTTCAGGCCATGTGGATTGGATTATAACTCAACTATTTATATATGTTACTCATTGGGGCATTATGGGTAGCAAGATCTTGCTACCCATAATGCACAAGGCTTGAAGATTGTGTTCAAGCATGAAACAGACTGTTGACATTCGGTATTGACACCAGTGTCCATACTTCTGTGTGTGTGTGTGTGTGTGTATGTACTAACAATGGAACTGATGAATCCAGTGTCTGATTATTGGTACTATTACAAACTTTTAGTTATACATATGCTTGGCATCTTTTTAAAAAATATAATAACACTATATATGGGTCTGTCTGAAAGATAGTGAGTACTTTATTTGAATAAATCAATAGTAGCCAGCATTTGGCTGAATTGCATTTCTACCAAAGGATATATATATTTGGGCAGCAACCTTTCTTTCAAACACCTTTCATTAAATACCAGACAAGGAATATTTAATTAATTTTTAATTAGTTTTTCCACCATCCTTACGTTTTTCTGTTTCGTAGGTGTAAGTGAGTACACAAATTTTTCATAATTTTCATTGTTCCAAGTGCTTTCAAGGAGGTTTTGTTTTTGGTGTTGTTAGTTTTGCCTCATGTTTTGACTGCTTAAGTTGTATTTTATTTTTGCGTTGTTTTGAATAGGAGCATTTATTCCGAGCCTGCATATGATGAGCCCAACTGGAATTCATGTGAGCATTTTTCTATTTTTAAGAAAACTTTTAACACTCCATTTCCACTGTTAAATAAGGTGAGGTTAATAGTAGGAGAGAGATGTTTAATATACAGGGCCTCTCTAATAATATATATATATATTTCAACTAAAAACAAACAAACTTACAAATTAATTATTTGCTAAAAAAACAGTTATATCAATAAAAAGTGCTCAATACAATTTCAAATAAGTAAAGTACAGAGCAATTTAAGAGAAGATTTCACAGGAAAACTAACCTTTTCCATGCTTTCACCATCTTTTGTGTCTTCAGGCAGTAAGCTAGATTCTTCGGTAAGTCTTGCTTACTGCCTGAAGACACTGAAGATGGTGGAACTGCAATAACAGAAAGGTTCATATTCCTGCGAATTTTTATCTTTCAGGGTGTTAGACATGCAGAATATAATCTATAGTTTGGATTTGTAAACTTTATTTTAAATCTACATTACAGTTTTCATTTTTCCATAAATTCAACCTTACTTGATATAAATAGCTTACATCACAGCAGTTATTTAACAAAATTAGTGAAGTATTGTTATTATTCTACAAGATTGGTATCCTTAGCTTTATTGGTTTGAACATAAAAGTATACTTGTAAAGTATTTATATTTGATCCCCTTGGAGTTTTACACCATTTTTTTTTAATTCTATTTTTAGATGAATTGTCACTATTATATTTTACTATTGTTACTTTATTTTCACATTAAGACTTGTAAATATTATTCTAGTACTAATTTTAATTCCTATTATTGTTATTTAGTAGATGAAGCATTATCATTTAAGTCTTATTTATAACTAGTTTAAGTTTTATTTTCTTACTGCTACTTTTTATCACAACACCTTGGAATGATCCTCTTTAACTGTAAGAGCAAATAGCATTATATTGGAAATAAGATTTAATTTTGATGAGATATCATCTTAACTACTTTGTCTACAGTGTTTTCTATAACCAGAGCCAGATTATGACATTTTGGAGCCCCTAGGCTAATGGAACCACCCTCTAACTCTCCCACACCTATCTTGAATATTTTTTTACTCTGGATGGCTTGAAGTAAATTTATTGCAATTGTTTTTAATAAGCTAGAATATCTATCTTTTATTTGTCAATAAAATTATTCTTTAAGAAATACCACTATTTAAAAAAAAAAAAACAGATTTTTTATCACCAACATTATAACAATAAAACAATCAAAATAAATACAGGTTTGTCATATTGATATTATTTCATTTTATGAAACTATTTAAAAGTTATGATATCTAGAAATCACTGCTTTATAAAAACTTCTAAGATTTAAACATTCTGAACTAAAATCAAATGTTTTCTCCTTGAAAGACAATGACACAATCTAAAACATTTTTTTTCTTTGCTTTGCTTCCTGCAAAGTCAAAAAAATATGAATTTTTCATATTGATATCAATTCAGTTTATGAAATTATTTATAAGTTGTAACATCTAGAAAATTAAAATAATTACTTTATAAAAATGAGGGGCTCTCTAGGCTGCAGCCTGTACTAGCCCAAAAGATAATCTGGCTCTGACTGTGGAGCGGAATATACAGTTGTTTTATCCTCCTCCAATCTTTGTTTTTATGTGTGTGTTTTAAAAAATCACTACAATTAGGATGAGATGTCCAGGTAAGATGTGGAATTCAAGTCTCAGTAGAAGGAATTTCTCATGTCAAAGAGTACAAATGCAGTTATGATAAAAAGTTAACAATAAGACAGAGTAAAACTCAAAATAATATAGAATATGCTTCATCTAAATAAAAAAGCAACAATAAATTAAGATTAAGTAACTTTAATGAAGAATTCCAAAATTTGTCATTCCAACTCGTATAATCCAGGTACATTTGTAAAGATCTAACGGTCTATATGCTTGTCATAAAATCCTGTTACAATAATTTTATTTATCACTGGTGATCTATGAAGTTGGTCTTGTGCCAAACATGTGTTCAAATATGTATTTGTAAATTGCATTCTTATATATTCTTGTCATGAAGCTGACTTCTCTTATGTTTACAATTGATTATATTTTGCATGTGTAACCATAGACACACACACGTTTTGTTAAAGACAACACGGTATGATAACTAACCATTTTATTTAATTTTTCTTATATTCGTACAAGTGTTTTCTTTTTTTTGCTATTCTTTTAGCCATTATCAAGGATAATTTTTATTTTTAATTTAATGTATGTTTTTTTTTATGTATGTATCTGAAGTTATAGGAATGTTTTATTTTCCAAACATGGTCAGCGCATTGTGACTGTGTTAATTAGTGTTATTGCGCATTGGCTTTTCCTTTTTATTATTAGTGCTTCCATTAATTTAAAACATTTTTTTACATGTGGATTAGGCTATTATACTTGTATGATGAAGTTTGGTAGGTTTCTGTGTTTGGTTAAATGAATCCTAATTGAGCTGTGGTCGGTAGGTGTAACATGAGTCATCTAGATAAGCATATAGTGGTATGACCAGTATAATTATTCATGTGAACTCGTAAATGTCCCTTAAGGAACTGTGTACAAACACAAGAAGAATTAAATAAAAATCTTAATCACAATACCTTGTCAGTCATCTTTAATGAAACTTTTATAAAAGAAGGATTGGTACCCAAATACACACACACATATATATATATGAGACATAAAATTTAACAGGAAAACTAACCTTTCTGGTACTGCAGTTTCACCACCTTCAATGACTTCAGGCAGTAACCTAGACTCTGAAAAATACAGTTTACTGCCTGAAGACACCAAAGATGGTAAAATTTGATAATTAAGACCTTAATTATATAGTTACTTTGTATTTGATAATTATATAGTTACTTTGTAATAAGTGATAATATAATGTACATTTATTTATATATATAAAATGGACACTGAAGCAAACACCTAGAGGCAACATTCCGTTTCATGTTAAACACAATACTCGGGCCATGTACATTGTGATTTTGCTTGACTATTTATATATACAGGTCAGTGATGCATTGTGGGTAGTCTAGTGTATTCTAAAAGTTATTTTGGTGGATGTGAGAAGTTCTGATTGTTTATTTAGTATTTTGGGATTAATTATTGTAAGGTGATGTTGTTTTCCTTATTTTACATGATATTTTTGGTGTGATTTGTTTTTAATCTCCCAGATATGTTTTATATATATATATATATATATATATATATATATATATATATATATATATATTATGAATCATTCATGCAAAAAGTAAAGTTTATGATATAAAATGGTGAAATTCCTTTGCTAACAAAATTTTAAAGATGCATTAACCTACCAATCACTCGATGAATGTTATGATCCTTGTGTTTTAAAATTTTAAGCTGTATAAGGTCTTTCTTTAATATGCAAGTACTTTTGACTGTACATTCAGTCATCTTCAGGCATGGAAATTATTTTGTTTTTGGTAAAATTCAGGTAGCATCCAAGATGAAAAAATATAATGTGAATTGAAATATGTTCTTTTGAAATGTGTTATCAATAACAGATACAAACTTTTGGAGCATGCAGTTGCGACGCTAAGGTTGAATTCTTTTGAAAATTTAAGAGTGTGTTTTTTACTAATATGGTAATTTGAGAATTTTTTGTTGCCATATTAGTAAAAAACGCACTCTTAAATTTTCAAAAAATTCAACCTTAGCGTTGCGACTGCATGCTGCAAAAGTTTGTATCCGTTATCAATAACACATTTCAAAAAAACATATTTTGATTCACATTATATTTTTTCATCTTGGATGCTACCTGAATTTTACCAAAAACAAAATAATTTCCATGCCTGAAGATGACTGAATGTACAGTCAAAAGTACTTGCATATTAAAGAAAGACCTTATACAGCTATCATAACTTTTATCGAGTGATTGGTAGGTTAATGTACATTTGAAATTTTGTTAGCAAAGGGATTTCACCATTTTATATCATTAATTTTACTAATTTACTTTTTGTATGAATGATTCATTGTAATATAAATTGAATTACACCACATATTTGAGATATATATATATATATATATAAATGTATGTATGTCACCAGAAGTGTCCTATATAGAGATAAGGAATTTACACATTGATACGGGGTGCATCAAAAATACCCCCCCCCCACACACACACATAATTGTAATACATTAGTGGCAATGGTGTCTTCATCTAGCTCAGGGGTGGGCACACTACGAGCTGAATCTGGCCCACGACACATTTTTGTCCGGCCCGCCGAAAGGGATGCCATATTTCTCAAAAATTTTCATTCTCTAAGAGAAAATGTTGGAAATTTCCCGAATTAATTATATTTGGAAAAAACCTAAAAAGATTCTCAAAAACATTCTTTAATTAAACAAAAATCATAAACTTACTTTGATCACCTTTTAAATAACTTAAAATAATTTTTGAACATAAATTCATTTATTAAAATGACATTATTTCATTCAAACACAAGGAAACTTTCTAAATATGTTTTTGCGCCTTAAAACACCAAAAATATTTCAATTAATTGTAGTTTTTCTATATTTTATTTTTGTTTATTTTATGAACTTTTTCGTCATTTTATTGAAAACGATGTTTTAAAAACATTCAAATATTTTTATATAAAAAATAGCAATATTTTAAATAAAGATAGAACCAATTTGGACGTAAATTTCTTTAAATAAAGTTTACAATAGTAAAATATTTACTTAATTTTATTTAGTTAAATGAATTTCTATGTAAAAATATGGAAATTCTCGACTGCCATCTCTAATTAAAAGTCTTGCTTGAGTAGTTTTATAATGTATAATTAAAATTAATGAACTTATTAAACGTTTGTTTTTTCATGGTCGCTGTACAATACACATTTTCAAGATATCCAGCCCGCGCACCGCGATAAAAAACGAATTTTGGCCCGCTTACAAAAAAAGTGTGCCCGCCCCTGATCTAGCTAATCTCTTACCATTATGCAGGAGATATTTCTGCCCCACACACACATGCACTGAACAATGGATTTTTTTCTGGTAATGTAGAAAAATAAATGTTACATAATAGACATGTCTTTTATACAAGTATTTATTTAAGAATTAATTTATTATAATTGTTTTCATTTATAGTCTTGGGATTCTAGCTTAGGTTAATATTCAGAAATTATTGGACGAAAGAAAGAAATTACAGAGCTTTTGATAAACTATATGTACAATGAAATTCCAAAATTACTTTTTGACAGCACATGTAAACTTGTTAACAAAGAATTTGGAGCAAATAATATGTAAGCTTTGAAATATTTTATTTTTTTATGTGTAAGTTTATTGTTAAGTAGTAAAGAGTGTGCAATATTTTGGAATGTTATCAAATGTATCTCTTTTATATGAAGTTTTCTTTACAAACATACCATAAGGGTATAAATGATTAAAAAATGAAATATTATTATATAATTCTTATATAAGAATTATATATCTTATAAAGTTTCATGCATATGGTAATAATCAGGCATAAACTGAGGATTGCCATGTGCATGAAACTTTAAGTAGCAGTGAGAAATAGCTATATAATTCATTTTTGTGTATATATATATATATATATATATAAGCTCTGTTATTTTACATCGATCACTGTTGTTTGTTTTTTTAACTTTTTGCACACTATTTTATTTTTATATATAATTTATTAATTCCCTCATACACTGTTTTTTATTTTTTTTAAATAAGCAACTAATGATCTTGGGCAGTAGTTGGGTTCCTTAATTTTTCTACTCTCATGGTTGGAATAGACAGACTTAGCAGGCTATTTAAAATTTTGTCAACCTCCCCTACTGCAATTCTATTTATTTTATTTTTTCACTTTCTTCCCCAACTGGTCTGTTTATTTCAACCTCCTTTTTCACTTTTAAAATTTTTTGTTATTTTAATTCAAATGAATTTTCCAGCAACTGCTTCCATTCTGATACTTAACTAAACTAATAAGATTGGTAGAATTATTTAATATGGTATAAGATAGTAACTGTTTATTTTTTTTTTTTTTTTAATTCATTTACTTATTTTTTTTTTTTTAATTCATTTACTTATTTTTTTTTTTGTTACTTGCTTAAGTTTTAGTCAAATCTTAGTACAGTTACTTATAAATAAGTTGCATACTGAAAAAACAAAAATCAAAATCATGTAAAGTAGTTTTAATTCACTGGCCCCTCCGCACAATTGAAGGTGGGAGTTGACCTAACAGTTAAGAGCATGGCAAATGCAAGAAGTGAACAGAATCACCCCACCCCAGAGTTAATTCCTGCTCATTTCATATTAACACCTTTAGGAAAGAAATGAACCCACCCACTAATTCCTGTAGGACAGGTCAGAGATTCCTCCCTGCTACAATTTCTTAATTAGCCCTCCACATCTCCTCTCAAAGTAACTTTCCACTGACCCACTCAGTATAGCAACCCTACAACCTATATAAAAATGATATGCAACTAATGGAGAGAATGGAACTGGTAAGTTAAAATTTGAACTTAACTGAGCGTTTGAGTTACATTAATGCCTTTGGGAAAAGGATAAACCCATCTATTTAACCTGCTGCTGCTATGGATTAAATATCAATATCTCTGAATAAAACAAGCCAGCATATATGGATGTGGGATTGTGGAAGACGGAGATAAAATATTAACCAAAGAAACACAGACACACACGTGTGTGTGTGTTAAAAAAAATTCAGATAGGGTATATCTGTAAAAGGACAATATGAATAAAGACAAAAGGAAAACTTATGAAGTCCCTCAGAGGATAAAATGCATCAGCTAAGATAAGTTTTCCTTTTGTCTTATATATATATATATATATATATATATATATATATATATATATATTAATAAAAAGAATGGATTTATTTTTAATCAGACATTTTTATTACTTCAAACATTATTATTTAGTGGATACTCGTATTTGAAATAGACGCCCCATTTTTATTTTAAACAGTGTGCATTACATATATTATTTACCTGTGCATATAGACTGATAGATAGCCTGATGTAATACAAAATTTAAAATAAAAATGGGGCATCTATTTCAAATACGAGTATTCACTAAATGTTTGAAGTAATAAAAAAATCAGATTAAAAATAAATCTATTCTTATATATGTGTGTGAGAAGTTCGGACTGACGCAAATTCAGTCGGGTTTCGATCCTAGCTAGAGGCAACCGGGCGTCTAGCCACACTGATGAGCTGTGAAACAGCGGAACAGTCTGTCTGTGGATGACAAAAATATATATATATATATATATATATATATTCAAATACACCTATTAACAATATGTTAAAATTACTAGGATTTAATGTATTTTTAGGCCAGCAGAATTTTTGCCAGAAAGTACTCAATAGATAACTATAGCTGTAATATTCAATGAATGTTCAATGCACTTACCTCATTTATCGAACATCTGGCCCTGACAAGCATTTTGACACAAAACTCTGGAATCAGTCAATGAGATGAGTTCACTGAACATTTATTGAAACATATTTTACTAAGGAGTGTTGAAAATTTGTTGACCAAGCTAGTTTTTGAGTGCCACCTTGCATGTTTGTGTATATAATCTTGCAAAAACATCAAGATTAACAATGTTATGTCTATATTTCTGAGATGAGGTATTATGTACAGTATTTACATTAGTCGGACACATGGCACAGTGGATAAAGGCGTTGGTTAGATCCAGTGACAGACCCAAAGAGTGTGAGTTCAATACCTGGTTAAGGCAGTGGAGAACTTTCAGAGGGAAAATTAGCAGGAGATAACTGATAACTGACATCCATCAAACATGGCACGTGGAACTAGAACAGTCTACCCCAGTGATCGAAATAAAGGGTTCAGTTCGAAATTCCAACCGCCTGAAGAAGACCGGAGCGTACAACGGCCGAAACGTTGTAACAAATATGGCGACAAAGATGAGGACAATAGTCCGACTAATGTAAATACTGTAACAATGTTACCTTTTGTTTATATATATATATATATATATATATAAAAAACACAAAATATATGTGATTTGTTTTTTTTGGGTTTTTTAAAATAGAAAGAGTAGTGGATATCAAGAGCCATGATTACCCAGGTCCTGAAGAGACATGCTCCATAGAAGTGGATATTGTGAGAAGCAACTATTTCCAGACTAGTTCTTGTTATTGTTGTCTTACCCAAGCCTTGTGTAACATTTGAGACTAGAGCTATTACATTTTTTACTCACACTCAGTACAAGGCTCAAAAAGTTCCTTTAATTAATTTCAAGGCACTGAAATTGGTTCTTGTATTTAAGTGAGCCTTGCACTGATCATTTATCAATACCTGGTCTGATATCTTTTCAAATAAGAGCTTTCATTGGAAACAATGATATTAAAATTAAAATCTGTTTTGTTAATGTGTTTGATAATGAAATATTAATTATAACTAAAAGACTTAAACTGTTGAAGGGAGAGGATTTCTGTTAAATGTTGGATTTATTGTTGATGTGTTCAATAAATAGAATGCCTCAATTGTGCTAACATTTCACCAAACTCCCCCTGAAATTTATAATTCTCATTTATTATAACATTAGTGTGCAGCTTTTCAAGTATATAATTAGATTTAATAATGAGTTAGCCATTTCTTCTTTTTTAATTAGTATGAAAAATATTTGTTTAAAGTATTATGATTAGTGATTAATGTTAGCCTTTAACTTACAGTTAAAATGTTGTTTTTTTTTTTGTTTAAGACCAGGATGTATATTTGACTTGTAAAAAAAAAAAAAAAAAAAAAGGTTTTCAGCCTGTTATTTCACTTGTCTTCTTCAGAAAGAATCTGTCTGGTATTGAGTCTGTTGCATTGTAAGATGTTTAAGGCTAGAAACACACAATGTGGAGTAATTGGCAAGAATGCTCAAATGGAATTGTCAAAGTTTCCAGTAAATAATAAGAAAAAGAACAGGGCAAAATAATGCTAAGCAAGCAATATATATATACAAGTCAAAAGTAGGCAACAGTAACAAGGCAGAAAGTTCATAAAGTTAGGATTGTTCACGTGCAAAAGGGATACAGTCAAGTGGTTGTAGTGTTCTGACTTAAATACAAGAAAGAACAAAAAAATAATATGGCAGATCTGACAGAGAAGTGATTAATTTTTATTGATTAGGAAGGAAATCCCAGCATGCATCTGTAGGATTTGTCTATAAATTTGGGGAAAGGTTATGTTTTTAGCAGTTATTCCACTAGATTGGGACCAACAGACAATCATGAAAAATAAAGAATAATTAAAAGAAACGAAGGGGACATAATTCAGGAACTATACAAAAAAAAATGTAGTGTTAGCTGCATTGCATATATAATAGACAAGTTGTATTGTTCTTGAATTATGTCCCCTTGTTTTTCTTTTTCTACTCATCTCTTTATTTTTGGTGATTGTGTTTTTAGTTCTTCTTCAACATCCTGCAGTGCAACAAAATACCAGATAAAAATTCCAGCTGAAATAAAAGAATGAAAAAAAAAAAAATTAAAAATATTCATTCCATTATAAAAATTGTATATATGTTCTTAAATCTCAAGTTTTAAGTTATTGTCCCAGGTTCAAATAGTACTTTGAATTAAATCAATAATTAAATGTTTAATTTTAAATTTGTAATCGGTCATGAACAATACATTTATTTCTTTATTTTTTTTTTTGGACGTCTCTGAATTAAAAACCAACCATTGGTGGGTTGTTGTTACATATTTAAAAGACAGTTGGTGCCATTGGATGATTAGGTTTTGTTAAGCAATTAGTCTGGTTTAAGACTATTGTTAGCTTGCCAAAATAGAATAAATGTTAATAAATATATATTTTTTTTTTTTTTGCAAAATTTTCCTTGGAAAATATTGATAGGATTGCAGTCTGTGAGATCTCGATGATTCCACTTTAGTTCTTTTTGCCAAAGAAAAAACAAAAATTTATTTTTTAAAATATCACACAAAATTCCTCTTACTGCATGTTTATACTTTCATTAAAGACGGAGAAAAGAAGAGTTAAGGCATTAACCAAAGCCCAAGAGAAAGAAGAATTGTACAAGAACTGAAATCTGATGGAAGTGTCCAATGCAGGTGTGATTATCACAGCAACAAGCAGCACAGAAGAAAAAGGTGAATAGAATCCTGCTGCCACATGATCTATAAACTAATAATTATTAATACTACACCTGTCCCATAAAAATTGTTATATTCGCATACACGTTTCCATACTTTAAACATAAACATTATTCTTGGGATGGAGCAGTGGTTCCCAAACTATTTTTTCTCTGCTTCATATTTTCAGAATGAAATTTGTTCATACCTCAGCAAATTTTATTTGATGAAAAGTACATTTAAAAATAAAAAAAACAGAGAGAGGGTTAAAGGGAGATAACTGCAAACTCGAAATTAGAACATTATTATTGATAATTCTCTCCTCCAATTTGCAGACCCTAGTTACTATATCCTTAATACCTGATATGATGTAAAAATATCACAATGATAAAAATCGATCAATAATTATTTATAACAATTTATACTGGGACTCATGCATGCAGTTACAAGTAATCCATAATAATATTTTAAAGTTTAGAATTATATTTATTTTTGGCATATTAATTTTTTGAAACAGTTTCTAAGTCTTTGATTGTCTTTCAATCATTCTGCCTCACCTGCTATCCTCTTTTGAGGTGCACCACACTGTTTGGGAACCACTGGGATAGAGATAGTATAATGGCAATCATAGTAAGGTTGAACATAGGAATAATGATGAATATCATCAATTTTATAATGTTGAAGAATACTAGTTTCATAGTAATTGTTAATAGGCATGTAATGTGATTTGCACCAGGAGAATCAAAATTAATATCAATAAGGAAACTTTGTTCTAAAAGAAATTGATTTGTGATGACCACCCACCCCAATATGTATCGGGCTCACCCTAGCAGATATCAAAGTAGACTTTGCACTCCAAAGCATTAGAAGTCAAGTGCATCAAATGGTTGACCTGAAAAGAGACCTCATAGCCTCCAAAAACAGATTCGTCCCCTCACACAATGTCAGTGGTTGTCCCTGACATGTAAATAGGTGGCCAACCCAGCTGCACTTATAATGTGCACAAGTGGGACAACTAGCTGATAGGAATATATATTACTTAAATGTTATTGTTATGGATACTTGTATTTGAGTAAACACACTGTTTATTTATTAAACATTATATTTATTTATTTACCAGTCTGAATATTCAAGAAATCTTATTAGAGAAAAATATGCACTCTTGAATATTCAGGCTAGTAGACAAATATACTGTTTAATAAACAGAGCAACAACTCAAATACAAGTATTCACTAAAAATAACATTTAAGTAATAAAAATCTGCCAGATTCATAAATAAAAAATCCATCCACTTTCTTTACATACATACATACATACATACAAGTGCTCCATCCGAGAGAGAGAGAAAAGACAGATTGTCTCTTAAATCCTTGTGAGAAGATCCCCATTCAGAGAAAGACATCATAAACACACACACACACACACACACATATCCTTATATGAATATTAACCGATGAAGTCCGGAGGTGAATAAAAAAATTTTTATATACAAGAGAGACTTAGTCTTGTTCTTATTAGTTTTTACAATGCAAGAATACAAGAACAGGCATGACTGAATGGGAAAGGTTATCCACTGGTAACTGTACAAGCAACTACATTTTGACCATTACAAACCACTGGTACATGCACAGAGCAAAATTGGTCTGAGGGAATGAAGCACATATCTAGTAATTTGACTCAGAAAGCATACAAGAATAGATATGACTGGGCTGGAAAGTTGATCCAATTGGAAACTGTACAAGGAACTAGATTTTGAGCATTCGGACCAATGATATATGAACAGATCAGAATCAGTCCTAGAAAATTCCCCTGGTAGAGATCTGGTGAGATTTAAATGGGCTGCCTAATCCAGATGAGAAACCCAAATCTGGAAGCGGTAAAAAGAACATGCTATATAGTGGATTTCACCTGACATAAATCAGAAAGAAAGAAATATTAGGGTGTTCAAAAAGTGATTATGTATTTCACTATTACAAATAGCCAAACCAAGAAAACTGAATCTCAATTTAGTTTATCATCTCTTTTCTCTGAGAGTACGTCATTCATATGACATTTCAGAGTTGGGAAAAACTTGCAAAGACGGAATTTAGGTTCCTCAAACTTTCACTTGAGAACCCAACACAATGTTCTGCCATCTACTGCAGTCTTTTAACCAAATATACTAACCTTTTATTTTTGCATTGTTATAGGTGATGAAAAATGGGTTTTGCATGTCAACTGAAAACAAAAAATACAGTGGTTATCACAAAATAAAAAAACAATGCCAATACCAGGACTTCATCCACAGAAGTCCTTGCTTTTCATTTGATGGAGCATAAAAGGTGTCTTCCATGGCAAGTTTATGGAATATGGAAGGACCACCACTTGCAGATGCTTATTGCTAGTAACTTGATTGAGTAAATGAAGCATTATGTCACAAGTATCTTGCTTTGGTGAATAGAAAAGATGTTATTCTCCAGCATGACAATGCAAGGGAACATTCTGCAAAACACTCAAAGAAAAATATGATTGTTAAAATAAGTTCTTGTACATCTTTCATACTCACCAGATTTAGCACGCACGGATTTTTATTTGTTTTAATCACTAGAGCATTTCATAAGTGGTAGAAAATTTAGAAAAAAAAAGAGTCTTTCAAAATTTCTTTCCAGGGAAAACCACTAGATTTCTTTAAACGTGGAATCAAAAGTTGTCTTCCTGCTGGACTGCAGTTGTTGAAAATGAAGGGGATTACATTTTCAATCAGTTTTTTTTTTTTCTTTAATCATTTTACCCCAAGCCAGGTGGAAATGTCACTAGTATGCAGAAGGTTACAGAGTGAAAGTGAGAGAAAAGATTGAGTATAGGGAGGATAGAAGATGGCAATTGACATTGCATTTAAATTTTTGAAGATTGTAGTTATCAGGAAAGCAAGTAAATACAAGGGAGTTCCACAGGTGGGAAGTGCAAGAAACTGTTGGAGTAGAAGTGGTGGTTGCATTTAACGATTTCAACAGTAAACAGGTGGGACCTAAATGCCAATCTAGTAGCATTCATGTAGTCAGGGCATCAGGAAAAAAGCTCATCAGAGCAGTTGCCATGAAAATATTTGTAAATTTACTTTCCATTTGTTTTTATATCCTTTCTGATAAAACATAATTACTTTCCAAACAGCCTGAAATTTTGATCTTGCCAGGGAGAAAAAGAAGTAACAGTAAGAGAAATGATCCCAAAGAGTTGAGGGGGAAAAAGTTGGAAGAATTGGGACTGGGACTTTGTCACTTAATCTCCAGGATATGTCTCCAGTTTCGACTGGTGTAAACACTTAATGAAAATTACAAAAGATCACTCTAGTAATTGTATATTGTGTGAAAAATTTTTTCTGGACAAAATAATTTTTTTTTTCTTTTTTGAAAGTTGGTTGCTTCGTTTCAAAAAAAGAAAAAAAAGTGTCAAATTTGTAAAAAGTAGATTAATATAAATAGTAATATAATTTTACATTAAATATAGAGCTGATACTAATAGTGATTAATAATTACTACTACCACTACAGTTCCATAGTATTTGTTACATTTAGTATACTACAGAGTGCCTAGTAAAAAAAAAAAGCAGCAAATTTATTCTTCAAGAAAATACACCAGCTTTAATTGGTCCATCTCAGTGGCCCTCTAAAAGCCCAGATCTGAGTGTTATAGATTACTGTATCTGGAGTACACGCTTAACTCATTTGCAAAACCGTCATCGTAACATTGTTCATATGGTTTCATTAAAGTGGAACTTAACTGAAACTCAGAATGAAATTCTTCTTGGCACTATCCACAAAGCTACTGTCCCCCCCCCCCAGTTATCACGCTTACAACTTTGTGTTGAACATTCATGCAAACATTTTGAACATTTATGATGATTGTTCAGTTTGTGCATGAATCATGATAGCTAAATAAATTTCTTCCTGAATTTACTGCTTTTTACTGGTCACCCTGCAGTTGAATATCTATCCTGCAGACAGGAATGTTGTATTAGAAGAGGTACCTCTACAAAAATTACAAAGCTTTCATTTTAGCTTTAATTGGAAGCTAAAGGATTAAATTTACTATTTCTAAAATAAGCAAAATACATCTGTGTATTTCAAACAGAAATTATATTGAGTGGAATTGATTTTCAATTTTTTTTTTTTTTTTCAGTAACATCAACAAAGTCATCCATTTTTTAGATATTTGTGCACAAGTTAGTTTGCGGTTTTAAAAATCTTGCAAAAATAAAATATACTTTTCTGAAACATTATTTAAGGAATATTAGCTGATTTAAAACATATTATTCATTTTAAGTTTAAAATATCGCATAAAGCAGCTTTTAACCTGACAGTATCTGATTTGACATGTTGACAGGTCTAATGTTGTTCTGCAGAGACTATCTGTAAAAGATAATTTAAGAAAATGATATCAGCACCATTTTTATATAATTTTTAACTACACAGTAATCTTAAAAATTTAGGAAAATAATCTCTGTAATTTAATGTTTTATTAAATTTTAGAAATGTTGACTTTAAATTTACTATAGTCATCACTTTTATTTTCTGACAATGTTGCATATTGTTGCCCTTACAAAAATGGGCATGTTTATATGAAAAAAAACAAAATTCAAACTTCTTTTAAAAATATTGGTGTTTGATGATTTGTATTAAGCTTTTTCATTTATGATTAGTAAACAGTTTTCATCATCTAAAAGGCTGAAATTAATACAAAATTTTGAAGTATTTAAAACTTGAATTATTTCATTTTTTTAATTTTAATTAGAAAATTTTTTTGTAAAAATTCATTTATTCATTGAAAGAAAAAGACTTCTGAAATTATGAGCCAAAGTTGTTTTTATAATAATAATGTTAATTTCACTAATCCTTGCCAAAGTATTTTGAGTTGATAAAATGACACTTTTATTTTTTTAATGCCTGAAATTTCTAAAAGGTTACCCTTCTGATATTGCTTAATATTGATTGATTTTATTTTATTTTTTATGGCTTATCAACCCTTTCTGGATTATTTTAGATTAAACATATTTTAGATTGTTCAGTACCTGGTGTTCCCAAGCAGTCACCCATTTAAGTACTGACTGGGCTCGACACTGATTATCTTTGGTTATTGAATGAGAAGCTAGTATTTTCACCATGATTTGACCGTAATCTGGTAATCAACAGAGAGAATGTTCCTTAACCTATTGTAACTGAATAGCAGTAAGTACACATCAAGTTAATGGTGCTTCATCAGAATAAAACCTTACATGACATCTCTTGGAACTAATCCTAAAATTATTTTAAGTGAGGCTGAACAGAATTTAAAGAGTTCATCTCTTTCTTTTAATGTTGCATTTGAAGATCTTGTGTCAAGATCTTTTCAAATGAATTTTGATTGTTGATAGTGTAAAAATGCAAACAATAAAGATGAGGATAATGGCTTTGATAAGTTAACAAATTTCCTGATTTTTTTTTTTTTTAGTTAAAGTGTAACCACACAGATAATTTTTTTTTTAATCATTTCACCTTAAGCAAGACAATAATGCCACTAAGATGTAAGGGGTTACTGGGAATGAAAGAGAATGAGAAAACTTTAGTGAGGAGAAAGGACAATACGAGAGCAGGTTTCAGGATGACAGATGATAACAATTGGTGTTGCATTTAAATTTTTAAAGATTGTAGGTGGCAGAGAAGTAAGAAATCAGGAGTTCCACTGGTGAGGATAGATGGTTGCATCTAACTAGTTCATCAATAAAATGGTGAAACCTAGTTGTCAATTTAGTAGCACCCTTAAATTCATGCATCAAGGAGGAAAGCTCATCAGAACAATTGCAATGAAAATATTTATAGAAAAGGCAGAGGAAGCAAAGTGACTGAAGTCGAGATGCCAGTTTAAGATAGATTATATTGCAGAGCCTTCTTTGAATTTTGTCAAGAATCTAGAGATATACAGGGTGCGGAAAAAGTAACTCCCGTTTTTCTTTTTATTTATTAACTTTTACTGAAATAAAAAATAATTCCCAGTAGTTTAAGTGTTGTCACAACAAAATAACATAATTTGTTCTGATTAACAAACTATTTTACATCTTCAAAATGCTCCCCTTTCATGTTCAATACAGTGCTGAACCCTATCAGTAACACTTCTACAAGCCATTTGACACATTTCTACATTAATTTCAGAAAACTTACCAGAAATTGCCTGTTTTAATTCAGGAACTGTTTTTGGTTTGAGCCTGTAAACAAGATCTTTCAGTACACCCCCACAAGAAAATGTCTGGTGGTGTTAAGTGATTGTGATGATCATTCAATTGCTCAGTGTCATCCAGTCCGTCTCAGCTTGAAATTGGGATTTAACCATTCTTGTACATTTAAGCCAAAGTTAATTTGAAGTCATCTTAAACTAATGTAATTTATTTTTGTTCAATAAAAGTTAAATAAATCAAAAAGAACATTACTTTTGCCACAACCTGTATAATAGGAGCACCAGACCAGATGTAGATATGGCAGCAATATTCAGTTGTTCCTTTGGGAGAGAGGGGAAAATTGATAAATTAGGATCAAGCCACACAATGTGGAGCATTTTAGAATACATGAAAACAGAATGGAGGTGAACCTAATATATGAAAATAAAAATGTGAGAAAAAAAAAAAAAAAATTAATTTTAGAGACATGTACAGAAACACACAGAACAACTAAAAATTTATAAAGTGTTATATATATATATATATATATATATATTTCCATTAAGAACTAACTGTACACTATCATACGTATACAATATACACGTCATTAAATAATTGCATACATAAATATATTGTTACATTATATGTAAGGTTTATCTTCTATGTTGTTCTTTTCAGTTTGTAAAGATTGATTCACTTGTTTTTTTTTTTTCACAATTCTTTCTCAAAAAGAAAAAAATGGATTGGTGAAATGTAACAATTCAATCTACTTTAGATTTTTTGTATGGTGTTTTTTTTTGGGGGGGGGCTTATCAACCTTTTGCAGGTTATTTAAAAGCCAGAAAATATTTTAAAATTGTAAGACACTTTTTAAGATAAGGATTTATTGGTACTAGTCCAACTAATTAACCCATAGCTATGGGGAAGAGGCAGTTTCATACCTTTCCCAAGGCTATTTACACATAAGTGAATTTAAAAAACCCAACTGGAATTGGAACATGGCTCTCCGATTTTGAGCCATTATCCATTATACCACCTGCATATCCAAATTCACAGCACTCAGTATTCGCAAGTGGTCACTCATCTAGGTACTGATCAAGCTCAATGTTGCTTAACTTCGGTAATCATACAACAACCTGTGTTTCAACATGACATGGCTGTAAGCCTACCCTGTTTTTGATGAAGAGAGAGCAACCAAAAAGTAAACACCAGTCATATTAAAACTGACAGACAAAAATAAAATCAATTTTGATCCATGACATTTCCTGAACGATATTTGAATTCAATGATCAAAGCCAGGTCTACACACCAGCCTAACTCAGCATTCCTTTTGGACAATAAAAACCCTAAAAAGAGGAACTGCTTAGTGTGTAAGGATTGAAAGATTGCAGTCATCCAAATAATCTAAACTTGTGTAATTTTCTCAAAACCTATTAGGCAGAGAGAGAGAGGAAGCATACATTATAAGATTGTCTGTGTGTGCTGAATACCTTGATGCTGGCCCCTTCAACAATAATTCATAATGAGTAATAGAATTCTAATGGATTGGCGAAAATTGTTAATATAAGTTCAAACCTCACACTTTTTGCTGAAACTGAGAATGAAATAGAAGCCTTAATATGTCTTCTTGGGCTCGATCTGAAAACAATGCCATTTAACCGAACTGTATCATTTGTTTACAATTATTACTGTCATTCATTTTTAAAATAAATCAGAAAAATTTATTTTCACTCTTTTTTGTTTTTCAGAAATATCTTTTATATAAGTCTTATATGTAGAAGACATCTACGGGTCTCATTCCAGAAAATAAGCATAAATGAAAAGTAAAATATTGCATATTTAAACAAACAAAAAAAGAAAAAAATGTTGGCTGCAAATCTAAATGTTTATTTTAGGAAAGAACTGGATAAAAATAATAATAATAATAATAATTAAGAAATTTCCAAGAGGTTAATTGATTTTAATTTCAATCCTACATTATTTATTATTATTTTAAATGTTATTTTAGTAGATACCCATGTTTGAGTAGAAGCCGTTTGTTCTGTTTTTCTCAACTGTGCAAATGCCATCCACTGATCTCTCTTTTGAGGCATTTAAACACTTAAAAAAAAATATGCCTTCCAGCAGGGATTGAACCTGAGACATTCTTTTGTAGAGAAACTGATCTTCTTGTAAAAAAATTAAAAAAAAAAAAAAAGTAAAAATAAACAGGGCTTCTACTCAAACATGGGTATCCACTAAAATAATGTTTAGAGTAATAAAAAATAATGTTGGATTAAAAATAAAATCCACTAATTCTTTAGAAATTACTTTGTTTACATTTCAGATATGAACTTTTGAGCAGAATGAGAGGATGTACATTCTTTAAAAGGGTAATTGAACCTTGCAGGGCTGTGCTGCTCTTTCTGGCCAAGTGATCTAAACCACAATAGATCAGATGGTGGATTCCCCCCCACATAAAGTGGAAGCTGTTTTGAACCCTGTTGGAGAGCACATTTTCTTTATTAACTCTCTTGAATACTTAAGCCGGTAGATGTAATTTACACTGTTTAAAAAGAACAGGGCTTCTACTCAAACATGGGTATCCACTAAAAAAAAATCATTTAGAGTAATAAGAATTAGGAATATTTTAAACATAATATCCGATTTAGTCCCCCCACCTTTTTATTTTGTGGCATTCTGCTTGGTTCAGATTTAAGAAATATGCAACAATATGCTTTGAGGAAGTAAGATAGTCATGTAATGGAATAACCTGTCACTCTCATGAGTAACTATACTATAGGTAGTAACTACCTATAAGTATCGGTAAGTCAACAGACTACAGAGTCTAGCTGGGATCTGTTGAGTACGACTCAGACTTACGCAAAAACTATTGACCTCCCAATAGTAGCACTCATTACTGGATTGACTTGCGACGATTGTGCACATAACTTACCTTATTTCTTATTGTACTGGTTTTTACAATAAACCTTTACTTATTTTATCTTCCTTGTTTTTCAAGTATATATTCCTATTAGCACGGAATATAAGTTTGCTAGGTTATTGCTAATCCAAGTTTTATAAATATCAAATGTAAACATCATTGTATATGCATTGCTTCAGAATAATACCCTTGTTTAGTGTTTGTTTTTTCATTCTGGTATCCTCCAACCTTCTGTGGAATATTGTCCATTATTAGGACTAAACATTTGCTATCATCCAATGTAACAATATATTTAATAAAATTATGATGTTGTTATAATCATATATTGGAGCTGAAACTAATAAATGCCATTTTTTCTTTTTTTCTTTTCCACATCTGTAGTTAGAAATGAATGACAAAACCTTGGTGAATGGAGAATTGTCTTGGATCAATACAAAACAGCTATTAAGAACTAAAGACAAAACAAAACTTACTCGGTATTTCATGTAAGTATTTAATGTTTCAATACATACATTATCAAAAAATATCCCTTTGTGGCAATGTGATGTACTAACTATGCTTGCTAAATATTATCTAATACCAGTCCTGTGAAGCCACAGACGTCAATCTATACTGATGACAAAAATTAGAATAATGAAATAAATTAATACATTCACTGCTACCTTGGATATTTGAAGCCTTTCATGCCATCTATGTTTCTTATTTTTATTTTTTTAATACTAATGTTTACCCGATACAAGGCCCAAGAGCCGCTCAAGGTTGAGGGTTACTCTGCAGTGTTGTTTGAGCATAAGGGGCCAAAAAGTGAAGTTTTTATGGGGCTATGCAGGAAATGTAGCGGTTAACCTTAGATTTGAAGAGGTCAAGATTGTAGTGATTGGGAAAATATCCTGCTGGCAGTCTGTTCCACAAAGCAACAGTTTTTGGGAAGAAGCTGTTCAAATGGAACTTATTTCTTACTATAGGAATATGAAAAGAATGGGGACAATTCATTCTTGTGTACGTGGCATGGCAGGTCCCAGTTGTAATGGTTGGGGCTGGTCGGTCTAAGAGTTGTAGCTCATCAGAACACATGCCATAGAAATAGCAATAGAGCAACAAGAGGCTCACCACATTTTGCTTGTGGGAAAGGTGGTGTAGAGTGGAGAATAATTCATTACCCACAAGAATGTGTAAACGCTTTTGAACTCTATCAAGACAGGCAAGTGTGGACTGGGTAGTTTCAGCCCAGATATGGCAGCAATAATCATTTTTTTAGTCTGAACTGGCTCTTGTAAAGATAAAGCGTAGTAAGAGGAGTCTGGTACTTTCCGGAGTGATAGAATGAACTGAAACAGCTCCAACCCAGATATTTTGGTCTGATCTGACTCTTATAAAGATAGAGCATAACAGGAAGTGTCTGGTTCTTTCAGGAGTAGCACAAGGAAGTAACCATTTTTCCAACATCTTTAGCAATGGATCATATATATATATATATATATATATATATATATATATACACACACACATATATGAGCTCCATTTGAGGAGGTCTGGGAAGAGCTTGAGTCCCAACAGATGTTCAAAACAAGGATCTTTGAGAGTAGCGTTAAAATTAGAAATTGCTCGTTTCGATATTTGAACCCTTAAATAATACAGTGTAACCCGGATATAAGAGAGTTGTCAGGACCGGATAAGAAGTCTCTTATATCCGGGTTTCTCTTATATCCGGGTTTTGTCTGTTATATATACATTAACACAGGCTCTAATTTGGGACCAGGGAAAATCTCTCTTATATCCGGGTCTCTTATATCCGGGTTACACTGTACCATCTATGTTTATATTAGAGTTACCATTAGAAATTGATACCTTTGGACATTTGAAGCCTTATATAATATTTTGTTTTAGTTATAGATGGCATCAATGTTTTTAGAGTTTCCATTAGAAATGGCTTCTTTGGATTTTTGAAGCCTTACATAATGCCATCTATTTTTTGTTAAAATATTCATTAAAAGTTGCTATATAAAACTACTTATGCTTATAAAGAGGCATAAAAAGCTGCTAAGGCATATCATGTTACAACTTTGAAAAGTCCAGGTAAAGTGTTTTTTGGCTTTTTGCATGACATAAAATTCATGTAATAACATGTAGGAATAAATTATCATATATAGTTTAAACTACAGTAGTTAACATTTAAAACAAATACCATCTTAGTTGAAATCTAAGAATATTCCTTCCACCATCTATAGAATTATATAATTATGTATATATGAAGTTCATTTTCATATTTAAAAAAAAAATTTTTTTTAAATACACAATTGCCACTATAAGCAAGCAAGAAAGAGTACAAAGAAAACTGTATTGTTACATAAACAAGTGAGACACTGTAAAAATAAATGAGAAAAATTGTTTGGTTGTAACCCTTAGCAACTATTATCAGATCACAGACCTTTGTTAATGTAAAATGATTTCACACTTTAATTAAAAATCTCTTTTCTTTGGACATATGAGAGAAATGTTTAAAAATGTATGTTGTAATTGATTTTGGGTAGCAGGATATTTTTTTTCATAAAAAAAAAAAAAAAAAAAAATCATAAGTAAATTTAAAGAATTTGCTTCCAAGAATTAAAATATTCAAACTTTTGTAGAAAATAATAAGCTGTCAGTTTAGAGACAATTTTTCTCTAATAAAATTGATTATTTTCATTCTATTTTTAATTTTATTCATGAATTATTTACTATCCTACATCCTTCTCCAAGATCAACTATAGTTTTAATTTCTCGCTTTTTTCTTATTATACATTAGAAACATTTATCTTCCTAGGATTCCGTTCTTAAAAAAAATCCTAAAAACTTACTAATTTCTGACTAGTTTTTCTTTCTTTTTATAATTGCTTCGCCCCTCCATACCATTTTTAGTAAAGTACCTTTTGATAGTTAAAATAATAGAGCTATAATACAAAAGTAGCTTCTAACAAGACTAACTTGCATATGCATATCCCAGGTGCAAGGATTATGATTTAACCAATACAACCACAGAAATCTATGGTCAGAGGGGGCACCAATTTACAATTCTGTTGCTAGCTGAACTACAAATCTTCATATCATATTTTTTGGCAAAGTTTAATCTTTGTACCTGCAAAAAAAATAAACCAAAAAAAACCCCCCCAAAAAACAAAAGTGTATCAAAAGGATAGTCACTGCTATTACTTTATAATACCAAAACTCCCTCAGTAATGTTTATTTACATGATTATAAAAATATGCAAACCAAGTACAATGCCATGTTTATTATTTACCATTTTATAAAGATATTTTTCAGGACATTTTACATTTTCTTCTTAAATTATTTTACATCTTGGATTACTTTTTGTTTTCATTTTTCATTTTTTTTTTTAATAATCTATGATCAATGATGCCTAATCAATAGAAAACCAAGGCCTGAAACTACAGCAATTATAGTATATCTCTCCACAACTTCCCACTTCTTTTGGAAATTTTTTAAAAATTGTTTCTAATTTTTATAAAAAAGACTAGAAATTCTGTCAACAGATTGTCAGCCAATTTCAGACTGATGAAGAAATCTTAAATGAAAAGTGGAAACTACTCACCTTAACTGAAGCAATTTGTGAAGCTGGTAAATTGTGTTTTTTGGAATGGTTGGTAAAACATCGGCAAATTGCCAATCAATTCAAACTTTATAAAATGGTAAATAATAAAGAGTTGATTCACATTCTTAAAATTTAGTAAATTTTTATAAATAACTATTGTTTTCCTATTTTTTTCTTTGTAAACTGGTAAATGATAATTGTATTAGTTGGTTCACATAGAATGTTGTAAATATAAAATTATTCTTGTAAATAAACAATCTAATAGTGTTTAATATTTTTGTTGTAAATTCTCAATAACAAGAAAATGTATAAATTCACTTTAATATGTCTGGGTTTTATTAAAATTCTAATTATTTCTTTTTAAAATGATAAACATTACAAAGATAGTTAAATTAGTATAAAATAATAGTGGTGTACTTTTAGCACAGTGTTTTTTTTTTTTTTGTGGGTACAAAGGTTAAATTTCACCATATTTTTGTTTTTACTGCATTTTACTCAAGTTTTTAAGAACAAATGCCGAGATGAAGTTTCAATTAGTTTTTTCATCTTTATACTTTTGATCATAAATTCATAGGTCAAATATTTTTTTAATCATATCACTCCAAGCAAAGCAATAAAGCCACTAAGATGCAAGGGGGTTACTGAGTGTGAGAGAATTTGCGAAAAATAAACATTTAAGGAGAGAGAACAATAAAAGAACAAGAATTAAGACAAAAGATAATGATTGACATCGCATTTAAATTTTTGAAGATCAAAGTTTACTGGAAAGCAAGAAACCAGAAGAGAGTTCCACAAGCGAGAAGTGTGAGAAAAGAAACTTAGCATAGAATTTACAGTTACATTTAGCCATTTTAGCTGTAAAATGAGGAGACATTGCCATTAATCTTAAATTTATAATTTACTGCACTTAAATTTATAAAGTATAGGTACCACAGGGGAAAGTCCATCAGAACACTTACCATGAAAGTATTTATAGAAAAGGCATAGGGAAGCTACATTATGGTAGTGGGAAAGTAAGAGAAGGCAAGATGCCAGGTCAGGACCAATAACATTGCAGATTGTTCTTTGTATTTTATCAAGAATCTCTTTTTGGATAAATATTAAAATAAAAATGGCATTTAACAAAACTTTAACTCATATCACAAGGAACCTAAAAAATAATTATAACAGATTATGAATGTTTTTCCCCAAAAATAATTAAGGGAAATTTCCTAAATTTCACTTTAATAATTTTAATAATCTATAAAAATTAAGTGTCTGTCTTTTGTCCGGGAACTAATTCTGTCTAAATAGACAGAATTAGTTCCTGGACAATGCTTGTTACCTCTGCTAGTTAATAATATTTACCATGATACTATATTCATTTAGGCAGAACCTGTCAGGACCATGAAGTTTGGTCTCTATAAACAGTCATTCCCTTTTTAATAAAAAGGACAAAGTTGATTTTCTTTTGAAATTGGAAATACTAAGTTTGCTATTTCTATTTAACTGGAATCCACTGTATACCAGTTGTGGCTTTGAAATGTGAAATAATAGTTTAGCTCAGTTCAGTACAAGGCCATATTTATTCATGGAAGCACCCAGTGAGGATCAAACTTATTCCAGTTGTAAGTTTTTATAAGTTTGCTAACTATGACTCCATGGGGAGGCATGCTAAAACACTTACAAAGCAAAGATTAACAATTGGTCTGTGAGATAATCCTTTTCACTAATACCCTAGCAGGGTTGAGAGTTACTAAGCTTAGTTTAGTTTGGAACAAGGTCAGAGGAATTGAGCCCTCACTAAGGATCAAACTCACTCTAATAGTAAATATTCTGTGAGGCTAATTTACAAATTGTTACCATACCCAAATGCTTTATGTGAGAGTTCTTGGTCTGACCCACTTCTCAAAATCTATCCAAATACCCACCGTTTTTTATTTTTATTTTTAATTCCATTCTTTCTCAGGCTTTCTTATGTAGGGAGGCCTTGTTCATAAAAGTTATATCCACATGTGACACTATGTAAACTATAAGGTTTGCAATCACACTAAATAATGGATTAAATTTTTTTTTTTAGTCTGTTATTGGTCAGGCCCCAAAAATTTTCAATATCCTCTAATACATATATTTTATATACATAGTTTTTTGCTTTATACTCACAGCTGGCACCTTGTAGAGTATAGGGCCTACAATCACACTAAGTAATCCTTCCATGGCTTTAGAAACAAGTGAATTATTTTTATGGAACTGGATTTGCTTGCCTAATATTCAAGATAAACTGCCTTACAGAGCTAAAGGGTTCCAACTACTCTACCCGTAGCTGAGGCTAAAAGTGGATTCATGATTTTCTTAGTGGCATTATTGTGAAAAAATATACCAATGCCTCCTCTTTAAGTGCCATGTTCCTTCAGGGTATAAAGGATCATAGCTCTCCACAGCTTCCCTCTACTTAATATCTGTAAACTGTATACTACTATGATTGCTCTTATGAAAAATAGTGGAGCAGTTTCCCATTGCCTTTTGTACAATATTGAATTTAGAGTTGTTTTTTTCCCTAGACTGGTTTCCAACCAAGTGTAGGGGGAACAATATGTCCTGCTATTTGAACCATGTTTTTAAGGAGGGGGTTGGAGAAAAGATGACTTTATGCCTTTTCTAAGGGTATTAGTGTGAAGTGAACACAAAATCTCTCTGCCAGAATTTGAACTTTGCAGATTCCATTCTCCAAGCTGTTAGCTATTAAGCCACCCACACATGGTGTTTGTAACTTTGATATTGTATTTATTATAATATTCCAGAAGAGTTTCTTGCATATTTGTAAGACTAATTTGCAAGTGAAATTGAGATTGCCATGACCTTTGACATTAGTTATACTGAACAGTCTATATACAGCTTGAACAAGTGATGGAATGTTCTTTTTTGAAAATGGCTGTTGCAGGCTATGATATCTGGTTTCGATAAAGGTAGACAAGTGGAGGGGATTAAGAAACAAATATAAAAGAATAGTCTTTGTTGCATAGTATATAACTTGAGACATATGCTCTATGCTCAGTTTTTATCTTAATGGCACAGCTTTGATTTAAAAAAAATAATTTTAAATGACAAAAACAACAACAGATAAGTAAAAACTTGGCTTTAAAATGAAAAAGAAAACAACAAAAATACAAACAAATAACAATTCATACATTTTTTTTTTCTTTCCACACAAAATTTGTACAGATAGTTTTGGTACAATAAAATAACTAACAACGATTCTATAATAAAAAAAAAAACGTAAAGAAAAATACTAATTCAGAGATAACACCAAATTTTTTTTTTTTTTTTAGGGATTTTGAAGAAAAAAATTACTTGACTTCATATTCTGGATATCCATTTTGTTTATTTTTAAAAAAATCTAACAATGCATATAGACATTTTGAAGTTGTAGAAAGTAAAAGAACAGATTAATTTATACAAGATTGGAAAACATAGCCATGCTGAAGACCTATAATATTTACTCAGAGGGCAAAGGTAGAATTTACAATAATATAAACATGTTGATAAAAAGGACTTAAAAAATGGAGGAACCATAATAGTACTCATATGAAGAAATATTTTTTCTATTTGTTTTGTTTTCTCAACTTAAAAAAAAAAAAAAAAAATGAAAATAGTATATTGAAATTAAAAATAAAATGGTGTATATAGAATATGAAGTTGGGTAAAATAAAAAAAATGAAGAAAAGAGTTTTTGAGCTTAGAAAGAGATTGAAAAAGTTCACACTGAAAATAAACACATATTCAAATTACCATTCATGACTTTTATTTAAAAAAAAAAAATAGCATTTATTTTTTTCTTTTAGTTTTTTTGAATTTAAAAAAAGGGATTAAAGTCTGGACATGAAATTTGTATTTTTTTTTTTTTTTTTTTTTACTTTTCTTCATTTAAGATCTTAAAAGTCACATGAAAAAAAAAATTATGATGGCTGAGTAAAAATATATGTAAGTGTACATACTAAATAAATAGAAATATTTGACATTTTGGTTTGTCAGAAAGAGAGAGAAAATGGATTTTGTTTTCCGTTTTTGATGGAGAAAGAAAAGTAAGAAAAAAAGAAAAAAAAGGCGTCATTATGGTTGCCATAACTGACCAGAAAGTGAACAAGGATGAGAGGTATTATTTATAAAAATTACACAAAGGCTCTTTCTGGTTGAAGAATACAACGTATTCCTTAATGTATGATACTTATACAAAACAAGGGGAGATAATCGACAGAGCCAGAAATAAAGCAAAGGCTCTTTCTTTGTCTTTTGCCAGTTTAAAAGCAAGGACATCACCTTTTTATTGATTAATTTCAATTCAGTTCTTCCCTCCATATCTGATGCTTACCTTGTACAGCTATGAACAAGGAAAAAAAAAAACAACAAAAAACCCCAAAAAACAAAAAGAAAACTATTCTCAAGGTTTTATATTCTTTGATTTCCATTAACAAAAATCACTTTACTAAGCGTACAAGTAGTATGCAACTTTTGTAGGTACATCATTGGTACTTATGGTTTTTTGGAAGCTCCAAGCAATAAATGCTAAGTATATATTTCATTTGAATTTAAAATCTGCATGTGACAATGGCAGCTTTAGTTAGTTAGTATCAATTATTCATTTTAAAAAAATAAATAAATAAATTAAAAAAAATTATAATTGAATATACCTACCTAACAACAAAACTGCCATTTTGTGAATTTTAATTTTAAAGCAAGGAAAAACTTTGCTAAACTCCACGGTGATATATTTCAAACACAGGATTCCATTAATCTAAGTCAGAAACAAAGAAAAAAAAACAAAGAAAAAACATAGAAATGAAGTTGATAAATGACTTTTTGGGAGATGTCTTTCTCTGAGATATGCAGGACACAGTTTGGTGTCCAGACTGTATTCTCATCCTAAAGTTGAAACAAAGTCATACCATTTTTAATTGATATTTAACCAGTTAAAGTGAAGAACTGGTTTGATGATGAAAATTAAAGACGAGACCGTAAAGTTTAACATTTATACTAGAAAAAAAAAGTGTGCCAAAAAGGACAATTTTTCTCTGTTGATACTGCAATTACTTTATACTCTCCCAGCAATTTTTATTGTCTTAAGCTATTTTTAGAATTTTAATTAAACCCAAACATCTGAAACTGGATTTATGCATTCTATTTTTTTTCTAGAGAATTGATAACAAAAATATTAAATAGTTTAATAAATAGTGTAATTAAAGTCTACTAAATAGTGTTTAACATTTTTGCTGTCACTTCTCAAGAAAAAAAAAAGTATAAATCCAGATGCTTACCAACTATTTTAGTGAATTTATGTGGTGTGATCAAATGAAAGAAATGTCCCCAAAATGCATTTTTTCCAAAATTCATAATTACAGTGACTCATAAGTTTATTTAAATTTTCTTGTTCACAGATATTTTTATAAATTTATGGAAAAAAAATTGTTTTCATGGTCATTTTTTTTTTATATGATAAATACTGCATTGTAGTTGGTTCACATATTTTTATAAACTTCTAGATATAAAATTATTCTTGTAAATAAACAAATAAAATAGTGTTTAAATCTTTTGCTGTGTAATTCAAATATATGCTCTTAAGTAGCCGCCGAAGGAGTCATTAGTGATGTAAATTGATTGGTTCATCAGGGAGTTTCGGGTCATTCAGCATCATACACTCCATCACCAAGTCGACCCAATCAGGGGAGATCAATCCCTGATTCTCCCTTGCAATCAAACACTAACAGATAGTCTGGCCTTTTTAATGAATTAGACAAAAATAGACCATGTATTCCGCACACCCGACTGGATTCAATGTTTGAGAAAAAAAGATTTCACTTTTATATGTTTGGGCTTTTTTCAAAATTCTAAAAATAGCTTTTTAAAAAAATAAAAAATTGTTGAGGGTGTATACAGGATTGATTGTTTGTTTTTTTATGGCTTACCAACCTTTTACAGGTTATTTAAAGCCTGAAAATATTTTTAGATTGTAATAATTATTTGGAGATAATGATTTGCTGATACAAGTCCTACGAATTAATCCATAGCTTGGAGGAGAAGAGGTGGATTCATACCTTTCCCAAGTGAATATAATGAACCCAACTGGAATTGGAACTTGGCTTGGATTTCCAACTCCAAGCCATTATCAATTACACAACCCGCACATCCAAGCTTAAAGTACCTGGTATTCCCAAGTGGTTACCCATCTAGGTACTGATCAGGCTTGACGTTGCTTAACTTCGGTGATCGAACAAGACCCGGTGTTTCAACGTGACATGGCCATAAGCCCAAGAGAGCATACAGTAAAAGCAGTGTCAAAAGAAAAAAAACATTTTTTCGACACACCTTTTTTTTTCAGGTATGAATGTTAAACTTTGCTGAGAAGATAAACCTATTTGACTTGGGTCCAAAATACACCAGTCAAGATTTGCACAATGACTTATAGTGAAACTATCATTTTGAAACAAGGAAATTTTCTGATACAAAAAAATTTGTTTTCAGCTTCATTTACTTGTGTTTAATGCACCATATTTATTTATATTTTTTTTTACAAGTCATAACATTTTGATGATAATGTTTAAATAATTTCCCAATCATTTGTGATTTTTCACCATCAAAAATATATCGCAATTGTCAGGTTTAAAAATAACTGATCAAAATATCATATCATGATTCCTTTAAGAACTTGGACCAGCTGGAAGAAAGTTTCCAAATTTTAGAATAAGTGTACTGTCTGAATAATGTAGTCACTCCCTATCCGATGAAATATTCTGCAAATAGCCAAGTGGCTCTTGTGAAGAAATGAAGGTTATTTAAAAGATGGCCTTCAAAGAGCAAAAACCAATTCACTCAGAAATAAATAAACAAAAACAAATACATCTTTGAAGCAAAAGCACTTGTTGATTCAGGCCATAAATTTGTTTTGTACTTAAATTCATAGTTACAGTCTGGCTTAGATTCATATCTCTTTCAGATTTTACAAGGACACAGATGTACTGACCACAATGGGCACAGGACGTGAAAGACTTACCAAAGGTATAGACAAGCCACTTGAGACAGGCTCAAACCCAAGCTAACTATTTAATGACAAACAAAACAACTAGTGACTTTCTTAAGAACTGAGCGACTTCACCTGCTCAGATTTAAATTACAATTTTGTTTAACTCCACCTTGTCAGATATGGCAAATGTACAAGGCTTAGACTAAACAGTAGTTGAAAAGGCAAGAAGCCACAAACAACAATGGTAGTTATATTTTGGCCAGGAGTAACTGCTCACTGGTGTTAGTAGAAATACTGAGAGGCAAGCAGCAAAAGGACTAGTTCTGATTTCTCATATATATATATATATATATATATATATATATAATATTATATAAGCTTGTAGCATTTCTTAAACAAGGAGAGTTACTTCCCTTATACTCCTAAAAATTGATTGGCAAATTTGAACTTTTATGCCTGCCAAAAAAAAAAAGTATCAAAAGGACAGTTATTGCTATCGCTATTATTTTATCTACCTTCACTCCTCAGTAATTTTTATTGTTTTAAAAAGCAATGATTAGAATTTCAATAAAACCTAAACATATGAAAGTGAATTTATACATTTTCTTTGTTCTTGAGAATTGATAAAAAAAAATAAATATTATTTATTAGATTGTTTATTTACACTATTATATTATTTATTGGAATGGTTGGCAAAACATCAGTTAATTGCCAATTGATTCAAACTTCATAAAATGGTAAATAAGGATCTCCTTATAGTTGGTTCACATATTTTAATAATTTAGTAAATTTTTAGAAATTTATGAATAAAAAATCGTTTTCATATTTATTTCCTTATAAATTGATAAATGATAAATATTGTATTGCATTAGTTTTAATTAAATTAGTTTCTAGAATATTGTAAATCTAAAATTCTTCTTCTAAATAAACTATGTAATAAACAAATAGTGTTTAATATTTTTGTTGTAAATTCTCAAGAACAAAAAAGTCCAATTTATACATGTTTTTCATCATGTATTTACGTTTTATTACAATTCTAATCATTGCTTTTTAAAACAACAAACACTGCCAAAGATGGAAGGTGGTTAAGATAATAATGGCTTCAATATAAAAAATAACATCCTTTTGACAATACATTTTTTTGCAGGCACAAAAGTTTAAGTTTGCCAAATGATTGATACTATCTTTTTTTGTTTCTTGAATTAAGATTTTTTTAAATTTTATGTGTGTGTATATGTATAAAAAAAAAAAAAAAAAAAAAAAAGAACCCCTCTGGAATACAAAAACAAAATCTTATTTCAAGGACTGAGCAAGTGATTTCTGACATGGTGGCATTCTGTCAACCTCTAGACAAGCTACTGCAAAAAGAGATGCACAAGAATAGAACTCCCTCCCCCCTCAGGCACGAGAGGGCAATTGATGACTTCAGGAGTAGAAAGGAGTCGGGGCAGTAGGCAGTTGCAGTAAGAAGGGATTTTAATTCACAGCTTGATGATAGAGCAGGAATTATGTTGAAGTAAGTATGCCCTTGGCTGTTGGAGACAGGACATTCATGAGGACAAAGGTCGTTAGGACCTGGAAGAGTAGATGCCATTTGTGGAGTAAGGGAGATACACCCAGAAATGCACCACAGCAAGTGAGGGGGGGCATCACCTGATAACTGTTCACTTGGACTTGAGGCGCATCAGCCTCAGGAGGAGGACATTTGACGCCGACCTCCTGAAAAGAAAAAAAAAAACAAAAAAAAACATTGAAAGTATCAACATAAATATAAAAAGCTTGCTATCGTAGTCATTTGTTCAAATTCATCACTGATTTTTGTTATGGTTAAAGAGACAATACAAAACTGTACAGATGGACAATGAATTTTTCAATGCACAATGCAATTGGTTGTATGTTGAATGATGGAAAAGAAAACTGATTTGTTATTTATGGATTATAAAACCTTTTGTGAATTGTTTAAAGTCAAAATATATTTTGGATTGTAAGAAAAATCCTTTTTTGCGAGTGATTATTGCACCACCGACTTTTGGGAGAATAACTTTTTTTTTCTTTTTTTTTTTTTTTTTTTTAGATACAAAGTCTACTATTTAATCCATAGCTGGGTGGAGGTGGATTCCTACCTATCCTACCTAAAGGTATTTTTGCACGTAAGTGTACATTAAGGAACACACTGGCAACAAATAAGAGGGAACATGCATAAACAGAACTCTGTGTGGTTATTCAGTTGGCAGTGAAATATCATAATCTGAGGAAATCAGTTATGAACAGTGTGAGAATTAGAAATCCTTGGCCTGTCTGGAAAATATCCAGCTATTCTGTATATACTGACTGCCTTATTATCACATCTGATTAATTCATTCATTTTTTACAGTTTATCAACCCTTTTATTTAAAGCCAGAAAATATTTTTAGATTATAAGAATTTTTTTTTTTTATAACAATGATATAGTGATACAAGTCTTACTAATTAACCCATAGCTTGGGGGAGAAGGGATAGATTCATACCTTTCCCAAGGTTATTTGTGTGTAAGTCATATAACAAACCCAAATGGAATTAGAACTCGGCTCTTTGATTAACAATTCTTAGCCATTATCCTTTATACCACCTGTACATCCAAGCTTACAGCAACTGATATTCCCAAGTGGTCATCCATCTAGGTGCTGAACAAGCTTAACATTGCTTCGCTGATTGTACAGAAACTGGCGTTTTAAGATGATATCGTCATAAGCCTTATGTCTTGAGCGAGGTTTTTGGGGAAAGAAAATTGCAGTACCCAGGGCTGTCAACCTCTCAGATTTGACTTTCTGCAACTTCTGAATTTCCCCAGGGGAGGAGATTTCAGGAAAAGAAGCAGATGACAGCCCTAAATAAACTTTGCATTTAGTATATTTAGTCAGCAATATTTCAGTTATACAAATTTGGTAAAAGACCAACCACAGTTCTTTGTTAAAGTTGTT
The DNA here is from genome assembly GCA_964036315.1 of Acanthosepion esculentum. Lineage (NCBI taxonomy): Eukaryota > Metazoa > Mollusca > Cephalopoda > Sepiida > Sepiidae > Acanthosepion > Acanthosepion esculentum. The sequence continues at coordinate 29,954,412 of OZ038508.1, read as the reverse complement.
TGTTTGTTTTATTTATTTATTTATTTTTTTTTTTTTTATATCTTGGACCATTTTTCTGTTGTCCAATGTATGAGTACATTTGGTTTTCATAAACCATTATCAAAGAGATTTTGTCTTTTGTGCTATTTTAGATTCATCATTTTTCAAATATCATGTCTTTGCATGTCATGTCAGTTGTTTTAATGTGTCAGTTTGTGTTATGTCATTTTTTAACAAAATATATTTAGTATGTTTGCTCCTAAATTTTGATAACATTTCATTGATCTTGGGTTATTTGTTTTTTTATGTTTATTTGTAGTCATTTTTTATAGTTTATATGATATAGTATTTTCACGTTATTTTTAATGAAATATATTTAATACTAGCAGGCTTCGCCTGCTCACTATCTGGTAATTTTTGTAGGAAAAATTAGTTGTTTTTCTATGGGATTAATGGTCACTATGAAATGTTGAAGGAGTAGTGGACATTCATTATGTTTGTTCAAACAATATGACTGTAAAGATAAAAGAAATTAATTGGTCGGGTGTGGGAGCAGGCTTGTTATACTTAAGGAAAGTTTTACAAATAGATGCCAACTTGTTGAAGGCCAAGTAAAATGCAAATTTCAAACACTTTGCTGCACTATTTAAGATGATATTCCTAAACAGTACTATTTTTGATATGAAAATCAAAAAACAATCCTCGAATAAAAGAACAGTAATGAAGGACAGTTAATTAATGAAATGTACTTTTTAAAAATCAATATGCAAATTAGTTAAACCTGAAAAGTGATATGACCTAGAAGTATATAATATGTAAGTCAGACATTGAGCTTTTAGTAGTTTGTAACACCCTATTTATCATCTCTCAGTTGCGTCTGTCTTTGGGCAAAATGCGCTCAGGGGTGGCTCTGTCAACTGAGGAAAATTATACTGAAAGGTGGCCAGCCTTGGGGAACAGCTTCCCAAGGCCACGCCTTCTCATTGCACCGGAGAGAGGATTTGATGCTCACGCCAAGGCTAGTGCAACTGAGAGTTGCAGGGGTTACGGGTAATTTTTGTTCTTATCCTGGGTGTATGCACTTGGGCTCCCCACATTAAACTGACCTTGTGTCACAACCTGACCTTGTGGGGGGTTGAGTAAATACAAATTACTATAGAGTTGGGGCCTTTTAATCCCAATTTCGCATTTATTTATGTAGATGTTTGTTCTTAAATTTTGATAACATTTATAGATGTTGGGATGTTTGGTTTTATACTTAATGATTCTAGTATTTTTAATTGTTAATATGATATAGTTTTTTTTTTTTTAATCATGACACCCCAAGCAAAGCAATAAAGCCACTAAGATGCAGGAGTTACTGAGTGTGAGAAAATATGAGAAAAAAAAAAAATCACAAGACAATGATAGTGTTTTTTGTTTTTTGTTTTTTTTTTATGAAGGGTGATTTTTGTAGGAAAAGTGTCTTATATGGAAGTAAGTATGATAACAAAGATTCTTTTATTTCTTAATATTTTAGAATTAATATTGCACAAAAAAAGAGAGAAAGGTTATAAGTACCTGACAAATTTCCTCGCAAGCAGGACAGATGATTAATCCCTGATGACGGAGTTTGGCAGAATCGTGCAAAATAGAAATTCTCTGACCTTCTTTGTGACACTTATACCATTTAGATTCAATAACAATCATGAGACCCTCTTCTGGGCTACATTCATACTGAAAAAAAAAACAGTTATAAATAATGGCATTTTATTTATTTAGATGTTCCATTTATTTAACAGTATAGTCATTTATTTTCATCTACCAGCTGAATATTCGAGAAATCTTAGAGAAAAACATGTGTCCTTGAATATTCAAGGCCACCATGGGTGAGAGACTTGAACGGTTGGTTGAGGCAGAAAAAAAGGGATCCAGTCATTTGAGAACAAAGCTCCTCCGCATCTCCTAATGGGAACACGATGCCAATGACTATGTATGGAGCAAGGTCAAAAGTCTTGTGGGCCAACAGGAATCTCTCCTCACCACTATTATACACTGGACGATGTTACAGTTTGGCCATGTTACATGGTATAACAACCTCTGAAAGACTCTCATGCAAGCTACTTTTGAAGGTGGACATAAGCAGAGACTGCAACGCAAAAGATGATCAGACAACATCAAAATGTGGGTGGACAAGACAATTTTGGAATTCCTGACAGTAACTGCCAACGGATAATTCTGGAGGAGGTTGTCCGTTTCTTCTGCCCTTAGGTACCCACCAATGATTGAAGTAGTCGATGGCGAAGAATATTATAAAAGACAGTTTACATGAATGATAGTTAAAGATCATAGAAATGCAGGGAAAATTCTTTGATGTCTGGATAATGAAGGTATAAATCTAATCAAAAAAGGTTTTGCTAAAAAAAAAAAAAAACACATGGGAAACACAGCACTAATTGTAAAAAATGAGAAATCTGACAGTGTCTTGATTTGATGTTTTATTGAGTTGTGTGTTTGGGGGTGAGTTTAAGAAAAACATACCTTGTAGCAGCCACTGCCCATGTGCTGTGTCAACACAGACTGACTGCAATGTTGGAGGTGCCACATGCCATCATGGTTGAAACATCGAGAAGAATTACCATAATTTTCCAGAAAATAATTGTAGTTAGTTTCTGAAAGGCAAACAAAAGTATACACATGTATTAATACGCACACACACACATGCATGTCTATTAGTATACATATGTGACATTATTTAGCTATGGTAATTGGCTAACTAATTAACCACGGAAATTAAAACAAGAAAATACTGAGAACAGAAAAGAAGATACTCCAAGATTTTTTTTTTTTTTTTTTACTTAAGAATAAAATGGAGTTACTTTCTCAAAGACCCATAAATTGGCATAGACAGTAGACTTTCAGAAAAGCCATATGTGAGCTTTTTGACAATCGATTAATGTTGTTTGTAAAAAAATGCTTGCCGAGAGAACACGAGATTCAGAAAAAGCAAAGCCTTGAGATATCGAGCAGGCCACATAGTGGTCATAAAAATTTCAGCATGAAATGATTTGGCAATATGGGGTAAGGAGAATCAATATTAATTATCTTCCCAAGATATCATTTTGTTTTTGAGTGCCGGCAAGGCAGGGCCATATGGTAATTGTGGGAATTTTGGCATGAGACCATAGTTATACGGAGTGGAGAGGATTGTTATTTACTTTTCCAAAGTGTTGTCTTTAGGTGCCGACACGTTGAGTAGCCATATGGTGATTATAAAATTTTGGGCATGAGAAAAAAATATCATGGAAGAATTGTGAATTGGGAGAAAAGAAATTTAATTTCTCAAGAAGCCAAGGGTTCCAGTAAAAACTAACTTTATGAAAGGACCAGATGGCAGACTTTGACAAGTGATTAATGGAATTTGTAAAGAGTGCTGGTTAAGAAGACTGAGTGACCAAAAGATCTGAGAGATTTTAAGTGGCAATGTGCAATTCGTAAAAATTTTGTCCAATGGGAAAAAAAGAATTTTGTAAACAAAGATTTTGGGTTATAATTTTAAGGAGGCCAGCTTAGCCACACCTGCACAGCCGGGATGCCATTGGTCGAATGGTAGCAGTGGTGATAGGCGGAGGTAAATTGATGAGAAGGACGGGGAAGTTATTAACTAGGGATTGGTGCGAGGTATAAATGTAAGAGAGTGGGAGTTTAGGAGGATAGCTCTCCTCCGACCACTCCTCACGGACGAAGAGATCCCCCCCAAATTCTCAAGTCCAGTAGCTGTTATCCCTCTTTCCAGTATTATGGGGTTTCCTTCCTAACATTTTATTTGAAGTAGTGTGAAATGTCAGCATCTTGATAATGTCATTTTCTCTTCACATTACCTATGCTATCCATTCTAGTTGTTGCTGCTGTTGGTAGTTTTCAAGTGTTGTGGTTTCAGTTATCTAGCACAGTTCTTTGTGATTTTGTAGTGCCAGTCCACAATGTTCAAATAATATTGGTCTTTGCTTCACTCATTTAAAGCCATTTTTAATTCAGTAGTTAAAAATGGCTTGAATGGAGTGAAATGTTTGCATGCAGCTGATTTTCACAAAGTTTGATATACCTGCATAGAGACCAATACAAAATTGTGTATGAGCCGAACATATATACAATTTGTTCAAACGTTTCCAAGATGGCCAACAAAATGTTGACAGTGATGGTTATTCTTGGAGATCTGCAACCAGCAGAAGTGATGAAAACCTTGCAAATGTGTTGCGAGTGAGTTGCTGGAGGATGTGAACATGTTATGGTTCAATTCAGTCCATTCTCACTGAAGATTTGGGTACGAGGCGTGTATCTTCCAAGTTTTTTTGTCAACTGAAAGTAGTTTTGGCACAAAGAAAATTGGGTTTCAGCTGTGCAGGATCTCCTTGATTGTGTCGAGGAAGACAAAAGTTCTTGAAAATGGTCATAACAGGTGACAAATGTTGGGCGTATGTCTATGACCCTGAAACCAAGGCTCAGTCTTCACAGTGGAAGGCTCTAACCTATTTGAGACTGAAGAAAACATGGATGAGTTGAAGCAAAGGGGTTAACAGTTTTCTTCAACTACAAGGGCCTTGTTCATCATGAGTATGCATCACCTGGTCAGACATTAAACAGGGATCAAATCCCATTTGAAAGGAACAAGATTTCAAGTTGTCAAGGAAATCTAAGAGAATGTGACGAGGCAGCTGCTTGCTATACAAAAAAAAAAAGTTCCAGGAATGCTTCCATCAATGGAAACGATGCCAGATAGTGGCTTCAGATGGGGACTATTTCATAGGAAATTAAATGCTGAACTGATAGATGTTGTAGTTTTCTTTTTATAGGACCAGTCCAAATACTTTTTTATCAGACTATATATATATATATGAGAAAATTTCTCAAATTTAACTTATAGAGAAGACAATATTTGTAAATAAATGACAATAAGAAAACAGTAATTGCTGACGCGTTTCGTCCTAATGCGGACTTTTTCAAAGCAAGTAACGAAATGATTTTAATCAAACAAAGAAAATTAATAAACATTCCCGTTGCTAAGAACACTCTGTTTTTTGTTTTTATTAATTTTCTTTGTTTGATTAAAATCATTTCGTTACTTGCTTTGAAAAAGTCCGCATTAGGACGAAACGCGTCAGCAATTACTGTTTTCTTATTGTCATTTATTTACAAATATATATATATATATATATATATATAGAGAGAGAGATAGATACATCAACAAATAAATAGCTAGATTATTTTTGCTGTGTAATGTTTAACCTATGTGATTAATATTTATCACAGAATTAAGTTCATTGACATGGAAAGAGAGGATATTGACAAAAATAAATATTTCTTGTGTAAAATAAATACAATTTCATCATTAAGTTGACTTATAAATTCCTAAATGTATAGGCCACTACCTAAGGTGGCAAATATATAGTTTATTATTTAAAATGGTAAATAAAGATTTTTTTTTCTGCATTATTTCTTTGTACTCTCTTTGTAAAATGTAAGAATTTATATAATTTCCACAACTTTTGGTGCACACATACAAAGTTCATAAAGCTAAAGACGGTCCTGTTCAGTTTATCACTGACCTAAATTATTCTCTTCCTGAGTACAACGAGATCCACGGATTGAAGAATCTCCACTTCTCCAAAGCAATTCCTGAAAAAGAAAGAAAGAAGATAAAAAGATTTTAACAATCAAAATAAGCACAGCATTGAGCTTAACAAATGCTTTTGGACATTGAACTTGTTATTAACTCATTTTCTATATCAGGGAGTGATGAAAAATTCTCAGCCCAACCTATATTACTAAATTGGACCAGATAGCAAAACATCACAATTATTTTTTTGGGAAGGCTTTTTGGTTGGGCTGAGAACTTTGCAGTATTCCCCTTGTATATTGAATTTATATTATAATTATTTTCAAATAAATTACTCTGTAATTAGCCAATCACTAATAAGATTTAAATCTTGAAGGTAGCTTTACTTGTATTTCTACTAATCCCTAATAAGCAGTAGTTTAGTGTTGATTGATTTTTGAACATAAATGCTTAGGCAAATCAATGAAAAAGTGGAAAAAATTCTGTTCATTGGAGTAATGTTTTTGTTGATGGAATCTTATGTGTTGGAGGCGGGGGATATAAAAGCATGAACATTGGTTACAATTATGTACCGAGAAGAAATACTAAAGATGTGCAAATGCTGAAATTAAATTTTTTTTTTCAGATGTATCTGGACTTGAAGCCTAGCATTGATCTCATTCAGTTTCTCTATGCTTCTGTTGTTATCACATTGGTTATGTATCCCACATTGTGATAACAGGAGATCTGCCAAGAAAGGTGAAATGCAAGAACCTGGACGCAAGTTACAAATTTACTTCCTTGGCATATATTCTCACATACATACTTACAATTTATATTATAATTATTTGCAAATAAAAGCAACTATTTTTTGTAGCCAAATTCCAAATACATTTAAATTTTAATCACAATATCAATATGCAAATTTTTTTGGGGAGGGTTGTAACAATTTGCATGGTGGGTGGGTAACAATTTGCACTTGGCCCTGAAAAAGGCAGTTTTCGCATTCAGGACTGTCGTAATAATAATATACGATAATTTTTATTTATAATATATTTTTTTTATAATTCTAATAATCTTTTGTGTTAGATTTCAACTCTCTAAAGCAGTGGTTCCCATTAGTGTGCCGCGGAATGATTACTGGTGTGCCGTGAAGAGATAATACCTAGATGCCATTTAATTTAATTTTGTTTCATAAAGACATCCAATTTCTTAATCATGATGACATCGCTCAATTTAAAATCGCCGAATTTCTGGAATCTAAACGTTTTGCACATACTAATTGGTAAGCGTTATTATGGTTTATATTAGTCATGGGACGATTAATCGGAATATCAGGAGTTTTTCAAAGTATCGGGAATCGGCATCAGAGATGAATAATTCAGACCCGATTTTGATACCAAAATGATTCCTAAATACACAGGTTGTAAGACAAAAATTTGTAACACCAAACTGTACTATGTGAGGTTTTACGTAATGCTCCTAACTCCCAAACATTTTTTTAACTTTTCCTAACCATCTTTTCAATTAGGAATCGGAATCGTTAAAAGTTTAGGTATTGTTTTATCACCAGTTTATATCGTCTATATATCTCGTTCACAATATTTACAGATTCTTTGTACATATTTTTATTAAATATTTAGGTGTTGTAAATTAAAGTTTTAGTAAGACAAACAAAAAACAAATTAAATATAATAAAAATTCTTTTAGATTTATTATTGATTTTAGATTCAACTTACCCTTAATTATGGACAAGTTGTTTTTTATTATTTTATTGCAAAAAAGTCTTTATGAGTGGAAAATATTTATTTTTTGTGATAGGTGTGCTGCGAAAATTTAAAGAACTCAATAGTGTGCCGCCATGTAAAAAAGGTTGGGAACCACTACTCTAAAGTATGCAGTTTTTTTTACAGACATTAAATTTTGCCTTTGAGTATTGCGCAAATTGTAAAACATCAACTTTTTTCAATTTTTCACCTTCAAGGTTGTAATTTTTCTGGACAATTTGGACTCAAAACTGGCACTGAAGAATTATCTATTAAACCAAAAAAATTTAATCAAAATTGGATGAAAACTGGAAACACATAAACAACATCCGATCACACAATTTTGAGACTTATAGACACAGTTTCAATATTGAATATAACAAAGATGAGGACAACAGTCCGAATAATGTACATAATACCCCATCTCAGAAATATAGACAGATCATTATTATCATGGTGAGTGTGGATGCTGACCCCACACTATTAGTAATATTTTAATTTCTTTTCCTCTTGTAGTATGTGTTGGTGCCTGTGGAATGTCAGACACTTACCTGTAAGTAAGGACAGTGATCAGCAAGGTCAACAGAGCCACCAAACCGCTTGACATCAGCTGATGATACGCCAGCTAATTCAGAGAAATACTATACAACACAAAGAAACAAGAAGAAACAGATTAAGTCTTTTAATAACAAAAAAACAAAAATTTCATGCCAAGTATCTATAAAATCTTTGTGCCTTTTAATTTTCAATGACGATTAATAACTTCTTTACGAGCCATATCCCCTCAGGATGTAGACAATCATTGCTCTTCATAATTTCCTGTCTTTGTAGCTTTTAATAAATTTTGTCTTTGTTATTTCTCCTAAACCTTGCTCCGCCATCCATTTACTCAAGCTCACTGAGTATGTTACGCATTGTTTTCCTCAGTTACTTTTGCCTTCAATCTGTCCTGTGAGCATCAAATTTTCCAAGCCCTCTTTTCTCATGATGTGCCTTAGAAATTTCAAATCTCTACTACTGATGTTAAGTAGTAGTGTCTTTTTTTTGTTTTTCCATTTTCTCTAAAACTTTTTTCTTCCTCAAATGTTTGTCCATAGTATTCTTAGCATCATTCTGTAGAATCACATTTCTGTTGCCTGAAGTCTTTTCTTCATCTTTGAGGAGATTGTCCAGCATTCACTGCCATAAAGGAGGACTGATATTATGTAACAGTTCTGTACTCTTATCTTTGTTTTTGACAAAGTTTTTCTGTTTCTTAGTACTCTGTTTATCTTTTGAAAGGCATCTTTGGCTATCCCACCTTTGGATTTCAGTGTTCCACTTTCTGCCCTGTTAAAACACATCCTAGAAATTAAAATTTTTGTACTTGTTTGATCTTTGTATCTCCAATTTGTAATTTGCATTTGGTTTCATTCCTTTTGCTAACAACCAGTGTTAATTGTTATTTAATTGCTTCTTTTTTTTTTATAATAAAAATTAAAAAAAAATAATTTGGAGTCCCAATGTTTATTTTTTTATATTTACCATTATTTATTATCATGGACATTACATTAAGGGGACACATATTTAAGTAGACATGCTTGTTTTTTTTTTTAAACAGTGAAATTAATGTCTGCCTGCCTAGAGATCAAAAGATTTAATAAAGAAAGTGTGCCTCCCAACAGGAATCCAATCAAATAGGAAACCCACTAAATACAAGGGTCATTCAATAAATAAGTTGAATTTTTCGGTATAAGGTTACTCTTTTTTCTTTTTTTTTTGGTTTTACTTCTTTTTCACATGGATTTAATTTCTTTTGCAGATTAAAAAAAAACTTTGACCGTTTTGGCGATTAACAAAGATGGCCGACCTAGAAGCATGCTCCAGGATTGAACAGCGGTTAGTTATCAAGTTTTTGGTTGCTGAAGAGTGCAAACCAGTTGAAATTCATAGGAAAATGTCAACTGTGTATGGTGCCACATGTTTCAGCCAAAAAAATGTCTACAAGTGGGCTAAATTGTTTAAAGAAGGATGGAGCAGTGTTGAGGATGAAAACAGGCCTGGGAGGCCTACAGAAGTGAGGTCTCCTGAGGTGATCGAATCAGTCAATGACTTCATTCAGTCTGACAGAAGGGTGATAGTGGATGACATTGCAAGGACTTTGAGCTTATCTGTTGGGACAAATGCAGGGGTCATCAGTCAGAAGGAGTCATCTTCCATCATGACGCAAGGCCTCACACAGCAGCCCAAACGGTCCAGACCATCAACGAGCTGGGCTGGGAACTGCTCCCTCATCCCCCTTACAGCCCAGACCTTGCCCCTTCAGGCTTTCACCAGTTTGGTCCCTTGAAAGCGTTCACGAGAGGCACAAAGTTTTAAAGTGACAATGAAGTCAAAAGTGTTGTGAACGACTGGCTGAGACATCAGACCAAAGATTTTTACGCTGAGGGAATACGGAAGCTTGTGCACAGATGTGAAAAGTGTGACAGTGCTGGGAGACTATGTTGAAAAATAAATATAAAAGTAAGCTTCTATCTGTATTAGAAGTCCTTATACCAAAAAATTCACCTTATTTATTGAATGACCCTCGTATAACACCTATGATAAGAAATGATGTCAGATTGTAAGATCCATTAAGTACTTAAAAAATTACTTTATTGCTTACATTTCATGTGTGAAAATAAAGTTAGCAGATATAGACTTTGAAAGGCCCCAATGGGAGTTGAGCATTTCTTAAATTGGGTATATTGAGCCTTAACTTACTATAATGGCTTCCTGTGACACAATTGTAAGGCAAACTGTTAAGTAGGGTAATTGAGCTTTGCTTTGCTGCTATGACTTCTTGTAGCTAAATAGCAAAACATACTTGGCTTGAAATTGGTTTCCTTAATTAAAGGGAATACAGGTTCAATTCCTGTTAAAATTTGCCTCCTGACAGGAATTGAACCTGTATTGTCTTACAATTTTACACTTACTACCACAGTACGTTTTTATATTAAATCATCAACTACAGACTGCATATTTCATATGTACAGAATAATCATATTTTGGGCCCAACAATAGATAATAATAATAACGATTTCAAGAATTAATTCATTTTTCAACCTGACATTTTTATTACCATAAACGTTACATTGTATTTGTGTAGACATCATCGTTTTTTTAAACTAACCTAAAGATTGAAAGTGTAAAATTATATTTGATGCAAGAGTGATTTTAGATCATCAAAACAATATCTATATTGTATAATACAGAATCTAGATTTCAAGTTCAGTCTATGACCCATGAGATTGTTAGGATGCTATACAGAGTAATTGCTCTTCATGCCACTGCTCAAGGTAATGTGAATTACTTGGCAGTGCCCATCTCCTCTTCAAACAATATATGACACGTACTGGGTTAGATGGTACCATCAGCAAAGAGTAATCACTGGCAGTTGAGGCCCCCTCTCTTTGATATACTTTTCTGGACTGGTTGATACCCATAGCTTGAGAGTTCAGTCTACTATTTATCCATAGTTGGGGGGGAGCAGTTTGGATTCATGCCTTTCCCATAGGCATTGAGGGATTTATTTTCTATGGCTTATGGTTATTTAAAGCCAGGAAATATTTTTTGAGATAATAATATTTTAGTGATACAAGTTTAACTAATTAACCCATAGCTGGGTGGAGAATATATGGATTTGTACCTTTCCCAAAGCTACCTGCACATAAGTGAATATAACGAAGCCAACGGAAATTGGAACTCGGCTCTCTGATTAACAATTCTGAGCCATTATCCATTGCATCACTTGCACATCCAAGCACCTGGTATTCCCAATTGGTCACCCACCTATGTATTGACCATACTTGACGTTGCTTAACTTTGGTGATGTAGACATAAGCCCAAGAATGAACAGAATAAACTAGGCCAGCATTTGAACTCAGTTTGCTGATCTCACTTTCTGTGCACTAGGCATTTTGCAACTTAAACATCTAGATTTAGAATGTGTAATAGGAGGAACAAGACTGTCCATTTGCTTTTCAGGAATTACAATTTAAAATTGAATGCAAAATTCATACGGATTTATATTATTCACCAAATATCTGTAAACTATAATATGGAATCTAGAATTTGGAAACAAATATTCTTAATTTATATTAAAGTTTTCAGGCATTGTTCATTCATTTCTGAGGAGATGTTAAAATTAAACAAGTACAGAAGTTTAAATACCTGGGATGTATTTGAACAGATGATGGAAAATGCGACACAAAAGTCTGAAGGTGCATTAGAATATCAAAAGATGCCTTCTTAAAGCTAAGCAAAGTATTAAGAAACAGGAAAATTTTGTTAGAAACAAAGAAAACAGAAATGATAATTAATATCAATTATCCTATATGGCAGTGAATGCTCGAGAATTTCCTCACAGACGAAGAAGAAACTGAAAGCAATAGAAATGTGATTTGACAGAAGGATATGGAATGTGCAAACAACAAATTAATGTTATGGAAACCAAAAAAAAGACACCCAGAATCAGAAACAGCCGAAATTTCTTGAACACACAATGAGGAAGGATGGCTTGGAGAATTTGACTCTCACAGAAAATATTGAAAGTAAAAGTGACAGAGGGAAGAAGTAGGCTTGATCAGCTTAATGTGAATGAATGGTGAAATGACAAGGTGGGACATAAATTTTATTAAGACCTGCAAATGATAGAAGTTGTGGAGAGCCATGATCACCAACATCCTGAAGGGAGACGGCACATTGAAGAACAATAGAGAAGGCATGACTGTGCTGGTTCAAAGCTTACCTGGTACCTCTCAGGCAGTGGTGACTTGTGCTGGACCAGGTTACACACTGCCACTGAGTGCCGATTATTTGTACAGTCCGTCTGTAATTGGCCCCACTTCACCTGGTCACAAAATGGGTGAATACTCTCGTTCCTGAAGAGAGAGAAAATCTCGTTCAAAAGAATTAAATTGTTTGTTTTTACTATTATTAATCAATATTTTCTGACTTGTGCTGAAAAGAAAGATTAAAAGAAAGGAGAAGAAAATCTGATGCTTGTTCGTTTAGTCAGATTTTTAGGAAGTGGGTCATGTCAAGAAATTTTCAGCACCCCCTTTTATCTAACGCACTAAAGGATTATTTTCTCCAGTATGATATTAGTAATATTAGCTGTTTCCTTATTTTCAGCAGTCAGTGATACACAATTTGCACTTTTCATTATTTTCTCTTCCAGTTATGTGATATCCATTTTAGTTGTTGCAGTTATTGAAAGTCCTCAAGTGATATGGTTTCTGTTATTTGGTAATTTGTTCTGTCTTTGTGATTCTGTCCAAAGAAGTGTGATCCTCTCCAATATCTACAACTCTTTCCTGTACCAGAGTTATCTCCCTTGCAATGGTAATTTATTTATTTTTACATGCCTAAAGACTCAAATCTCAAAACCTGATAATAGTAGGGCTTAAAATATGTCACCATGTTGATGGCATCTATAAACTAATCTTGTAAAAAAAAAAAAAAATCTAAGAAATGTAAAAGTGAATTTTCAGTTACTTTCCCAACTCTGTCTTTGTCTAGAAATATTTTCAAGGTAGTTGTTCTAATGAGCTTTTTCTTCCTTGGTACCTCGACCGCATGAATTTAAGCATACTAATAGATTGGTAACTAGGTCTTATTTTCCTGTTGAAATAGCTAAACATAGCTGTAAGTTCGATTCTAATAGTTTCTTTTCTTGCACTTCTTGTCTGCAGAACTCCCTTCCATTTTCTTGCTTCCCTGCCAACTACAAACTTCAAAGTTTTAAATGCAACATCCATCGCCATGTTCTGTCTTCCTGAAACCTATTCTTTTATTGTCCTTTCTTCTTACTAAATTCTTCTCATTCTCTATCACTCCCAGTAAACTCTTGTGTCTCAGTGGCATTATTGCCTTGCTTGTGGTGAAATGATTAAAAAAAAAAAATGAAAAGTAAATTTGACAATAGCAAGCAGTTATCTCCCTTGAACACAGATGACTATAAGAGAGTTGTAATAAAAACGACATAAGATGCAAGAAATACTGAATAATAAAATACAAATTATCTGTTGTATAACATGAAGTGTCTACCTATTGAAAATGATGGTGTAAATCCTCGTAAGTGGCCAGTTTTTTGAACTATTATTATTAAAGAGGATTACTGATAAATTTAAGATTAAACAATAAAATAAAATTACAAATTGCCCGGTTTACACTTTTGAATAGGAGTAGAGGTTTGTTTCCTGTTTAGGATTGGGTTTCCAGTTTCTTCTAAAGTCAACTTCAACTCTGTACATCTGATATCTCCGTCTAAATTTATTTCCTTTTTTTTTTGTTTTAGTTCACCTATCATCTGGTTCAAACTTCTTCCCAGTCTTTTGAACAGTAGAGGTACATCCCTTGTTCTCTGTTTAGGATTGGGTTTCCGGTTCCTTCTAAAGTCTTTTCATTCTCTTTCACACCCAGTAGCCCTTTCTATCTTAGTGGCATTATCACCTTTCTTGGTGTGAATTGATTTTAAAAAATAAATAAAAACAACATAAAATGTTTAAAAAAATCATCATTATCAGTCAACTCAAAAGATTAAATTAAAATAATTTCAAAACTATTAAAATATTTTCTTTTTTGTGAAATGATAGATAAAGATTATCTTTAGAATAATTGACTTTGTTTTATTGTTTATTTCATTTTTTTAATCTTTTAAATTTGCCAATAATCCTATTTTATAAGGGTTGATTGAAAAGCTGTTTAAGAGGATAATTTTTTAGGGTAATTTTCAATATATCACCATTTCCCCACGATATACATACATTTTGAACATTTAAGAAATCATTTGAATTACCTTTTAGATTTTGTTACTATCCATTCATAGCAACTATTCTTGACAAAATCACATCCCAAGTTTTTGCCCCATTCATATTCAGCGGCATTGTCATAATTCACACTGTACCAGCTGCAAATCAAAAAGGAAAAAAGTAAGAAAGGAAAGAGCAAGGAAGAAAGGAAAGAGCAAGGGAGAAAGGAAAGAGCCATGTAAAAAAGAAAGAGCAAAAGAAGAAGAAAAACATCAGTAGATAAAAAATATATCTTTGTTCATTTTTATATGTATCAACAGATAGACATTTTAGGTTTGGGTTAAAACCCCAAATTAAGTTAAATTATTTCTTGTTATAAGCTGGATAAGTGATGTCTGAGATCTGATAGTGATAGATGTCCAGTTTGCACTAGAATTAAGAAAAGAAAAAAAAAGTGACAGACATAGGTCCGGCTTGTGCTAGAGTTAAAAAAGTTCTTGTGTTAGAGATAAAAAAAAAAAAAATAATAATAGACATAGGTTTGCACAAAAATCAAAAAGGTAGATGTAGGTATAGCAAACATGTGGCTTCTATTGGAGATTGGACCAAGTGTTTACCTCTATAAAGGGTTGCAGTTGGCTCCAAACACCACCTAGATTGAATGATAATTTCACTATTCTGAAATTCCTAAATGACAATGTGTACTATCAGGTCATCCTACAAGTAATATCTAAAATTTGATAGTGATAGAATGAATGGATTTTTTTTTTCACTTTTCTAAAATGTCTAACTGATAACAATAAGTGCTTACAGGTCATCCCATATGTAATGTCCCAAATCGGATGACGGGTTTGAATGATATTTTCATTATTCTAAAATGTTGAAATGATAAGTATGCAGATAAAGACATGCCATAAATAATATTTAATAGGCACAAAATGGCTAGATTATATTTATATAGTTTTAAATGATTAAGTTATTTTGTTGCTGTAGAATTTAATTACTAACCTGAGCTTATTAAACCTGGATGTGTATGTAATGATTTATGAGTATAGAAAAAGCAATAACACTGGTGGAGCAAAGTGAAATATTGCATTCATAGGATAAGAGTCTTTGAATGAAAGTAATTGCAAAAATGGCTTGAAAAGAATTAGAAAAGGTGATGCCTGCTTAAGAGATGAACTATGGAACAGGTTGTCATGTGAACTTGAATGATGACCTACTTTTGTTTGAATTGAATAGAGAGAGTGCATTGATTTGAATTAGATCAGAAGATGAATTCAGGTTGTTCCATGGTTAACTGTCATCTGCAACAACTACAACTTGGAAAATGTGTTGCCCATGATTTGACAGAAGCCAACTGTAAAGCAAAAAGTGAACATTTGGATTGTTGTGAATGCATCTTTCCATAAAAAAAAAAAATATGTATATATTTTACAAGAATATGAAGTAGGTTAAACAATGGCTTGGAGAAAAACAGGTAAAAGCTCAACCAGAATCACACATCAATCTAAAGAACATTTGGAAAGTATTTGATTGGAATGTGCTGGTGTTGTCCATTCTGAGTTACTACCAATCAATATAGTGATTCCATTTGGTATTTATCATCAGCAATTAGATTATATAAATGCTGCCTTGAAGGAAAAGAGACCTGGTTTAATTGTAAAGGTATAGTGTTCCATTATGATAATACATGACCCCCATATGGCAAAGATAAAAGAAGCAACACAAATAAGATGAAGCCTTATTATTTATAATTAGACTGACATCCTCAACATTGTTTTTCAGTTTGAAATTACCTAAAGGATACCTGGATCAACAGACACCTGAAGAAGACGAGGAAACAACAGATGAAACATTGTGACAACAAAAGTTAGGACTAAATTTTTGGGATGAGGAATTATGTACAATATTTACATTCAGACTAATGTCCTCATCTTTGTTATTATCACAATGTTTCAACTATTGGGTCCTTCAGCTTCCTCCAGTTGTGTGTTATCTGAGTAACCTCCAGGGAATTTCTGGGTTGAGGAGTTATCATTATTTACATTATTTATAGCAGGACAACAAACCTCATCATCATTATTATAATCACAACATTTTGACTGTTGAGCCCTCCAACATCTTTCAGGGAATTTCTGGATGAAGAGTTATTATTTATAGCTGGACAAACAACTTCATCATTGTTATTATTATCACAATGTTTTGGCTGTTGTGCCCTCCAGTCTCCTTCATGGAATTTCTGGCATGAGGAGTCATTATTTATATTTTTTACTAAAGCCCTTATCTTTGTTCTTGTTAGCAAAACGTTTTCGCTATTGTGCTCCATGTCTTTCTTCAGGTGTCTGCCAAGCTGGGTAACCTTCAGGGAATTTGGACCTGTACTCTTTGACAAAAACCAAAAGAACGCCAGGGAGCACAACAGTTCAAATGAGGTCATTAATACGACCATAAATTGGGTAAATAAAGAAAAACTACTCTAAAATTTAACAAAAATACATATTTATTAAATCTATTCAATAAATCAAGAAAAGTTCAAGTGACTTTTCTGGTTATCATGTTGAAACGCTGATCAGAGCCAAACATTTGGCCCTGATGAGAATTTTGACATTGAGTCAGTTAAACAGATAAGACACTTGAACTTTTGATTTATTGAATATTATAGCTCTAGTTATTTATTGAGCACCTTTTTTGCTCACCTGAAAAAAAAAACCCCAACAAATTCTTGTAATTTTCACATTTTTTCAGTTATATTATCATTATTTATATTATCAGTTATATCATCATTATTATACTTATATTATCATTTCTATTATCATATTATCAGTTATATCATCATTATTATACTTATATTATCATTTCTATTATCATATTATCAGTTATATCATCATTATTATACTTATATTATCAGTTATATCATAATTATTATCATTATTTATATTAAGTTATATCATCATTATTATACTTATATTATCAGTTATATCATAATTATTATCATTATTTATATTAAGTTATATCATCATTATTATACTTATATTATCAGTTATATCAATTATTATCATTATTTATATTAACAGTTATATCATCATTATTTGTTATTCATTATATTATCATCATTTATATTATCAATTATCATTATTTATATTATTATTTATATTATCAATTATCATTATTTATATTATTATTTATATTATCAATTATCATTATTTATATTATTATTTATATTATCAATTATCATTATTTATATTATTATTTATATTATCAATTATCATTATATTATCATTTATATTAACAGTTATATCATCATTATTTATATTATTCATTATATTATTATTTATATTATCAATATATTATCATCATTTATATTATTCATTATATTATCATTGTTTATATTATCAATTATCATCATTATTTATATTATTAGTTATATTATCATCATTTATATTATTATATTATTAGTTATTATTTATGTATATTATTAGTTATATTATCATTACATATATTATTAGTTATATTATCATTATATATATTATTAGTTATATTATCATTATATTTTATATGGTTGCATGACCGAGTAGTTAGAACGTTTGTTTTAGGGCCATGGAATGATTTGTCAGGAAGATGACCTCTAGATAATACTGGCCTAGGGAAGCGATCTCAGTGTGCGACATCTTTGAAATCCATACCATGGATTAACCCAAGTGAAATTGGGTAGATGGAACTGTTTGGAAGCTGTTGATGGTTGTCCTAGTACAAAGTCACAAGTCAGCATGACAGAGGGTTTGAACATGCTGGCCTTGTTAAAAAAAAAAAATGATTATGTTAGATTATCAACTCTTTCCTAGAAACTGTAATTATAATCTGCTCAGCATAGCTGCAGTATAAACCAAAAGTGAACTCTGTGGGTTGAGCAGGTGTTTGTAATACAAATTTACTATCCGCCCTGGTAGATGGGTGCGCTTAGAAACAGGTAGTAGTCAACCATTGTATTATTATTTATTAAATGTATATATTTCTCGAAAATATCCATTTATTATATCCACAATATTCCTGAAAAGACATAGATATTAAATAAAGGTATTCCTCATAAATCTTAATAATAAAAGAAAGAGGACAAGTTTACCCAGTATCTTCCATCAATGCCAGTGTTATCCTTGAGA
Source organism: Acanthosepion esculentum (assembly GCA_964036315.1). NCBI lineage: Eukaryota > Metazoa > Mollusca > Cephalopoda > Sepiida > Sepiidae > Acanthosepion > Acanthosepion esculentum. The sequence continues at coordinate 29,936,159 of OZ038508.1, read as the reverse complement.
TGACAGGGTTTTGTGTATAAGTACCAGTCATTGCCTCATTCTATAAAGACAAAAGAAGACAGGAGCTATAAGAAATATACAAGATCAGAGAGAAAATGTCTAATAATTCTAAATTTAATTGTTTTTGCATCTTTGTTTTGATTCTGAACAGTAAATTGGTGACAGAACTGGGAAGAAGAAATCTGATCTAATATTTATGAACAAATCAATCATAAATACTGAGGAAAAATTTTTTTGTGAATTAAAAAATATTTCTCACCTTCTTTTGGCAAGCAAACCTTCAACTATCAATGATCAATGGGACTTTAATTCAATTAACTAGAATCAGAAAATTATTTCCATATTGAGCAACTTGTCAGAATTGGTAAAAAGAGAATTATAATTTAATAAACAGAAATTTGGACAGACACAATGTCTCTGCTTATGTATGAAATAATAGAAAAAAAAAAACATGATTTTGTGGCCAGTAATCAGTTTGAAAAAGAAGTGGTGTGGAAAAGCAGGAAAAAAAACAAACAAAGAGAACCAATGTAAAATTAATTTTTTTTCTTACAATAATGTTCACTCTGTACAAGGCCCAAGAGCCACTCGAGTTAGAGGGTTACAGAGCACATTCTATTTTTTATTGAGATTATATATATATATATATATATATATATATATATATAGAGAGAGAGAGAGAGAGATTCTTGATACAATTCAAAGAAGAATCTGCAATGTTATTGGTCCTAACCTGGCATCTTGGCGTCAGTCACTTTCCCACCACCATAATATAGCTTCCCTATACCTTTTCTATAAATGATTTCATGGAAATTGTTCTGATGAAGTTTCCTCTATCATACCTAGACTTTATGAATTTAAACGCAGTACTAGATTGGCAGCAATGTCTCGTTATTTTATAGTTGAAATGACCAGATATAACTGTAAGTTCTATGCTAACAGTTTCCTCTCTTACATTTCTTACTTGTGAAATTCTCTTCCGGATTCTTGCATCTCAGTCAATTTTGATCTTCAAACATTTAAATGCAATGTCAATCGTTATCTTTTGTCGTCTTAATTCCTGTTCTTTTATTGTTCTCTCTCTTTAATAGTGTTGTTGTCTTACTCATATTCTTTCACACTCAGTAACCACTTGTGTCTTAGTGGCTTTATTGTCTTGCTTGAAGTTAAATATTTTAACAAAAAAAAACACTGACATCTATATGGGGAGCAATATCATTTCTCAAAAGGGAGTTCATGAATATAGCCTTGTATTAAAGTTAATTCAATCTGAAAATTTTATGTCCTTTATTTTAAATTTATTTACTTTTTATATAATTTATTAAACATTATTTAAATATTATCAACCTGTTAAATTTAAATATCATGATTTTAATGATAAATAACAAACATTAAAATCAGGTGTTCTGCATATGGACACCAGATGGGGGACAGCATAATAGCAAGTTTATAATCTCTCATACACTCAAAAACCCATGAAATCCCAGTTAATAACAAATTGTAGGTCATTTTTTAGATCATCAGCCAATTTGACCTTATCAAACAGGTCAGACTTACTATTTGGACAGGAGTAAATAGTTGTGCCATCAGCATAGATACTGAGTTGAGAACTGAAGACATCAGGAAGGTCACTGATGAAAATTAGGAACAATGTAGGTCCAAGGATAGAGCCCTGAGAGGCACCCACATTAATGCAAAACGATCTAGAAGAGTGGTCGTTCAAGACAACTTTCATTTTGTGATTAGATAAGAAAGATTGAACCAAATCAAAAATTATTTCAAAAATACCATAAGCTTTCAACTTGCCAAGAAGCCAGTTTCAAGCCTTAGTCAAATCTCCAATTCTTCAACTCAGGCATATGTTTTTAGCATAGTTCCAGGTACTCCAGTTATTGTAGGCAGGACCAGCTCCTTGACAAGGTATTTTTCCCATTATTTTGTACAAAGTTTTTGCAAGACTCTGAATCAGAAAGAGACAGTTGAAATTTCTTGGACACATAATAAAGAAAGCAAAATGGACAGATGGAGGTAGCAGGCTACCTACCTGATGAGGTTATGTGAATGGATGGTGGATTTGGGGGTGGGAGGAAAAAGACAACTATTACTAAAAGCTACAAAGGATAGGAAGTTGTGGAAAGCCATAATCTCACATGTCCTGAAGGGACAATCCACAAGGAAGAAGTGATGGGTTTTACTTGGAATCAAGTAACAGCAAGTCTCATCAGTAATCTTGCTGATTTTATTAAGCATGTACAAAGATTTCCAGCAAAAAAACAGTTCTCACTAATGTACTGATTTTTTTTTTAATCATTCCACACCAAGTAAATTGATAAAGTCACTAATATGCAAGGGGTTACTGAGGGTGAAAGAATCTGAGAAAAAACATTAAGGTGAGAAGATAATAAAAGAACAGGAATTAAAAAGACAGAAGATAAGTGATATTACATTTAAATTTTTGAAGATCAAAGTTGTTGGAAAAGCAAGGGTCCAGAAGAAAGTTCTAGAAGCAAGATGTGCAAGAGAAGAGACTTTTAGCATAGAACTTACAATTACATCTGACCAATTCAACTGTTAAATGATGAGACCATGCCACCAATCTGTACAGTACTTAAATTCATAAAGTCTAGATACCATCAGAATAATTATCATGAAAATATAGTTTTTATAAATATTTTCATGGTAATTGTAAGGCACAAAGAAAGTGACTAGAGCTGAAATGCCAGATCAGGACCAATAACATTGCAGATTCTTTACTGAATTTTATCAAAAATCCCTAAATACATAGCAGGAGCACCAGATCAGATGTGGCAGCAATATTCAATGGATGTGTGAATGGTAGATTTATGAAGGTGTAAGATGGTCTCCTGTATCATGCTAGAATCTAACTTTTCTAGCAGCAAACCTAGCAATTGATTCAATATAATCATTCCACTTAATGTCAGTGGAAAATGTTAGCCTGAGAAGGTGCAGTGACTTACTCTCCTGCAGGTTAGCATCAGCCATGCTGAGGGAAGGCAAAATAGGTTTTCTCAGATGATTAAAAACAGCAGTTTCATTCTGGAGGCATTAAAATTAACAAGCCATTCTTTATCCCAGTTAACAACAGATTGTAGGTCATTTTTGAGAGCAGCAGCCATTTTGACCTTATTGAACTAGTCAGACTTAACATTATGACAGGAGTAAATAGTTGTGCCATTAGCACAGATAGCAAGTTGAGAATTGATGACATCAGAAAGGTCATTAATGAAAATTAGGAACAATGTAGGTTCAAAGATAGAGCTCTGGGGGACAACGGTATTAATGAAAAGTGATCTAGAAGAGTGATATTCAAGATAACTTTCATTTTGTGATTAGATAAGATTGAATCAAATCAAGAATTAATTCAGAAATACCATGACCTTTCAACTTGTCAAGAAGACCAACATGTCAAATACCTTTGAGATATTTAAAGCAATAGCCCAAGCTTTACCATTCTTATCTAAAGCTTGATAGACTCTTTCAACAATAAACAGGAACTACAAAAGAGGATTTCCAACAAACAAGAAAGCAAAATGCAGGCATTTATTGTTGTAAGTGTGATCTGGTATTGCAAAGGAAATATTTGTTGCAGATTACTTCCACAACTCAGAGAATAAATCACTGTAAGTTCAGACTCGAACATCAGGGGCAGAAAGAAATGTCGAAAACTCAATTCGCAGGTACTATCTCACAAATCACAATGCATGTAAACGGTCAGAAAAATAACTCGCTCTCCAACAAACACAGTAGCCAAAAATCCCCAAATTTTCCCCGATTCAAGAACACCAACTGCCGAGCATTTTTTCCATTCATCGACAGCTGGGAGAGGACGCACAATTTTTGCATATCAAAATACTTTTATAGCGACTCCTGCGACGGACTTGTTTTTTTAATTGAAATATTCTCTCTTCAGCATGTCATGCAGAATACGTGCCCTTTGTTTTGGTAAGTAATTTTCTTTTTCACCACATTTCCTGTTGGAGGATACATTCGAGGGGCTGTCACTTGGTTTGACGAGGTAAGTCATCGTTTTCTTCACTATAATTGTAGAGTTTAGAGAAAAGAGAAACCATTCCAGACACACATTTCTTCAGGGCTATTGCAGGGATACCATCAAGTCTGCATGCTTTGTGGAGATCCTGTTTAGAGATGATAGCAGATGGATGAAGTTATATGCATATCACACTGGAGAGATGCAAATCTAACTGGAAAGTCAGGTAAAGATAGTCCATATGAGTCAAGAATAGAGCTGGAAGAGAATCTATGAGCAAATCATTTTATTTTGTCAGCAGATGATAACATCACAAATTGAGTGAAGAGAGGAAAGACAGAGGACTTACCCTTATATAACACACTATTACAAAACCATGAGTGGTCACAAGAACTAAGCTTGCTAGAGACTATACGCTGTCTCATTCTCTCAGTATACAAAGACTTAGACTCATTGAGGACATGTTTACAATTATTGCAGGTAGACACAAAGAGATGTTGCAATTGGAGCCATCAAATTGTTTTGCATTTTATTTTTTTTCATCTTTTAATATTTCAAAAGTTGTTTTTTTTTTAGTTTTATATATTTTGTAAAGATTTGTTTTTATATTTCATTTTTTAAGCATCTTGTTTTCACTTACAAAATGGCAGTAAAGAAAAGAAAAATAATGGTGTAGGGGCAGGAGAGAAAAAAATTGGGCTCATAACCTGTAGAGTAATTGATCATGGTTAAGTGTAATTGGCAGAAATGCCCAACAAATGGGAATTGGCAAAGTTTGCAATAAACACTAACAAGAGAAAGAAAAGAAAAGAAGACAAAAATAATACTAAGGAAGCAAACAATATATGTAAGTAATAAGGCAAATGTTCATAAACTAAGAATGGTATTATCACACAAAAGGGGATACAGACAAGTGATCACAGCATTCTGATTTCAAGACAAGAAAGAACAGAACAAAGTCTGATGAGACCAAGAAGTGGCTTATCTTACTGGCTAGGAAAAAAATCCCAGTATGCATGTGTTTTGTTTATAAATTGGGGAGGGGAATGTTTTGCAGTCATTTCAGTATGGATTGGAACAGTGGGAGACAAGGACGAGCCAGGTAAGAGAAGAGAGGACGAGCCAGGTAAGAGAAGAGAGGACGAGCCAGGTAAGAGAAGAGAGGACGAGCCAGGCAAGAGAAGAAGATGAGCCAGGTGGGAGATGAGAAAGAGTCAGGTAAAAGGCCGAGCCACTGTCTATCTCTCTTGGAAACACTTGGGAAAAGTTGCAAGCAAGAATACATTAAAACTTTATTAAAAATGAGTGTTGACTAGTGACATCTCTGCTCATCATATAAATTATACTGGTAACCATAGAATTTCAAGTAAGTTTTTTTTTGTTTTTAAAGAGACTTGGTTTTCTTGTTAAAAACAAAACTGATGAGTAATATCAAATGTTATCATTTTTTGATAACTTCCCATTTTCACTCTCTCATTTAAGAGGGGTGGTACATGGAAGACGATTTAAATTTTTAAAAAAAAAGAGAAAGAAACTTACCTCAAAGACACGTTTTTCCCAGTGTGTAAAAGCTGTCCCATCAATGACGCCATCAGCCAATGTCTTACCATTTATCAGTTGGTCTTCCAACTCCGCTCCTTCCAAAGTAGAACAATTAAAATGCCGCCGCACTTCTTCCTAAAAGACGTGAAGACAACAGTTAGAAAAAAGCTGGCTGCCTTCTAAAAGTTAATGGCTATATTAATTCTCATCTTCTTAAAACATATTAAGCATTTTTCTGTATTTTTTTGTCTTTTTTTTTTTATCCAACATCTATTTCTTGCAAACATCAAGATGTTTAATTTCCTTCAAGATCAAAGATTCTGGATGTTGTTCAAGGGGCTGCTTTTATACTTTGGCCCTTCAATGTACTTTAAACATTATTACTTTTCTTCATTAGATGTTGTGTGTGTGTGTGTGTGTGTGTGTGTGTGTGTGTGTGTGTGTGTTGGCACATCTGGGGACTGCTGTCCAATTTTATTGTGCATTGCAGCGGCAAGGAGAATAAATAAATGGATAAATAGAAATAAATAAAACCTGGGTGTAATTTATTCTGGTATAAAATAAAAAAGCTTACACAGGTTAAAAAAGAAAGAAGTTAGATAAAGAAACTGTTGTGATGGTATAACCCAACTTCCCCATTCACGATAATGGACGGACTGTTTGCCGATTAAGTACGACCACAGCAGACAATCAAGGGCGACTTTGTTTGTAACACCTATTGAGGTTAGCATACTCTCGACTCTGTACTACATCCGATTATAAACTTATTATTGAAAACCTACATTCAGGTTACTTTGTTTATTATATCTTGCACGAGATATAACAGAAACCTAGAAACCCAATTTGTTATTGACCAAATTTTAATATCTGATAATAATTAACTAAAGAAATTTTAGAAAAGTATATTTTTTTTTAGATGCACACTTTTATTATTAGTAGTAATAATAGTAATAAAAATAGCAATAATAATAGTAGTAGTAGTAGTAGTAATAATAATAGAATAATAATAATAATAATAACTAACAAGACCTGTGAAAATTTCATTGTTTTCCTATTTGAATTCTCTGATGAATTTTAAATCTTCACTTAATGATTTACTAAGTTCCTTGGAAGTTCCATGACTATAAATTGCTACAAATTACCTGTGGAAATTCCCCTATTGCATTGTTAAATATTTGTGATTAGCAACTTTAAAAAATTTTGCAATAACAATCAAAAACATGAACAATTTAACGATGCAATAGGGGAATATGCATAGGTATTTTATACACGTGGAACTTGCAATGAGCTTTTTATACTATTTACATCATTCGGACTGTTGTCCTTACTTTTATTGTTATATTCATGATGTTTCAGCCATTGTACACTCCAGCCTTCTTCAGATAATATACATTGGAATTTCAAACCAAATCTTTTATTTAGTCCATGGGAGTAGATTGTTCTAATTCCACTTGTCATGACATTTTTGGATATATCAGTTTCAGTTTAGTAATTGAACTCTCCAAGTTTTTGTTCATTCTGCTGTGGCTGGGTATTGAACTCACAACTCTTTGGGTCAAGTCACTTTTTGGATCACTCAAACAATGCTTTTATCCACTGGGCCTGGTTCCTCAAGAACACATGGCCCAAATTTTTTTCACCAGAATCTATCTAATAGATTTATAAGTCTACCATTCATCCAGGCTTTGAATATTGCCGCTACATTATTAACTGAGCATGATGCTAAGTTGAAAATATTGGTACACAAGAGATATGGAAGTACAGTGGAACCGAATTTAAATAATATTGTAAATTTGTCTTCCCATGAACTAACTGAGCTTGAATTGTTTGTTCTTGCTCATGGGTTGGATTTTTGTATTTCACCCTCTATGCCTGATAAGGAGAACATTTTTTCTGAGTTCGAGGTCTTCTAAGCTCATTTGGCAAGACTATCACCTACTTCTGCTGATGTGGTTAGCGATTTAAAAGCCCAATTAAATAACTCTGCACACATGTTTGCTAGTTTCTCTGTTGCTTCAGCCGAATCAAAGTGGAAAGCTGAATATCAATGAGTTATTAACTCATTGAGGAATAATTTTGATCTTGTAATCTCCAGACCTGATAAAGGTGCTGGTGTTGTTATTTTAGATCGGGCAGATTATGTAGCTAAGATGTCTTCGATTCTGGAAGACACTTCCAAATTTATAAAGCTGGGATCGGCTGATATGTGTGATGCAACTGCCTCAGGTGAAGTAAAATTTCAGAAATTACTCTTGAGGTGGGTAAAAACTGAGGTTCTTTCACAAGAAATTTCTAGTGAAATTCGACCGTCTGGGTCAATTTGTCCCCGGTTGTACGGGCTTCCAAAAATCCACAAGGATGGAGTACCATTGAGACCAATTCTGTCAATGGTTGGTTCAGTGCAACACAAAGTAACTAAATGGCTCTCATCAATTTTGGAACCAGTGTTGCAGTGCTTAAGTGGATTTTGTATAAAGGATTCTTTTTCCTTTGTTGACTGCATCCGAAATTTGTCTTCTTCAGGTAAGTTCATGTGTTCTTTTGATGTCTGTTCTTTATTCACTTGTGTCACTCTTTTGGAAACAATATTTGCTGCGATTTGCTTTATTGCAGTTCTTTGTCTCCCTCTAGCATTCCCGAATCTGTATTTGTGGATTTGATGAAATGTGCCACGTCATCTGTTGAATTCAGTTTTAATACTATGTATTGACAGATTGATGGTGTTGCTATGGGCTCCCCTTTGGGTCCGGCACTTGCCAATATTTTTGTTGGCTTTTACGAGGAGAGAATACGTAGTAATGTACTTCGTCCTCAACTGTATTATCGATATGTTGACGATACTTTTTGTTTATTTAATAATGTAGTTGGGGTTGATCAGTTTCTCTCTTTTCTTAATGGTATTCATCCAGCACTGAGGTTTACGATCGAGAAGGAATCCAATTTTCAACTAGCCTTCTTGGATGTTCTAGTACATCGGGCACTGACAACTTTTCTTACCTCTGTTTATAGGAAACCAACATTTGCGGGGTTATATATGCGTTGGGATTCCTTTTGTCCTAGAAAACGTAAGATAAACATAATTAGAACCCTAGTTCATAGGGCATTAATGATATGCTCAGAGTCTTTCTTGGATGATGAAATCAATTTTGTGAAGGAAACCGTATGCAGTTTAGGGTATCCCCACCAATACTGTTCATTCGGTCATCCAGAACAAGATTGTGGAGTTCAGAGAGGTCAAACTCTGTACAGTTAAAAAGTGACCTGTTTATCTTAGATTGCCCTGGATTGGAACCAAGTGTGAAAGCATAATTAGGCAGATTTCAGCTAATGTTCGGCGTTGTTTTTTCTCGGCTGAGGTCCGTATAGTTTTCCAAACCCAGCCCATGTTTCGTTCTGGGTGCAAGGATGCTCTCCCTCCCCATCAAATTAATTCTATTGTTTACAAATATATTTGTAGTTGCGGTGCTGACTACATAAGGAGAACTACTCAATGCCTGGACATGAGAATTAAACAACATATTCCCACTAAGATCAGGAATCACATCTTATCTGTGAATGGACGTGTCCCAAATACCTATGGTTCGGCCATATGTGAGCACCCCTTAAATAACAGAGGTTGTGCAGCTAATTTTAGTGCTGACGGGTTCACTGTTCTGACTTGGTCGCACTTGTTATCTCATCTCAAGGTGCTGGAGGCACTTTATATCGGGTCCTGCAAGCCTTCCCTGTGTAAACAGCGTGAGTGTTTGTTGGGGCTCGCTGTCATTTGTCTATCTCCTTGTGTTCATCCCCTCCCCTTCTCCTTCCACATTTTCTGTTGTTTTTAATTTAAGTTAAAGCTCCCGTAGAGGCCTGAAGAGTGGGAGTGAAACCAGTTGCTTCGCTTTTAACACGTCTTGCAATATTAAGCTACACACTTATTTCTGTAATTAGGTTTTGTACATTCAAAAATATTTTCCAATATATATATATATATATATATATATATATATATATATATACACACACACACACACACACAAATATTTTCTTTTTTGAACTTCTTTCACCAAAAATGTTAGAAGCCTTATTGTATCAGCACAGAAGGCTCGAGTGTTTTGATTATGAGGGAGGAGCCTTTAAGTCGGGAGGCTACAAGTCAAGATTTGCGCACAAAAATTAGTTCACATCCTTTTCACAGGGCTGGAGTGGGGGGGGGAGATGATTTTCAAGCCCTTTTGACAACAGGCTGTTGTATCAGATTAGCTGATGATAATGAATAAAAATTAAATTTTTACCAAAAAACAAAACATATTTGGAAATTCCTTTAAAAAAAAAAAAAAAAAACACAATGGTAGCTGATTTTAAAAAATCCAAATTAGCATTTCTTACCAAATGATGAATGTGGAAGGTTTCATTCTAAAAGCCATTCTATTGAACAAATATATGAGTACAATTCACCTTACAGATAGTTAAAAAAAAAGAGTCTTTAAAGGGTAATATGAAGAGTGATTTTTAAAGAAATATTTGGGGGGGGGCAATGTTTGCTACATATGACTGGAAACACAGATATTGATGGCGTTTTTACAGTCAAATTATAGTCTTAACTAATGTGGGATTCTCAAAAAGGGAGATTTAAAAAAACATCACTGGACACTTGGAAAGTGAAATCATCTCAAATGCGACAAAATTATGTGATAGAAATTGAATAAGGGATTTGTAGTTTGCAATTTTGATGAATGGTTCCATTGATTTTCTGACATTGAAAATGATTTATAAGAAAACAGGAGTAATGAAATAAAAAGGAGAAAATAAGAACTAAAGAGAAAAATAATAAAGATAAAAGGACAAATAACTAAAATATCATTAAACTAAAAAAAGAATAGCAGAAGAAAAAGATGAGAAATTAAAAAAAAGTAAAAGAAAGAAGAACAGAAAAGGAAAAAAAGATGAACAAGAAAGGAAAAAAAGAAAGAGAAAAAAACGGAAAAAGAGAAAAAAGAAGAAGAAAAGAACAAAAGAAAAAACAAAAAATAAAAAAACAAAAAAAACAAATGTCAAGACAAAAATGAAAAAAGAACAAAAAAGTACAAAAAGAACAAAAATGGATAAAACAAGGGAAAAGGAATGAAAAAAGGCAAAGGGAAATAGAAAATAAGAAAAAAAAGGAAAAATAAGAAAAAGGAAATTAAAGGAAGAAAATGGAAAATTAGTAAAAGAAAATAAAATGGAGAAAAAAGAACAGCTAAATTCTAAGAAAACTTACAACAACTCTTGGAGTGACAATCATCCAAACTGAGTGATTTTTATGCCCAGATTGAAGTAACCAATTGGGACGATCCACACGGCGAATAACTCTCTCACTTGGCTGATAAAGATGTAGACTGCATTCAAGAATAAAAAAAAAAAATTATACATCACAATGTAGAATATATATATATATATATATATATATATATATATATATATATATATATATATAAACTTTAGGTAAGAAAAAACAAAGTAAGAGTAAGATAAATGATCTTCAAAACAGTTGTACAAAAACTAATAGAGAAAAAACTGGTAACTGGAAAAAGTTGAAATAAATAATAATCAATACATATATAAATACAATTAAATATAATAATTGAAATTATATATAATGTAATATATATTATAAATGAAATAAAAGAAATAATTTCAAATTATGTTAAATTATCAAATTTAAGCAATATTTACATTTTTTTCTTTAAGTTAAACTTTGGATCTGTTATTTTTGGAAGCTACAAAAAAAAAAAAAAAAAAAAAGAAAGAAAAAGGTTATCTCTTCTAGAGTTCAGAACATCATCTGAACAGTACACAGCCATCACTCATTGAATGAATGCTGGATGTATACCAAAAGTCATCATGTACAGTGAGCTGTCCTTAGGACATCTCTGGTAGGCTGCCCTGCATTATGTTTCAAGGACATTTGCAAGAGGTGACCTGAAACTTGCAGGCATCAACTCTAGTAGCTGAGAACAGCTAGCAGACAATCACAGTGGCTGGTGCCATGCTGTTCAAGAAAGTGTCATGAATGGTAGAGAAAAAGTGAAACCAAATGTATGATGTCAGAATACAACAAAGGAAGCAGAGAGAGCAATGTCAGACCTTCAATTCCATATTTCAGCTTCATCTGCCTCACCTGCAGAAGAGTGTGTCATGAAATGATTACCCTGTTATGCCATTCCAGATGCTGTTCACAAAAGAGCTGAATGTTTGAACAAAGAGAGCACTACCAGTATCACTCAAGATAAGCAGATGCCTACAACTGCTCTTACTATATATGTGGGTGTGTGTTCTTTGAATGTGACAGACAAGGAGAGTTTTATTAATTTTTTTTATTCAGTTTTTCTTTTATGAGAACAAAGGTAGTGTAGAAACCTTCCATCATGATTACTGTCCCAAGCACTTTTCGCTAATTCATTAGCCATTTTCAAGGGATTAGTTATTAGTATATTTTTTGAGTTTGTATTGTAAGGGGTGTTGTATAAAATTAGTACTCTCTACTCTCTACTTAGAAATGGTAGTAATTCCATGTTGGGGTGCTTTCAAAACTTTCCCAAGAGTCTTTTACTAGTTTCAAAGCAAGTAATGCTGAGTGTGGGTTAAACTGCTTTAATAAAAAAAAAGTGATCCATTATCTTTAAATGTCTTTTTCAATTAGATATTTTTAAAATGACGATATTATCTACAAGGATTTTTCTTATGGCGACAGGGAATTGGGTATAGGCACTTCAGTACTTAACATTCACTGAAAGTGCTTGGGACAATAAGCACTATGAACAGTTACTACACTATCTTTGTCCTCATAACATAAAAACTATAAGAACACTATGAAACATGGATAAAAGGATTGCTGCCCATAATATATATATATATATATATTATAAATGAATAGATTTAAAATATGGTTTTACCGCTACACAGTGATAACCATGTTTCAGAAAGAAGCACTATTGTGTAAAAATAAAAATATCTATAAGAACACAGGATTTTATATCTTACTGTTCTTTCCTTTTTATTTATATATACATATATATATATATATATATATATATATATATATATATATATATATATATATATACATACACGTGTGTGTGTGTGCTGCACTCTCCTGCCACATTCAACATATGAGGGTCAAGCAACTCAACTCCTAGAAACTGACAGCCAGACACCAGCACATATGATTTGATTATAGTATTGCAGAACCACCACAATTTTTGAAGAGCCAAATACAGAGACCTAGTGCACCATATGCCACCAGGTCCCCAAATGATCCTCTGCATGTTTTGAATTCAGAGTTGACTCTCTCCTAGACCAGGTGCCATCCAAGGCTATGGAACCCAGTCTGTCCTGCTATTTACCAATAGCTGGGAGAGAAGAGGATTCATACCTTTCCCAAGGATATTAGCATGCAAGTGAATGTAATGGATTTGACTGGATTTCAAACTCAGATCTCCAATTCCTCAATCCGAGCTGCTATTCATTACTCCACCATATGTATGTATATATATATATATATATATATATATATATATAATGTATGTATGTATGTAAATCCTCATATATAGCCAACTTTTTCATGATAAGCATAATGTAGGCAGTCCTTGGTTACGCTTCAACGACACATTTAAATACAATTTAATTGCTGCAAACATTCCTCTAGAGGAGTTCAAACTTGCCGTTGAAAACCACGCAAACTGGAGAAATACCTGCTGCTGAGGTATAACTAACTTTGAAAAGAATCATCTCAACCATCTGAGAGAATTAACACTAAATCTCGGGCTAATACATCAGCTCATATGACGGTCAACCCTTCAGTCTGCCCTTCGTGTGGATTTGTTTGCAAATCCTGTGCAGGATTGTTGTCTCATATGAAACATAAAAACTGAACTGAAATACACTCATATGTTGAAAATGATGGAAGAGTTCATCATATTTTATATATATATATATATATATATATATATATATATATATATATATATATATATAGGAACTACCTCATAGATAACGAAATTAGACAATTTCTTTTCTTTTTAAAGTAACAAATAGCAACACTGAACATACAGATAAAAACAATAACAATTTTGATGAAAATCAAATACATGTTAACTATAAGCAATATGAAATTTCCCTTAAAACATTATAAAGAAATACACAACCCCAGTTGACCAGAACAAGAAAATTAAATTATCTATGAGATCCAAATTACAGAGGACCAATATTACTTATGAATTTACATGTCCCTTAAGTGTGTTCTTGATCAAACCAAGTTCATGAATAATTATATTGGACATACCACTACACACCTATCAAGAAGACTCACATTACATCTCTCTGGCCATAACTCAATTATGAACTATTTTAACATACCTGGAAACTTAAAAACTCTGTTTGCAACATACTTGTAGAAAATACAACTATAATCCACAAGTAAAAAAGACTAAAAGTAATGGAAGCATTAATAACAAAAAAGAAAATGCTAACACTCAAAAATATCAACTACGAATATGGCCACAATGTTGTACAAGTTGTGTAAAATAAAACTAACATCACTATAGTTACACATATATAAAAATCTATATATTCAATTAAAAATTTAAAAAAATTCTTGGTAATGGCTAATAGAATAGCCGAAACAGCTTGGATATATAGAACATTTGGACAGTTTTTTTTTTTTTAGTCCATATAAAAGAAAACACTTATGAACAGGGTGAAATGACTAAAAACAAAAATATTAAATCACTTTCTATTTATAAGATTTACATTATAATTATTTGCAAATTGTTGTAGAGTAGGACTCAAAATACTTCCTGATCTTCCCTTCTACTGTGACAATGGACTGCTCCAACTTATAAATATGGCAAGTAGCCACATTAGAGGAGGATTTGAGTAGTATTTGATTTACTCAAATCTTTCCATTCTATGTATGAGTATTTAATAAACCTCGTCTTTGTTTCCTCTACCTAGTCTTCTGTTCCTTTGATACTCTCTTTAACAGTAGCCTTCTTAAGTCTCTGCTATTTTGAATAAAGACAACACTACAACACATTACTAATCATCCCTATGCAAAGTACTGACAAGTCAAGGGGAATTAATAATTAGCACTTAATGGACTGATTTATTTTCTTTAGATATGTGTTTTTTTTAATCATTTCACCCCCTAGCAAAGCAATAAAGTTATTAAGATGCAAAGAGTTACTCAGAATAAGAGAAACTGAGAAAACATTACTGGGGAGAAAGGATAATAAAAAGAACAGGAATCAAGTTGACAAAACATGATGATTGACATTGCATTTAAATTTTGGAGGATTGTAGTTGAGAGGGAAGAAAGAAACCGGAAGAGAGTTCCACAAGTGAAAAGTGCAAAAGAGGAAACTTTTAGCCTTGAACATATGGATACATCTAGCAATTTCAAAAATTAAAATGATTAGACTTAATTGCCAATCTAGTACTATGCTTAAATCCATGAAGTCACAGCACCAAAGAGGAAAGCTCATCAGAACAACTGCCATGAAAATATTTATAGAAGAGGCATAGGGAAGCTATAGTACAGTAATGGAAATGTGACTGAAGCCAAGATACCAGGTCAAGCCCAATAACATTGCAGATTCTTTGGATTTTATCAAGAATTTCTAAATAAATAGCAGAAGTACCAGACAAGATGTGACAGTAATACTTAATGCATGGACAAGTGGTAGACTTATTTATATTTAATTAAAAATGACTTAGAATGTCTCTTTATACTTAACTAAGAATTACTCAAATCTTTGGTTGGATTGAACTGGAAATTATTCTTGTCTCCAAGTTCAAATATTTTAACGGTACCACACTTGAAAAAATTACACTACAATGTACCATTTTTCCTGCATTAAAGTAACAAGCACACAAGCCTAGAGAAATGTGATAATTTTAATATAGATTCAAAATAATTTTTTAATCAGAATATTTAAATGTGTGTCTTTATGCACACTTTACTGTTGTGTATATAAAAATATGTTTTAGGAAAACTGGGAAAGCTGAAACTTTTTGCCAATAAGCCATATTTCTTTTTGTCTTGTTACTGATAGTTGCTGAGTGGCAGTCTGGCAAAATGTCGTCTGGCATGAAAGTGTGTACAAAGCTGAGTTGTCATTGCAGAAAAAATTGCATCCATTGATAGTCCTCAATGCTTGCTGAATATTTATGGAAACCAAATAGTGAGCACAGTTAGATAGTGGGTAATGTGTTCCAGCACTGGGAGTGATTGATTTTTTTTCTTTTTAGAGTTTATTAATTCTCTGTGGGGTATTTAAAGCTGAAACATTTTGAGTTGTAAAAATTATTCTTTTTTTGAAGTCAATATTGAATTAATTGTTGATTTTAACTGCATTCTATGACCACAGATTTGTTTATTTCTACAGCTTTTCAACTCCTTGCAAGTTATTTAAAGCTGAAATATTTTTGATTGTAAGAATTTTTTTTGTGAGTGAATACTGCATTAACAATTTTTTGAGAATAACAATGATCTTTCTAGATACAAGTCCTACTATTTAACCTATAGCTAGAGAAAGAAAACAGATTCATACTTTTCCCAAGGGTATTTGCATATAAGTGAATGTAATGAACTGAACTAAAATTCAAACTCGACTCCAATTTTTCATTCGGAGCCACCATCTTCAGCAATGGGAACAGATGTGTCTGATAAGCTACAATCAAAGTGTATGCTGGCTCTTGTTTACAAAAATGCAAAGCTGATAATTGAAAACAATAAAAATAAAATACAATTTCTATTCTACTGACATGAATTTGAAGATTGCCTATAAATCTAAATAAATTTTCTTAAATATATATATATATATATATAAATAAATAAATTCTTTCAATAAATAGGTTGTATTACTGCTGGAGCATCTCACATAGTCTGTGTGTGTGTGTGTGTGTGTGTGTGTGTGTGTGTGTGTGTGTGTGTGTGTATATATATATATATATTAGTTATTTGAAAACAAGTAGAATAAAATTAAATTTATATTCTACCCACATGAATTTGAAGATGGCCCATAAATCGGAATAAATATTTCAATTTTTTAATTGTTATTTATGACCTTCACCACTTGACCTTTGAAAAATATATTTAACAAATACAAATTCCAAAATTAGCCACACTATATCTCATAAGAACAAAAAACAAAACAAAATGAAGGCTAAAATGAAAGAGAGGCTAATTCAGTATTATGTCCTTAATAAATGAGGATTTAAATTGCTGTCTTACTCCACTGTCTATAGAAATAGAGTGAAAATTTATACTTAGTTATGATCTACATAACTATGTTACGATCTATATAACTACAATATAAATCTGTGTTAGCTCAACATTGAAAAAAACTTTCTTAGGACCTCTAAATTTATTAAAGATTTTAAGAGGAGGCTTCTTTTATAGACACCATGTTGAAAGAGTTGTAGAGCAAAGACACAAATAAACAGCAAGATGGTCGAATGCTCAAAAAAAAAAAAATTTCTTTGAAAATAATATTTTACATTTTTCAACTAATGGGTCACGTTCCTGCAGACAATGAAAAACATGCTTCATGATCTCTTTGAAAAAGTATTTAAGTAAAATCTTTAGATGAACAAAACCAGTAAGGAGAAGGAATGGCAACATACGATACACATGCTTCAATAAGATTCCCTTACTCAATCACCCATCTTCCTCACCAAGCTACGTGACACTTACAATTGTCCTCACCAGGCTACGTGACACTTACAATTGTCCTCACCAGGCTACGTGACACTTACAATTGTCCTCACCAGGCTACGTGACACTTACAATTGTCCTCACCAGGCTACGTGACACTTACAATTGTCCTCACCAGGCTACGTGACACTTACAATTGTCCTCACCAGGCTACGTGACACTTACAATTGTCCTCACCAGGCTACGTGGCACTTACAATTGTCCTCACCAGGCTACGTGACACTTACAATTGTCCTCACCAGGCTACGTGACACTTACAATTGTCCTCACCAGGCTACGTGACACTTATGCTCTCCTCCTTATTTTCTCCCTTACCTCTTTTACCCAACATACACATGGGAAAAAAAAATCAGTTCTTTTCATCTTAACAAATAACTACAAGGAGCTTTAACACAAGAACTTTAACACTCATACACGCTCAGAAAAATTTAGTTGTAAAAACAAGAAAATAAAAATATTTTATATTTTTATATTTAAAAACCTTTCTCGACTCTTTCTTTGTTGTGGGTTGATTCAAATTTGCAACAGAGTAAGGGAATAAATATCATAAACACAATACATTCTGTAAATAATGCTTTCAAAATGGTGGACAAATTTACTTACGTAGAATTATATGGTGGGTGATTACTAACTTCTGAACGGTTTGTTAATGGATTTCCATCACGGTCACGATAAAAGGCATACAACCCTGCAGTGAAACCCTGAAGAAATAAAAAAGACAATATTAAATTAGAATAAAGTTGAAGATTTAAAATACCAGATACAATGGGCTACAGAAGCGTTTTAATGCATGACTAAACAGAATATTAAAAAAAGGATGTGTGACACTATTGGAAAGGCACTGGTAAATTAAAAAAAACCCTGGAAGACAGAAAAGTACCAATTTCTGAAAGACTGAAGATATACCGTTGACCAGGTGAGGGAAAGTGAAACAGGAGGATATTTGTTTGTTTTTTTTTCATTGGAAAAAAAACAAGAAGGTAATTAAATTTCTTGTCTGCTGGAGAGGTAAAACAGAGACCATATGGTTTCGATTAGAACTGAGATTGAGTGACAGGCTATTCTGGAGATCCAAGGACCTCTCAGAAAGAAACGGATAATATTTTTATGACCATTTGATGACAGAAAGGAAGATGGACCTCTGCCTGTGAGTTTGGTTGATTGATAAGGATTAACTTTTAAAAACAGATAGGTTTCCCGAAGAACATATGTGGAGAATGACAAATTTTTTGTCTACCAAAATGCAATAAAACTTCCCAAATTGGGGGACGGGTTTGGTCAGGTGACCAAGAAGGAGAAGGCCCAGGTGGAATTTCAGGGAAGGCAGAGGATTTTCCATGCCCCTCAGGCAGTGATGGTAAGAGGCACTCACACAAAGCAGAAAGAAGATGGGTTTGATCAGGTGACCAAAAGAAGAAGGCCTAGCTAGAATTCCAAGGAAAGAGGTGATTCCCCATATTTGGACATTTGCAGTGAGAGCCCTGATTGGTTGTTTGGGTAATGCTGGCATACCTGGAGCACATCATGCCCCACTCCAGCTCTTGTGCATGAGTCCATAAAAACAGAGCTCCAAGTAGGTAATGACTGTGGAGACACTAGGGCAGAGAGAGACGAGAACCACCGCTTCGCCTGATCTCATGTAATTTTCCACCCTGAAGAAAAGCCTCCGACTTAAAGTCTTGTTCCAAAATCATAACAGTGTATCACAATAATCAGAAATGGTCGATAGTTATTGCATGGAGTGTATAGGCCTGCTTAAGCCATCAGTAACTGTACCATCAACTTTGTATCAAGGAAGTGTACATAAATACTTTTTTTTCTTTTACCCAATTTATTTTCTTTTTCTTCTTTCATGTGACTTTACTCTGACTGGACCAAACCAAGTCATCAATTCCAGTCGGCCATTTGGACCAAGCCAGTCTTGCAATCAAATGACACAATGTGGGGCAAGACAAGATTTAGGCCAAAGCGATCAACTGAGGGGATTGAACTTGAATACAGAGTGGCCAGAGTAGACATCATAAATGTAAGAAAGGTAAAATCTTGTTTTTTTAATATATATCTATATAACAACTATATTCAATAAATCAAGAAAAGTTCATGTGACTGGTAGAGGCTGATTCAATAGTTTCACATTGAAATGCTCATCAGGGCCTATTTATATATATATATATATATATATATATATATATATATAAATAATGATAATATACCTGAAAAAATATGTGAAGATTACAAGAATTTAACTTATTTTTCAGTCTAGCCAAACTTCTGCCAAAAAAAGAAAAAAAAAAATTTAATAGATAACTTGTGCTGTAATATTCAATAAATCAACAAAATTTCAATTTGACTCTCTGCACAAAATACTCATCATGGCCAGGTGTTTGATAGATCAATGGAACTTATTATCAGACCAAGTTTTTCTTAACATGCAATATATATTTAGTCATAACAATCTAAAAATACAATTGATATTTGCCAAAAATAAAAAATATTAAAGTAATTAAATAAAAATTGTAGAATAATTGGTCATGGTCAAGTGTAATTGGCTGAACAATCTCCTCACAGATGAAGAAAAAACTTGAGGCAACAGAAATGTGATTCTACAGAAGGATGCTGAGAATACTATGAACTGAACTTGCAAACAACTATAAAGTTTTAGAGAAAATGGAAACTAAAAGGACACTTAATATCGGAAAGAGTCGGTTGAAATTTATAGGATATATAATGAGGAAAGAGGACTTTGAAAATTTGACACTCATGTGACATATTAAAGGCAAGTGCATACAAACAAACTTTTATAAATGGATGGCAGAACAGGGTTTAGAAGAGATTGTAAAAAGACAACATATACTAAGAGATACAAAGGACAGGAAATTGTGGAGAGCTGTGATCACCAAAGTCCTAAAGGTACATGGCACATAGAAGATTGCTTTTACATTTGCCTGTGAGAAAGTATATCTCAAAAATCCTGTATCATGTAAAAGGTGGGGATGAATCAATTAGTTCATAGTAGGATTTGGTTATTAGCAGACCGGTGAGGCCTATCGTTTGGTTTACACTTCTTCCCAGACTTCTGAACAGTAGTAGAGGTTTATTCCTTGTTTCATGTTTAGGATTGGGTTTCTGGTTCCTTCTAAAGTCTACTTCAACTCTCTACTTTTAATGTCTCTCCTTAAACTCTGAAATTTCATTTACTATTTATCCCCCACCCACATAAGAGTAGATAGTTTGTCTATTGTCCAGTTCAAACTACCCCTCGGTCTTTTGGACAGGAGTAGAGATTTATCTCTTGTTTCTTGTTTAGGAGTGGGTTTCTAACACCTAAAATCTTTTTCATTCTCTTTCACTCCCAGTAGCTCCAAACATCTTAATGGCATCATCACCTTGCTGGGGGTGAATTGGTTAAAAATAAATAAATTTTGATCTGAAATTTTTACCATGAAGGACAGGAAATTGTGGAGAGCCATGATCACCAATGTCCTGAAGGAACATGACACAAAAAAGGAGATCATAATATAAAAATAAAAAATTATTAAAATATCAAGACGTATTATAAGTAGGGATTGTAGTGATATGTAAATGACTGCCTAATTAGCATAGCTACGGCATAGAGACTATATAAGTGCCCAAGAAGTAAGGGGACGGACAGATTATGATACACAAGATTAATGACTACCTCTGGACTGAGAAAATACAAAAATCCTATTTCATAACTCGGATAAAACAAATAAATGGGATTAAAAATAAAATTAATAGGAATAAAAAGGAAACATTAATTTTCAAGCTCATAATTTAAATTTGGAATGCAAAATTAATTTAATTAAAAAAAGATGAGCAGAGACGAGAAAATACAAAAATTTAATTAAATAAAAAAAAATTGCAAAATTAATTAAAAAAAGAAAAGTTCTGCGGTTTCTATATTTGTTCTAAAAATAGAACTGTTATCAGAATTATTGATATTCAATTATTAAATTTTCCTTTGCAACAGAATTCTTAAATATTTTCATGGTATTTATTAGTTGTTCTCAATACTAAAGCAAATGGGCGGACAACTAAGACATTTCAACTTGTCACACTGAAGTGTTGTATGAGAATTAAAGTGAAACTTATAAATAGACTAAAAATTTTTTTTTTTTTTAATCATTTTACCCCAAGCAAGGCAATAAAGCCACTAGGACGTGTGTGTGTGGGGGGGGGGTAGAGAGTTTGAAAAAATATAAGAAAAGGAGAAACATTATTAAAGATTGAGAACAATAAAAGAACAGGAACGAAAAAGAAAGATAATGACTGACATTGCATTTAAATTTTTAAGATCAAAACTGACTGGAAAGTAAGAAGATGGGAGAGAATTCCACAAGCAAGAAGTGCAAGAAAAGAAGCTATTAGTATAGAACTTACAGCTACATCTAGCCATTTTGAATGTAAAATGATGAGACCTTTCTGACAATCTAGTACTGTATCTAAATTCATAAATTCTAGGAACCGTAGAGGAAAGTTACGAAAGAAGTTACCCTGAAAATTACGTTACAGTGGTAGGAAAGTGACTGAACGTAAGATGCCAGGTCAGGACCAACAACATTGCAGATTATTCTCTGGATTTTATCAAGATAGCAGGAACACCAGACCATATGTGGCAGCAATATTCAATGCATGGATGTATGACTTATAAATATATAAAATAGATTATGGTGAGAAAAATTGTCTAGTCTGATACAGGTAACCAACTTTCCTAGTATCAGACCTTAGTCATTGATTTGCTATAATGTTTCTACTTCCTGTTAGTGGAAAACATTAGCCTGAGAAGGTGTAATGAGTCACTGTCGTGGAGGTTAGCATCAGCCATGCTGATGGAAAACAAAAAAGGGTTCTCTCAAAATTTCATATGAAATTTAAGCAGTTAAATAAAAAAAAAAAGAATCTTTTGTCTTTTTTATCATATTGTTTTATAAGAACATCAACTAGCATTCTTTTTATCATCTTTCCATGTGATAATGATAAGGTCAGATTTTGTTTTATAGCTTATCAACCTTCATGGGTCATTTAATGGCAAAGCAATTTTCTTCTTTTTTTTCTTCTTTAAATATCATATTTTTCACTATTTACATTATTTGAACTATTGTCCTCATCTTTGTCGCCATATTTATTACAAGATTTCGGCTGTTGTATGCTCTGGCCTTTAGGTGGTTGGAATGTCAAACTGAACCCTTTATTTTGCTCACTGGGGTAGTTCTAGTTCCACATGCCATGTTTAATGGATGTCAGTTGTCAGTTATTTCCTGTTAATTCCCCTCTCAAAGTTCTCTACTGCCTTAACTGGGTATTGAACTCACACTCTTTTTGGGTCCTGTCACTGGATCTAACTAATGCCTTTATCCACTGTGCTATGTGTCCTTGAGGACATTCCAACCACCTGAAGAAGGCCGGAGCGTACAACGGCCAAAATGTTGTAATAAATATAGTGACAAAGATGAGGACAATAGTCCGAATAATGTAAATAGTGTACATAATACCTCATCTCAGAAATATAGACAGATCATATTTTTCATTCAAGTCATTTTCCAGATCTAGTCATTTTAGAAACTCCAAATAGTTGAGGAATTTTTGAGGATTCAATTAACTTTCAAAATTTGACTTGATTTAGTCAATCAGTTTTGACTGTTAATTATCCTTGTCAAAACCATAGAAAACACCAAAATCTTCCTTGTTTGTTTATATCTTATCTTGGAATGTGACTCAGTTATTTCCATTTAGCCTCCTGCTTGATTTTTTTAATTTTTTAAGACAGGTTCTTTGCATATTTCCTTTGAATGTTTTTTCAGGTAGCATATGTCGAAATACCTTAAAACTCAAAATCCTATATCGTCCACTGGTGGGTGATATCACCCATGTTAGGAAGCCCTGCTCTAAATCAAAGAATTATACGTATCGCCTATATCAGAGCTGTGTAATTTACAAAGTTAAATTTAAAGTTCAGCATCCCTATCTCTTCAACGTTTCCTCTTGATGTATGAATTAGAAAATGTTTTTATATTTTCACCCCTATATATATATATATATATATATATATATATATATATATATATATATATATATATAATTCCACCAATTAGAACATTATTTTACTCTCATGAAGAATGAAATGTGTTTTTTCTTTTTCATTTTTCCTTTTTCGTGTCAACGCCCACTTTCATATGGAAAAAAATTATATTAATAAAATAATTAAATAAAAATTATCCTGAGGTCACATCTTAATTTTACTGGCACAAATGTTTTTGGTCTTCGCTTATCTGACTTATATCCGAAAAAAATGTTATTTCATTTGAAGAACTATTTCAATGTTAATAATCCTTGTCAAAACCATAAAAAATACCCAAATCTTCATTGTTTGTTTATATCTTATCTTGGAATGTAACCCATTTATTACCATTTAGTCTCCTGCTTTTTATTTTCTTTTTTAAGACAGGTTCTTTGCATATTTCAATTGAATATTTTTTCAGGTAGCATATGTCAAAATACCTTAATATTCAAAATCCTATATCGTCCACTGGTAGGTGATATCACCCATGTTAGGAAACCCAGCTCTAAATCAAGGTGAAACCAAAGAATTATATGTATCGCCTATATCAGAGCTCTGTAATTTACAAAGTTAAATTTAAAGTTCAGCATCCCTATCTCTTCAACATTTCCTTTTGTTGTATAAATTAGATGTTTTTATATTTTCACCCCTACACACACACACATATAATTCCATCAATTAGAACATTATTTTAGTCTGATGAAGAATGAAATGTATTAGTTTTTTTTTCATTTTTCCTTTTTAGTATCAACGCCTACTTTCATATAGAAAAAAATTATATTAATAAATTAAATAAAATTATCCTGAGGTCACATCTTAATTTTACTGGCACAAATGTTTTTGGTCTTCGCTTATCTGACTTATGTCCGAAAATAAAAATGTTATTTCATCTGAAGAACTATTTCAATGTTAATAATCCTTCTCAAACTATAGAAAATACTAAAATCTTCCTTGTTTGTGGGGATATTTATATCTTATCTTGGAATGTGACTCAGTTTAACTTCCTGCTTTTTTTTGCTTTATACAGATTCTTTGCATATCTCTTTTGAACATTTTTTCTCAACTAGCATATGTTGAAATATATTTTTAATAATCACAATCCTACATCGTCATCCAAAAATTTCCAATCAATCACCCACCATTTTCTGTTCAGTTGTTCATCACCCACCCAACAGTTGAAAGATGCTCGCTGGTGAGAAATATTACCCAGGTTAGAAAACCCTGCTTTATACCAATGTAGATTTTTTTTATTTTTTTAAAAAATATGAAACAGGATAAGGAGGCTATAAATATCACAAATTATTAAGCTGTTTTTCAATGTGCAAGGCCCCTTCAGGACATGGGCAATCATGGCTTTACACAACCTCCTGCTCTTTGTAGTTCTTAGTAAGGCTTGTCTTTTCATAGGTACCTCCATGAGATCACTAAAAAAAGAGCATAGCATGATGAAAAAGACACCAAACTTGATGAAAACAAAATTTTATTGTCTGTTTATTTTATTATTAAGAGGAAAGATCAAAGTTTATTTTAATTATTTAAAAAAATTTTTCCTTCTTTTTAGAACAATCTGAATTTTCATTTAAAAATCCTTGTTTCTTTTTGTATCACCAGAATTAGTAAAATAACATACAATTTTTAGCACGTTTTTTTTTTGTATGACACACATTAATTTGGAAAATCTTGCAAAAATAAAAATAATTGTCTGATGTTAATGAAACTTTCAGAAACTATTCTCAGATGATGGAAATTATTATGAATATGTTTTCTTTTATTAAAGTCATGGCAGAAATATTTATTTTTTATTTATTACCCCCCATAACTAATTTTATGAAAAATCTAGAAATTCGATTGAGTCCACTTTAGTTAAAAACACAAGGCATTGAGGAATGCAAATCATGTTTTTTTTGTTTTTAATTGGACCCCACCTACCTGAAAATCAGCTCTGAATTGTAACATACAAAACTCAATAAAACAAAGATATTATTTAATTTCAAATGCTTTTATTTTATTTTAGTTGTTTTTATGAATATGGACAATATTTTCTGAAAGTAAAAAATGTTTTCGATGAAAAATGAATTTTTAATATGATTATTTGTTATTTTTTAATTATAATAGATTTTTACATTTAAGTTGTTAAAATATAAAATTAGTTAAAAGCCACATCAGGTTTTGTAAGTGTCCTTATCTTTTTTTAGCACGTTGTAAATTGTATCGTTTTGACTAATCAGAAGACCCGCAGTAATTAAGAAATGTAATTTTGTGTTTATAATCAAGCTGTAATTATAAAGTGCGGAAGACCAACCAGAATACAATTAAGTTGCATTATTTGAGTTAAGCATTGTTCTCCACTGTTTAGGCCTTTACTTTTGTGAAAGACATGTGGAGAAGTTTATTTGATTTTTTAATTTCAACTGAGAAGGGTATCTAAAAGTATCAGTATCATCTTATGAAATTTATATGATCTTATTTTTATATTAATCTCAGTTATGGCATTTTTCTATAATGAAATATCAAAATTAATAAAATGAATGGAAATACAAATAACACAGTAAAATGTAGTAAATGTACATAAAATTATAGTATTTTATGTACACTTCTGATAAAATTTCATAAGAAAGGTACCTATAAATTAATTAGATACCTTTCTTATGAAATTTAATCTCACTCTTAACAGTCTTATTTTAATTTCTTGTAAATGTAAAGGTGAAAGCTAAGTACAAAAAACAAAAAAAATTAGAGTGCTGAAAGTTTTCCTTAAAAATAACGAGGTAAATAATTTGTTCACTTAAATGTAAATAATTTCACTTTTCTCCTTCCGTATAACAAATTATCCTCATGGAATCTGTCAAAATGTCATTCATTACCTGTCAAGTGACGTGAAAATTTATGACCTGCTTTGTTTTATTTTCAAATTACATCTTTTCGGTGCAGAAGCTAAGCTTGGTTCAAAATATTTTAAATAAACATTATAATTTCAGATTTTCTTAAAATAAGTTTTGAAAAAATGATAATTGATTTTTAAAAGAATTTCAAACTGAGATTTTCATTTTTTTTATAAAATGGATAAAAATGGTTGCCATCTGTCAATTTTGTTGACTCAAAAAAATAAGATTTTTAACAAAAATTTTGGACATGGTCGGAACGATTAAAAAATGTAAAAAAAAATACCCCAAAAATACTTTGATCTTTCCTCTTAATAATAACAAACATTTAGATGATAAAATTTTGTTTTCAAGTTCGGCGTCTTTTTCATCATGCTATGCTCTTTTTTTAGTGATCTCATGGATGTACATATCTTTTCACTATCCCTCTCACTTGTCTTGTCCCTAGGTATGGTCCGTGGAATGAGAACAGTCCACACCTGTAAATTAAATAACGGGTTCAGTTTGAAATTCCCTGTAGGTTAACTGGATCGATATATGAATAGCAAATGTATATTACCTGGAACAGACTAACATGCAAATTAAAAATTAGAGAATACGAAAATCAAGCAAGTACAACAATTTAAATATCCAGGAAATGTTTTAACAGAGGATGGAAAGTGCAACACCAAAATCTGAAAGCTCGTTTGAAATAACAAAAGATGTCTTCCAAAAGCTAAGTAAAGTATTGGGTTGTCCAGAAAGTTCATGCCGATTTTTAGTCATTCATGTTCCAACATGTTAGAATACATCAAATTTATCAACATTTCTGATTAGGACACACTTCAAACTATCTCTTGAAAAAGAAAGTTTAAAATTACTTAATTCATGTCAATTTTGCATCCCTATGAAAATGGGAGATTACAAAGGTGCATTTCAGACACTTGATGCTTTTTTTTTTTTTTTTACTGTAAAGGCAAAAATGCCTCACAAGCAACAGAAAAGCTCTGTTCTGTGTACAGTGAAGCTGACAGAACAGTACAGAAGTGGTTTGCTAAGTTTAGAGTTGGTGATTTTAGCCTGAATGATGAAGAATGCTTAAGACATTGATTGAGAATAACCTGCATTATATAATGCAGAAATTGTCAGAAACACTAAATTTATCAAAATGCACCATTCATGAACATTTAGTGAAACTTGGGTACCACATGATCTGAGTGAAAAGAATCTTTGGGATCAAATTTCATGTGATTTGCTGTATAAATGCAATAAAAATGCACCCTTTTTGAAGCAAATTGTGACAGATGATGAGAAATGAATCATTTACAACAATGTTCAGTGAAAAAGATTTTGGGGTAAGCAACATGAACCAACTTTAGCCACCTCAAAAGCAGGTATTCATCCTAAGAAAGTCATGCTGTGCATCTGGTGGGATTGGAAAGGAATCCTTTACTATGAGCTTCTGCCAAATAACCAGTCAATTGATTCTGAAAAGTACTGCTCACAACTGGACGAATCAAAGGCAAACAGTCAAGAAAAACACCAGAATTGGTGAACAAGAAAGGTGTTGTTTTCCATTTCTTTGGCAACCTGGCAAAAAATTGTTGCATCTTGGCTGTTATCCCACCAACCATATTCACCAGACTTTGCTCCTTCAGATTTTCATTTATTCAGGTCCTTGCAAAATAATCTCAATTGCAAAAATTTTATTTCTTTGGATGACATAAAAAACACCTTAATGAGTTCTTTGCCAAGAAATCACCAAAATTCTGGGAAGATGGAATCTTTAAGTTGAAGGAAAAATGAAGAAAGGTTCTGCAACAAAATAGCTCATATTTAGTTGAATAAATATTTAATGGCATAATTTTGTTTTGTTCTTTAATTCACCTTAAAAATCACCATAAACTTTCCAGACAATCCAATATTAAAAAACAGGAAAATCTTTGTTAGAAACAAAGAAAAGTGGACTAAACTGTTACATAATATTGTTGTTCTTGCATGGCAATGAATGATTGACAATCTCAGAGAAGAAAAGACTCGAGGCAACAGAAATAATGTGGTTTTACAGAAGGAAGACGAGAATACAATAGACTGAACATGTGAGCAATGATGAAGTTTTAGAAAACATCTGTTTGAAATTCCCTGTATATCTGTTACCCAGATCGATATATATCTGATGAAGGTCAAAATGCTTTGATAGCATTAACAAAGATAAGAACAATAGTTTGAATATAAATAATGGTAACTTCTCATCCCAGAAATTAACCAAGCTAATGATGCAAATGCTGACAAATAGAGCAAGAAGCAGAATTAGACCAGAAAAAGGATAAGAACACTGTAACTTTGTCAAGGACACCGGAACAAGAAATGCAATATTTCTGATTAGAATATGAGAGACAGAGAGTGAGCAATACAAATGCAGAAGGATGTTAAATTATGTTTTATAGATAATGCAAAAGCATTTAACAAGGTATGGCCCAAGGATCTATGTGAACTGTTAGAAAAACTTGGACTATCTGGAAAGGATGTAAGAATAATCGAGAACTTATGCTGGGAGCAAACTGCCTGCATACAAATATAAAATGAATTGATTAG
Organism: Acanthosepion esculentum; assembly: GCA_964036315.1. Lineage (NCBI taxonomy): Eukaryota > Metazoa > Mollusca > Cephalopoda > Sepiida > Sepiidae > Acanthosepion > Acanthosepion esculentum. The sequence goes on along the minus strand of OZ038508.1, from coordinate 29,907,330 downwards.
GTGCACAAAAATAGATAGGGGTGTAAGACAAGGAGATATCTTCTCCCCGGATTTATTCAACCTATACAGCAAGGCTATTCTAAGGGAGCTTGAGACCCGACCAGGATTTATTATAAGTGGGTGTAATCTTAGTTAGGATGCTTGTCTCCGTTGGTAGTTGCATAATTAAAAAAAACAAAAACTTGTAGTTCCAATGAATGATTTATTTTATGGAAATATTTTGATTAGCAGTTGCCAGTCTTGGTCACTCTTTAATTTGAGTAAAACAGTGAAAAGAAACTAGAAACGCTTAAGAATTCAAATCAAGGAAAAAAAAATGAGTTGATGACGCTGACAAAGTAAGAGCAAGTTGAGGCATAAAAAAAGGAATTTTGTTTTTACTCTATAAATTGGCGTTTTTTTTCTTAATATAAGATGAAACTGTACTGACAGCAGACATGGAAATAAAACTACAGAACCTTTTAGACAGGTTGGTAAAGAAAAGCAAGAATAAAAGACTAATCATCAATTAATTTTCTGTTTTGCATTGATTTGTTTAACAGCATATCAATTTCTTTATGGGTCATTTAATGCTGAAATTTAATTTTCTTGAGAGCTTTGAATTTATTTCATAATTTTACTATGAATATGTATTATTGGCAATTTTTTTTATATATAAAAATTTATTGCTGGTATTTTTACTATAAAAATGTATTTTTATGCTTTGATAGTGTTTTGTTTTTGTTTGCGAGTTCATTATTAGCCCATTGCTGGGACCCTAACAGGTGCTACCACCCTGGGTCAGCATGGACTTGGGAACAACAGCAATTAAGATTGTGATTTTCAAGACCTTCAATCTCCCGATCAGAGGCCTTGCTGCTGGATGTAGTTTATCGTCATACCCAGGACTATCCTGTTTTAGAAGTACTTCGAAAAAGTACGCCACATTGATCTGTTAGAACTGCTCAGCAACCTCGATATATTTGGGAAAGATATTAGAATAACCAAAAACCTATACAGCAAACAGCATGTATTTGCATAGAGGAGTTCAGTGAATATGCAAAAATAGAAAAGGGGCGTAAGGCAAGGATGTGCCTTCTTGCCAGACTTATTCAACCTATACAGTGAGGCAATTCTGAGAGAATAGGAAATCCTACCGGGATTCAGCATCGGTGGCCACAATCTTAACAACATAAGATAGGCAGATAACACTGTACCGATAGCAGACACAGAAAATAAATTATAAAACCTCCTACAGAAGGTAGCAAAGGAGAGTGAGAAGAAGGGATAAACTACAAGAAGACAGAGTGCATGGTCATCAGTAAAAAGATGAGCCCAAAATGCAACTTGCAGGTCAGGGACACTAAAATCAAGCAGGTGTGGAAGTTAAAATATCTGGTAAATGTTTTGACAGAGGACAGCAAGTGCAACACTGAGATCTGTAGACGTATTGGGATGGCCAAGGACACATTCCAAAAGCTAGAGTACTGCAAGACAGGAGGATCTCTTTGGTAACAAAGAAAAGAGTACTGAGCTGTTACATGACATCTGTCCTCCCTTATGGCAGCAAACGTTGAACAGTCTCTTCAAAGATTAAGAAAAGACTTGAGGCTACAGAGATGTGGTTCTACAGAGGGATGCTGAGGATATCACGGACCGAATATGTGAGCAACAATGAGGTCCTGGAGAGGGGACGCAAACAAAGAGGAGGCTTATGCTTAACTAGAGGCATCTGAAGTTTCTGGGACACAATGAGAAAGGCGGGCCTGGAGAATCTGATACTCACTGGTTGAATAGAGGGAAAGAGAGACAAGGGAAAGCAACACATGACATACCTGGCGAGCTTCAGCAAGTGGATGACAGAACGTGGTCTGGGGGGGGGGTGCAGCGGGACGAAACTTATTGAGAGCTACAAAGGATAGGGGGAAGTGGAGAGCCATGATTGCCTACATCCTGAAAGGACATGGCTCATAAAAAGAAAGAAAAGTAATGGGTAATGGCTTGGAATTGGTAATTGGAGAGTCAAATTCAAATTCCAGTTGGGTTTGTTATATTCATTTGGTTACGGTGTGAACCCACCTATGGGTTAATTAGTAAAACTTGTATCACTAAATCATTGTCTCCCAAAATAAAATAAAATTGAATACAAAAATTTAAATTTCGGCATTAAATAACCCATAGAGGTGTTGATATGCTGCTAAACAAAAACAATCAACACACATCATTCAATAACTTTCTATCTTGAGTGAAAAATAGTATAAAAATATCCCTTAAAAAAACTTACAAGAGTAATATTTTTCTTCGTCTTTTCATATTTCAAACTACTGTAGTTGTAGTTTCTTCTTTTCCCTTCTTATTGTTTTTATTGCATTAATTAAAAGGGATATTATCAGAATCTTTGAGGAATATGTCTTGGAGGTAAACTAAATAGACAAGCTCAAAGATTGCTGTGGATAAGATTTTATTTTGAGGTTATAAAACATTTATTGTAATAGTTTATCTGCATTAGTCTTTGTGGAACCAATTAGTAACATGCCATTGGTCATATTAAATGAAACTGAAGTGGTGAGACAATTCAAATATCTTGGATCAATTATCAGCAAAGAGGAAACCTGGAATAGAAATGGCAGCTGTTGCAAGGCTAAGATCTGTCTGGAAAGAAATTCAGTCTGAGATCAAAGATCATTTCATTGGCCTTCTCAATCATTCTGCACAGCTGCAAATCTTGGATATTAACAGCAGAATTACAGTAAAGAATTCAAGCATTAGAAATCTGATACTGCAATACCATCTGCATCTTTAGTTTAGACAGCATCACAAATGATACAGTGTGAGACACCATCAAACAAAAACAGGCTTGTAAAAGATTTCATAACAACCATTAAGGGAGTTGAAATGGTATGACCAAAACTAAGAGAGTCAACAATCTTCCCATTATCATCCTACAAGGTTCCATCTTAGGCAAAAAAGAAGAAAAAGGTAGAGCTGACAACATCACTGAGCAGACTGGAAAATCCTTCACAGACTCAGATTTAGAAACCTCTTTCTGCCTTCCATCAACATGGCTAACCCTAACCTGCAGGAGAGTGACGTCTCAGGCTAATATTCTTGGCTGACATGAAGTGGAAAGACTATATTGAACCAATTACTAGGTCTGCTGCTAAGAAAGTTGGTTCACTGTGTCATGGTAGACAATTTTTCTCTCCAAAATCTATCTTACATATTTATGAATCTACCATTCATCCATACCTTGAATATTGCTGCTACATATAGTCTGGTATTCCTCCTATATATTTAGAGAAAAAAAAAAAAAATCAGCAATATTATTGGTCTTGACCTGTCATCTCGGCTTCAGTTGCTTTCCTACCACTGTAAAGTTGCTTTCCTGTGCCTTTTCTATTAATACTTTCACAGTAACTGTTTGGATAAGCTCTTCACTATGGTACCTAGATTTTATGAATTTAAGCACGGTACCAGATTAGCAACAAGGTCTCATCAATTTACAGTTGAATTGGCTAGATAAGTTACCAGTTTCTTCTCTTAGCAGTGTAGTTCTGTGCTTAAATTCAAAAAGTCTCAATACCATAATGAAGAGCTTATCAGAACAATTACATGAAAGTATTTATAGAAAAGGCACAGAGAGGCAACCTTGCTGCAGTAGGAAGGTGACTAAAACCAAGCTGCCAGATCAGGACCAATAATATTGCTGATTCTTTGGATTTTATCAAAGAGGTAAATAGCAGAGGCACCAATATTCTAAGCATGGATGAAGGGTAGACTTATAGATATGCAAGATAAACTATAGAGATAAAAATTTTCTCACGCAACACAGTAAACCAACTTTATTAGCTTGCTGACCTAGCAATGGATTCAATATAGTCTTTCCATTTCATGTTAGTTGAAAACATTAGCCAGAGAAAGTGCAACAAGTCACTTTCCTGGAGGTTAGCATCAGCCATGCTGATGGAAGGCAGAGAGGGGTCTCTCAGATGATTAATGGACAAAAGTTTAATTTCGGAGGTGTTGAAATTAACAAGCCATCCTTTTCTCCAGTTAACAACACACTGGAGGTTGTTTTTGGACATCAGCTACCATTTTGACCTTGTCAGCCTGATCAGCCTTACTGCTGAGACAGGAGTAAATGGTAGCGTCATCAGCATAGATACCAAGTTGAGAGCTGATGTTATTGGGAAGGTCATTAATGAAAATTAAAAACAGAGTAGCCCTAATGGAGCCCCGGAGGACACTCATGTCAGTACGAAAAGATCTAGATGGGTGGGCATTGAGGATAACCTTCATTTCATAATATGATAGGAAAGACTGGATCAGTTCAAAAATGTGTCTACTGTAACTTTTCAGCTTGTAGAGAAGAGCTGTATGCCAAAATCTGTCAAAGGCTTTTGAGATGTCCAATGCTACAGCCTGGGCTTCCTCATTTTCATCTAGAGCAGGATAGACTATTTCTGCAATTATCCTCAGCACATCAGCAGTTAACTGGGATAAATGAAAGTAATATTGCTTTTCTGAAAAAAGGCCCTATGATAAGAGATGATGAACCAATTTAGCATTGATTAGGGCCTTTAAGAGTTTCCCAAAAAGAGGTAGAAGGCTAATAGGCCGATAGTTGGAAAGGTCAGCCAGTTCACCAGACTTCTTAAAAACTGGTACAACAGATGACATCTTCCAGCAGGCATTTATACAGTTTAAAGAGGACAGGAGCCAGTTTGGGAGCACACTTCATAATGACTATTACAGGGATACCATTGGGTCCACATGCTTTGTAGGGATCTAAGTTAGAGATGATAGCAGAAACCGTGGAAGGGGTTATATGCATATCACTCAATAGTGACTCAGTTGTAGGTGGGAAGTTAGGCAGAGATACTCCAGATGAGTCAAGAGTGGAGTCTAAGGAGAATTTGCAGGCAATGCATTCAGCTTTATCAGCAGAGGATGATAACACCTCAAACTGATTGAATAGGGGATGAATAGAGACCTTACATTTATTTAATACCCTATTACAGAGAGCTGCCAGTAATTATGAGCCAAAGTTGTTAAATGCTATGAGGTGCCTCATTCTCTCAGCAAACAGGGACTTAGCTCTTTCAAGGACTCTTTTACATTTATTATGAGAGCAATGAATAGATGTCTGTTGTGACGAGAGCTGTCACACTGGTATAGCCAAAAATAGTCGTTCCTGTGTGCTATAGTGGCCAAACATGCTGATGGGAACCATGGAGAGGATTGAGATTTCACCTGGTATTTCCAAGAAGGGATGAAAGTGCCCATGCCAGCTTTGATCCAAGAAAAACCTCAGTGGCATAATTCTCAATTGGGAGGTAAAAGATGTCAGTTCAAAGAGCATCACAAAGAAAATCATGGAGTCCCAATCAGTGTTCTGGAAAGGTTTTATAAACAGGGGGTTTCTGCCTAATAAATGAATGGAATGAAATATAAATAGATACCACAAAGTGGTTCGAGTTACCAAGAGGGAACTGTTGCAAAGCTTGGCAAGAGCGAGGAGAAAGAAATAAATCAAATAGCGAAGACTGTTGCTTGGTTTTGTTAGGGAAATGAGTAAGGAAGTCCATGATTTGAGTGGGGGATTCGGCAATAGAAAAAAATTTAATGTCTGAATACCGGCAACATCAATACCTTTAGAATATTTAAGCCATGTGTTGTGGTGTGCATTAAAATGATATCTGGAAACCATTCCGAGGGAAAAGATTCTACACTGTAGAAGTTGAAACAGATACCATGAAGAGTCTGTCTATATTTCTGAGATGAGGTATTATGTACAGTATTTACATTAGTCGGACTATTGTCCTCATCTTTGTCGCCATATTTGTCACAACGTTTCAGCCGTTGTACGCTCCGGCCTTCTTCAGGTGGTTGGAATTTCGAACTGAACCCTTTATTTCGATCACTGGGGTAGACTGTTCTAGTTACACGAGCCATGTTTGATGGATGTCAGTTATCAGTTATCTCCTGGTAATTTTCCCTCTGAAAGTTCTCCACTGCCTGAACCGGGTATTGAACTCACACTCTTTGGGTCTGTCACTGGATCTAACCAACGCCTTTATCCACTGTGCCATGTGTCCGACTAATGTAAATACTGTAGATACCATGAATATTAGAGAAAGAAAGGTTGAGGTGGGGAGGTGGCATTTTGTTTACTGGTTTGGTTGTATTTCTTTTTGTGTTTTCCATGAAATTTATTTTGAGGAGAGAAAGCAAAGACCAACATAATTATCACTATCTGCTGTCAATGGCAATACAAACTAACCAGAGCATGGCTGAGAACAGAGAATAATGTGGAAGTCGGTCAGGTGTTCAACTGTGCAGCAACCCTATTGGCCACATCTAGTCATGTGACTAATCTAGAGAGCATACATAAAAATTTGAATCAAGTATAAAAGGTTCACACTCCTCCCCAGTCTTTTGAACAGGAGTAGAGGATCATCCCTTGTTTCCTGTTCAGGGTTGTGTTTCCAGTTTCTTCTAAATACTCTATACTCCTAACATTTCTGCCTGAACTCTGAAATTTTATTTGCTAACTAAATTTTGACATTTTTCTTTTTTTTTTAAAGGCAATTCGCCCCAAGCAAGGCAGAGTGCCACTAGCACACAAGGGGTTACAGAGGATTGAGAACAAGAGTAAAGAGGCGTGTTTGAGGAAAGGATTCAGAGAAGGATGGGGAACAAGCTCAGGGTGTCAGATGTCAATTGACATTCCACTTGAATATTTGAAGATTATAGTCATCGGGGAAGCAAGTAAGGGGAAGGGAGTTCCACAGATGGGAAGTGCAAGAGAAGAAGCTGTTTGAGAAGAAGAGATGGTTACATTTAACCGTTTTGACAGTGAAAGAGTGGAACCAAGATGTCAGCCTGGTAGCACATTTAAATTTATGTAGTCCAGGAACCAGCGAAAGTAGCTTGTCGGAACAGTTGCCATGAAAATATTTGTAGAAGAGACAGAAGGAGGCCACAGCATATCTGTGGGATAGTGATTGTAGACTAGATGCCAGATCAGGACTGATGATCTTGCATATTCGTCTCTGGATTTTGTCAAGGACCTCAAGACGTACAGCGGGAGCACCAGACCATATATGACAGCAATATTCCATGTGAGGACGGATGGTTGATTTATAGATTTGAAGGATGGACTCGGACTAGAAAAACTTTCTGGTATGACACAGGGAGCCAACTTTCCTTGTGGTAGATGAAGCTATTGATTCAATGTATCCATTCCACCTCATGTCAGTGGACAGTGTAGACCAAGCAGCCATAATGAGGCGCCCTCTAGGAGTTGGGAATCAGCCATTCTGATGGGAGGCAGGGAGGGATCTCTGTGGTGGGCAAACGAGAGCAGTTTCGTTTTGGGGGCGTTAAAGTTTACAAGCCATTTCCTTCCCCAGTCAACCACAGATTGGAGGTCCTTTTTGAGAACAGCAGCTAGGTTAGTTTTGTCAATGATACTAGATTTACTATTAAGGCAGGAGTAAATAGTGGTGTCGTCCACAGAGATGCCAACTTGAGAACTGATGACATCGGGAAGGTCATTGATGAAGATCAGGAACAGTGTAGTGCCCAAGATAGAGCAAGAGGAGAACCTGTTTGGGATGACTTTCATTTCACGGTTCGACAGGAATGATTGAATTAAGTCAAATAATCATCCTGTAATACTGTATCCCTGAAGCTTACGAAGAAGGTCAGCATGCCAAACCCTATCAAACCCTTTAGAGATGTCTAGAGCCATGGCTTGAGCTTCTCCATTATTGTTGAGTGCTTGATATACAAATTCAGTTATGGTTGTTAACATGTATGTGGTAAATTGATCAAAGTGGAAACTATATTGCTTGTTGGAGAGCAGATTATGTGAAGTAAGGTGCTTAACCACTTCGGTGTTGATTAAAGCCTTGAAGACTTTACCGAAGAGTGGTAGGAGACTGATAGGATGGTAGTTAGATGGGTTAGAAGGGTCAACAGAGTTCTTAAAGATGAGCACAACAGATGAGGACTTCCAGCAAGCTGGAAAGCAAGAGTCAGTGAGGCAGTAGTTGTAAACTTTAGAGAGGAGAGGAGCCAATTCAGGAGCACATTTCTTTGGGACAATGGCTGGTATCCCATCTCCACCACTAGCCTTATAGGAGTCTAATTTAAAGATTATGTCCAATACCATCATTGGGGTTATGTGCATCTCATTCAGAAGAGCCTCAGTTCTGGGGAGAGGGGGGTCAAGTGTGGATACACTGGATGAGTCTAATGTTGAATTGGATGAGAATTTATGAGCAAAGCACTCAGCCTTATCAACTGAGTAGGCCAGGACCTTAAATTGGTTGAATAAAGGGGGGTATTGAGGGTTTGCAGAGCCACCAATAATCTTTTGAACCAAACTTGCGAGACGCAATACATTCATTATTTTGGCAAAGAGTAACTTGGCTTCTTTGAGGACATGCTTACACTCGTTGCAAGCTGTGACAAAGAGACGTCTGTTGTCATCAGACATGTCTCTATGGTAGGGATGGAAGTAGTAATTCCTGAACAAGCAGCTGAGAACCAAAGGGATGAACGCAATTTTTTTTTCTTGTAGGGATGAAAGCCTCGATTCCAGTTTTTAGCCAGGATGAGACCTCAGACGCACATTTTTGGATGGGAAGGTTAAAGACAGTATTCCAGGGGACATCATGAAGGAAATCTTGGAACAAGTCCCAATCTGCTCATTGATAATAGAAAGATGTTCTGTTGGTAGAAGGTTCTTCAAGTTTGAAATAAGCTGTCTAACCTTCCTATTATCTTGGCCTTTCTTATATTAATATAATTCCACACAGTAAGCCTCTACCTTGAGTGGCCCTTGTATTGGATGAACATTAGTAAAAAAAAAAGTAAAAATAAAACCACTGGACATAGAATACAGCCAATTGAAAGTTTTTACTTCATGATTCAGACACTCTTTTCTAAGGATAGGCTAGACAAGGCACACATTCTGTGTAGAGTGTTGGATGGTACACTGTAGGTATTATGAAAACTAACATAGGGCTTGGTATGAACAGCTAACTTATTTAACTAAGTATATTTAGAGTTTGAGTAAATATACTATTTTGTTGTGAGAAAAATGAATAACTGTTGCTTGCAGCCATTTTATTTCCGAGTTGAGATTACTTGTTTACAATTGTTTTTAATGTTTCATTCCTAGACATTAACAATGCAATTTTTTTTTTTAAGAAAGTTTATCCAATACAAGGCACAAGAATCACTCATGGTAGAGAGTAACTGTGTGATATAATATGAATGTCAGAAGAGGTAGAAAGAAGCAAAGATTATGAGAATAACGATAGCAAATGACTGTCAATGGTTAAGATTGTGGTGTTCATGAAAAAATCCATGTGAGAGAAGCAGTTCCTGGGAAAAATTGTCAAAGTGAAACTTCAGGCAGTTTTTCAAAATTCCAATAAGTGTTCATACGTACCAATGCATGAAGGATTTCATGTTTGATTGTAGAAAGAAGTTGTGGGCTTGTTGATAAAGAATTCGGGCATATACTAAAATAACCAGCTACGGGTCTGCAAAAGAAAAGAGATAAGAAACAAATTTTTATGAAACGAATTCTGGAAATATAATAGAAGAAAAGTTAAATCTTTGTTAGATGCAGATTTTACTCAGTGTTAATAGCCACCATTTTTCTGTAAATTGAACCCTAAAACCAGTGATAACTTCTTTGTAATTCTTAAATGTTAATTCTGAACTGAATCCTTTATTTAATCTATAAAGAGTAGACTGTTCTCATTCCATTGCCCATATCTCTTAAACAATAGCTTAGTGATTGGTTTGTGAATTTGGTGACAATGGTTGTGAGTTCAATTTCTGGCTTAGGCAGTGTGTACTTGCACTCAATGTGTGAGCAATAACTAAGTAACACTAAATAAAAATAGGAACTAGATATCTCTTGACATGAGCATTGGAATGAGAACAGTTTACTCCTGTAGATTAAATAAAGGATTCAGTTTATAATTCCCTGCAAGTTACCCAAGATAGATATATGCCTGAAAAGGCTGCAGGTCACAACGGTCGAAAGGTTGTGATGATAACAACAAAGATGAGGATAATAGTCCAAATATAAATAATGTAAATAATGATAACTCTTCATCCCAGGAATTTGGACAAAAAAATAAATATGGTTTTGTCACACAGCGTTAAAGGATTTGCTGAAACACTAGTTTGCACAAGCTGTCCAAAGAATGTTGCAATTGTTTTAGGTTTGCAATTGCATTGTGCTGTTCAGTTTTGCATTATACTTTTACTTATGCAAATGCATCTAGCATTGTACTTGTTGGATTTTCATTGTACATTTAATTTTGCAATGACATTGTATTCATTAAAAACTCTGTTGCTTTCAATATTTATGGAAAATCAAACTAAATATTCTAATCAGAATTAAATCATTATAGAGTTCTATTTATCAAGTCTAAGCTAATGAAATTATATTTCTTCTAAATCATCAGAAAAGTTTACTACAGTACTTTCTTGATTATCTGGACACCTTTGAAATAGGGGTTGAAAAATATGTTGAATACTTAAATTATCAAAAACAAGAATGAATAAAAAAATAATATTTGTATAATGAAAAACATACGAAGCTTTGCTTGAAGCTTTATTCGACTATAACTCCACTTTAGCAACAAACAGGGCAGTGCTTATTCTTTTATAACTAGTTCAGGGGGAGACAACTATGGTTGACTTCCACCACAATTTATATCATCAATTAGCATTTTCAAATGCTTTGTACAATATTTTGTCCAGTTTATTTTTTTAAGAGAATAAATGAGAATATTTTATAAATTGTGGTGGAAGTATCGATTTTTATTTTTGGTTGGTCTCATGTTTTTTGTCACTAACTCCCAAATCTAAATGTATTTGTCAGGCTAGCTTCTGGCTGAAAGCACAACCAAATTAAATAATTGTCAATCATAATCAGATGTCAACAGATGGATAGACAGACAGACATCAACAAACCTTAAACAGATGGACAAATACAACAGTCCCGAAGCAAATGGACATCAACAGGCCAGAGGCGGATGAATGGACAGACAGACGGACGTCAACATGCCAGAGGCGGATGGATGGACAGACAGACGGACGGACGTTAACATGCCAGAGGCGGATGGATGGACAGACAGACGGACGGACGTTAACATGCCAGAGGCGGATGGATGGACAGACAGACGGACGGACGTTAACATGCCAGAGGCAGATGGATGGACAGACAGACGGACGTCAACAGGCCAGAGGCGGATGGATGGACAGACAGACAGACGTCAACAGGCCAAAGGCGGATGGATGGACAGACAGACAGACGTCAACAGGCCAAAGGCAGATGGATGGACAGACAGACAGACGTCAACAGGCCAAAGGCAGATGGATGCACAGACAGACAGACGTCAACAGGCCAAAGGCAGATGGATGCACAGACAGACAGACAGACGTCAACAGGCCAAAGGCAGATGGGCAGACAGAGAGACAGACAGACGTCAACAGGCCAAAGGCAGATGGACAGACAGAGAGACAGACATCAACAGGCCAGAGGCTGACGGATGGACAGATAGATGTCAACAGGCCCAAGACACATGAAAAGATAGATGTCAGTTTTCATATTGCATTTAATATATTGAGGTGGTGAGATTATTTTTGAACAAACAGAAGGATCATTTGAAACTGACTGAAAGAAAAAACCCAACTATATCTATGCCCTAAGACTAACTTGATTATGGTTTTAAGAATATAAGCATTGACATAAGAAAGAGTATCAAAGAGAGAGAGAGAAAGCAAGAGAGAAAAAAATGCTACTCCAGAGGGAAATAATCTGATGAAAAATGGTGCAAACAAATTTGTGTAACAGTAAAAAAAGTAAATGATTTAATATTGATTGCAAACAACAATTACAATTAATGTAGTCAGTAAAACAAAACAAGAAACATCAAAAATGCTTTTTAAAGACTTTTTACCATCAATGGCTTTAACTACTGATTAGATTTTGCCATATCCGGAGTTGTTTTTTTTGTTTTTTTAACTCAATGTTAATTTGTATTTAAAAGATAATTACAAACAACTAGAGTAAAACAGTATGTGGAAAAAAAAAGAGGTGTAAAAATATCAGGATACAAACTTTCCTCAGATAATATTCAAATTTTGATGCCAGCTAAAATTAACTTTTCACTTCATAGAGAATATATAAAGTAATTCTGTTTTCAATGATATGTCATCAAAATGCTTAAACACTATTGTCACATGACATCATAAGCATTATATAATATTTCACTGAAGATTGCATTCAAGAATGAAACAGATTGTCACTGCTCGGTGTTGACCTCAGTGTCGACTTTCAGATTTACTCAGGCTCTATCCCAATATTGAGCACTTTTACCCATAAATATAGCATAACTCAAAATTTACGCACACACACACATGTACATACACAAACACACGTGTGAAGCTGATGTATTGTTTGGAAAGCTTATCTACAATTTTGATTACAACATCTTATTAAAAAAATACAATAAAAAATTAAAAAGACAAAATCAAAGAAGCACAATTTAAATAATTGAGAAGTGTTAACACAGGATGGAAAATGTGACACCAAAATCCAAATGCAGATTGAAATCGTAAAGATGACTTCTAAGAACTAAGCAAAGTATTAAGAAATAAAAATTTTTTATTAGAAATAAAGAAAATAGTATTTACAATGTTTGGGCTCTTGTCCTCATCTTTGTTGTCATACTCACAATATTTTGGCTGTTGTATGCTTCTTCAGGTGAATGGAATTTTGAGCCAAACCCTTTATTTCATCCACCAGGGTAAATTGTTCTAGTTCCATGTGCCATGCCTCTTCCACATAAATCTGTTTTAGTTATTTCCTTTTACTAACTCTGCAAGTTTTGATCACCTCTGCTGTGGCCAGGTATTGAACTCATAATGCTTTTAGCTACTGGGCTATGTGAAGAAGGCCAAAACATGCAATAGGCAAAATGTTGTGAATATGACAACAAAGATGAGGAAAACAGTTCAAACAATGTAAATAGTGCAAATAGTTACAATTCCTCATCACAGAAATATAGACAGATAAAGGACCTAGTAGTGAACTGTTACATAATATCAGTCCTCTTATATGGCAGTGAATTCTGGACAATCTCCTCACAGATGAAGAGACTTGAAGCAACAGAAATCTGGTTCTACAGAAGGATGTTGAGAATTTCATGGACTGGACATGTGAGCAATGACAAAGTTTTAGACAGAATGGAAACAAAAAGAAACTCATACTTAGAATCAGAAAGTGATAATTAAAATTTCTAGGGCTGATAATGAGGAAAGAAGGCTTGGAAAATTTGATACTCATGAGACATACTGAAAGCAAGAGAGACTGAGGAAAACAATGCATAACCTACCTAGTGTGCTTGAGTAAATGGATAGTGGAATAAGGTTAAGGAGAGAACAAAAAGACAAAATTTATTAAGAGTTACAAAGGACTGGAAATTGTGGAGAGCCATGGTCCCCAATATCCAGAAGGAACACAGCATATAGAAGAAGGGAAAAGTACCATTCATTCAGTTTTTTAATTACATAATAAAATTCGAAAAATCTGCCTTTATTTGTGAGCTGCCCATTATTCCCTTTCCAGCTTTAACTGACTTCAAATAGCTTCTGGGCAAGGAATTATTTTCAAACCTACAGCCCCTTTCCCCACAGATTAAATGTCGCTACTCTATTGCTATTTCCATGGAAAATGTTCTGATGAGCTACATTCCTTGGTACAACCAGTTCAGATCTTTACTGCTAAGAGCTAATGTGCCATGTACACAGGGTCAAATCATCCACAATCCCTTTCTATTTTATTGGTAAGAAGAAAGTTTCCCCCGAGCAGTTCCTGAGAACTGTTACTTTGTGGAGCAGACTCCCAAGCCAAGAAGATGCTTTCTCAATTATAATCTTAACATCTTCAAGTCAAGAGTCAAATGTTATCATATATATATATCCTCATATTCTTACTTCCTTCACTTATAGCCATGCAACAACTTCATTCAGTACCTTGAGCGGCTCTTTGACCTTTAATTGGGTGAACAAAAATATATATCTTACACATAAGGGTAGTGCCAAAATGTTCTCAGCCTGGTCCATTTTTTAAAAGTTGACATCAGAATTGGGAGTAGGGAATCTCTTCTTGGTTAGGTTGAGACCTTTTCATACCTCTTCATGTAGTAACAAATTATCTGATGATTGTTTAAGGTTTGAAACTGAAAGTCACAATGCAGTGTTGATTTCTATGTCTATACTTTTTTATATATTTCTTATTACTATAAACATTATATTTCATGAGTATATGTGTTTGAGTAGATATCCTATATCCCATTTTTTTAAGTCATGAAATTAATGTCTACCGGCCTAGAGATCAAAGTAATAAATGTGAAGAAATAAAATGTTTCTCCTGACAACAATTGGATCTGTATCACGTTTTTAATCTGGAAAACACTTTCAAACTAAGCATGCTTTACCATTGAGTCACAACAAGATATAACAAAGCAAAACTCAAGTACTTACGAAATACACATTTTTTTGTTTGTTTGAAAACATCTCTAAAATATTTACTAACTGTAGCTTAGTTTGACACAAAGCCACAAATATAGAATACCTATGGAGGATCCAACTTATAATTTATTTGTAATGGTCAAGCATACCTTTTTCTGCTATTACCAATTCCACAAGGCATACACTTCTAAATAATTGTAATTGACTAAGCTTAACTTAGATCTGGTAGATGACTGCAATTATGGAGTGAGGATCAAGCTCATTACACAATAGTAGTGGTCAATCAGGCTCTCTATCTAAACATTATCACTTCCCCAAGGCACACATTTTTAAGTAATTGGTAGATGACCACAATTATGGAGCACCTAGTAAGGATTGAACTTACTACTCAGTAGTAATGGACAACTAGTTTAGCCTTACTAACAATTATCTCATGCCAAGGCACATCTCAATTATGGAATAATTACAGGAAAAAAAAAACAAAAAAAACAAATATGTGAATTATCCGTACCTGTCCAAGGATCTTTCTTGTTGACAGTAAGCTGCATAAGCAATTGTGTTTCCATGGTGACATCGTTCAGATGACAAGGCAGCGACATAGAGAATGAAATCGGTGTTGTTCACTCCTGGACCTTTTGTTCCTCTTTGTTGATAGCCATCACTATCACAATGCACGCAATAACAAGTCTGCAATTTTGAAAAAAATTTAAAATGATAAATGGGTAAAAAAAAAAAAAAAAAAAAAAAATTATATATATATATATATATATATATATATATATATATATATTTTAATCATAAAATCATTTAAAGAAATCATTACTCTAATGAAATTTTAGTCAACTGTTTTCATTTCATTTTTTAGGATCTGCCAGGCAATTGGGGGATGGACCAGAGGTTTTATGCATTTTAGATGAAAAATGCAATAATTCGTGGTTAAAGTCTTTTAACTAGATGTTATTGTTTAGACCATAATACTGAAGATGATCTTCTGAAGGTATGTCATCCTTTATTTATTAAGCCCAATTAATGGATATCCATTCACATATTTCCTGCATTTGCGATGTCTCATGATGGTAACAGATGTGTGTTCAATGTTTTTATTGAGCATTGTTAGTGTTATTATACAAAGAAAATATATGTAGAATATTTTACTTGGTGTTATTGATGATCATTAACCTGACCATTCTGTGGGGATACATCTCAAATTTTATAAGGGACCTTTAATTTTTTTCTCTCAATAAAGTTTTCATAGCCATACTCCAGATATATGAATAAAATCTTATCTAAAACATGATCAATTACAATGATTTTTGTTATGACTAATTTCAACAATCTTTGAAAAAAAAACCAAAAACATGTCCATATTCTTTTAGGCACATATTTTTTAATTAAAAAGCATTTTTGTGTGGGTTTAAACCTGTTTTTTTTAACATGATATTTGAATGAACTGCAATTGTAATGGCTCTCAAATTTTTTTGACCATTAGAAATTTCATGCCTTTTCTTGTTTTAAATAATATTTTATCCAGAGCCATGTTACTAATCATTACAATATACAAGTGATATAACTGAAAAAAACTGGTTTCTTTCTTGGCTCTTAATCAGATTTTTGCCAGGCAGATCCTCAAAAATATGTAAATTGAGAAAAATGCCTGAAAACATATCCAAGAGATTAATATCTTTCAAAAGAATGGTAGCCCTATATTCTAAAGATGGCTTGAAGAAACTTGTTCGTACCTCCAACCTCTAGTATTAGAAATTAATTGAAAAAAATATAATGATGTGAAAAAAAAATATAAAATACCAGCTTGTACAGCCAAGCTTTTTGTAATGTCCTTCAAGAGTAATGAGGTTTTTCGGGGGGAGGGGGGGTTGAAGGGAGATTATTACTGCTTGACAATAGATACCTCCAACATAATCTTGTATAACTTAAATGAGCAAATAAGGAAAACTTATTAATGCAGAAAATGCATGAAAATATTTGTAGAAAAGACAGTGAGAAGCCACATCATGTCCGTGAGAAAATGACTGAAGATGTTAGGTCAGGATTGATTACATTACGGACAGTTCTTTTAAAATAACATCCAAGATTAACATGTTTGAATTTTAAAACTGTTCATAATCTGCCTCCAACACAAGAAAACATTAGTTCAACAAACAAGACAACACCATAACAAACTAGTTACAAGTGAAAATTTCCCAGCTAATATACACTGAGTGTAACAGCAAAATTGTCCAAATTATGTAACAGCATGGGATAATTGTCTATCCCACAAAATGTTTAATATCTAAAAAAACAAAAAAAAAAAAAAACACTACACTAATTGACTTTCTTTTTTCCATGTTTTCAGATAAGATGTTTAGCCATCTTGACATCAGTTGCCGTAAGAATCACAGAAAAACCCTTTGAGTTATTCAGCTAGAAAGAGAACAGGTCAAAACTATCTCATCCAACTGAGCAATGATGAGAGGAAATTCAGTAATGGTACCAACATTCATACTCTGGCTTCCATCCTCAAAGTCCATTCAAGAATCATCAAGAGAACAGTGAAGTAGTTTAAAAAGGAGGGAACAGTAGAAAGGAAAATTGGATCAGGAGGTCACAACAGGAAGAGGGATCATCATTTCAGCTTAGAGCTAAATTCATTCTTTTTGTTCAAAATAGACTCCAATAGTTTTATAAAATCTTTGAAAATTCCAGTAAGATATCTTTAATTATTTCTAAGATACAATGGTTCAAAGTTTAATCTAACAATTGGATGAGGTTATTTTGCTGTTACACCTGGTATATCCATGCAACACAAGAAAATATCCCAGTTCAATAAACAAGACAACACCACAACAAACTTGTCAGGAAGTCAAAATTTCCCAGCCAAAATATATATCCAGCCAACACAAGAAAATATCCTAATCCAACAAACAAGACAATGACACAATGAACTGGTTACAAGTGAAAATTGTGAGTAACAGGAAACTGAAAGAGAATTTCATAAGTGAAAATTATTTGCATAGAACTTGAGGAGAATTAAATCATATTTAGAATCACATTTGAAATTATCTTTTAAAATAACATCCAAGATTAACAAGTTTGAACTTAAAAAAAAGCATTTCAAAATCTCAAAGATATTCATGTTGGTTCCATTAAGAAAATTGAAACTTACAGCATTTGATAACAAGTCTTAGCAAGTAAGTAAAAGAAGAAAAACACTGATTATGCTCCATTTGTAAAAACCAGAGTAGAAGCTGCAAGTAAAAGCTAATGAGATTTGTCTCATAGTAGAAATAACATCCCTGGATGCATTTTCTGATATTCAATGGTAGTTTCACATTCCAGTTGCTTCAATTTGTTTCATTTTTCCTCAAGCATAAACTTCATTTGTGCAATATAGCTACTTTAAAAGCATGACTGGTGAAAAGAATTAGTTAAAAATGCAGAATACGATGAATTAAAAAGAAGCCATTCTTTTAAAATTCAGGATTCTCTGAAACCCACTAAATGATATGTCTGTTAATGAATATTATTTTAATTTAATATTTCTTTTAATATAACTATTAACTAGTCTACAGGCAAGGTAAGGGTTTTCTTTGAATTTAAGAGAAACTCAAAGATAAAATCGTGACGTAATCAAGATGTTGATATTCCACACTACTTCAAACAAAAGGTTAAGAAAGAAACTACCATCAATAATAGAAAGAGTGATAACTGTTACTGGACTTGAGAAACATATTTTTCCTGAAAAATTGTTTTAAGTGAAAATTTTTATAAATTTCAATCCAAAGTAGTACAGGTAGTTTGATCAATATTTGCTGAATGTTTCCTTATAAGGAAACAGCTAATGTTACCTTTAGTGTGTGGTGCATATGCATCAGTTAAAGAATAGAGAAAAAAAAGAAGAGGAGAATGAAGAAACCAAGCAAGAAAGGATAAGAGAAGAAAAATGGTGAAAGAGAAAGGAGAAAAGCAGGAGAATGGAAAATAGAACCAAAAAGAAAGAACTGGAAAATAAAATAAAAACAATGTACCAAACAAGGACAAAGACAAAATGTGAACCAGGTATTGGGAGAGAGGAAAAAGAGATTAACAGGAGTGTAAAAAGAGATTAACAGGAGTGTAAAAAGAGATTAACAGGAGTGAAAAAAGAGAGTAAAACAATGTAATAAAAGACACAAAATAGGAACCAGGTATTGGGAGAGGAGAAAAAAAGAGAGTAATCGGAGAGTAAAAAGAGTAATCGGAGAGTAAAAAGAGAGTAAAACAAGACAAGGACAGAGACAAAATGGGAACCAGGTATTTGGAGAGAAGTATAGAGAGTAACAGGAGAGTAAAAGAATTGTAAAAGGAAAAGAAACTAAAAAGAAAATCAGTTGAATGTAAAGAGGATTATTTACAAAACCAGATGGCCAGAGAGTCTTATCAATAAAGCCTGAATGATTCTTGGAGGTTTCATGATATACTTGGCAGTAGAAATGCTGTAGTAATTGACAGAGCCTGCAGCAAAATAACTTAATTCTTTTACCAACATTCTTTGTACAGAAAAAAAAAAACTGTCAATATATTTGCTTAGCTTTTACATTTATTTTTTTCTAATTCTTTTAAAAAGTTTTTTTTTTTTATGTTTAAGGCTTCTTGCTGTTTCTAACCAGTATAAAAAAATTCATGATGCGATCAAGTGAAATGAACTTATAAGATTTCATTGAAAAGGTACAACAGAAGATATTAGTTTATGGTCTCTTTGAAATTAAGTAAATTGATTAAAAACCAAAGTAAAAAACAAATCTAGACATAGCTGACCTTGAGGATAGAGTCAGACAAATTAAGATATGCTGAAAAAAATACAGGAGATTTGAGTTGAGATCTAACTGTAGAATTGCAAATAATTTGATTTGTAAATAGTGATAACTGCAATGGAACATGGGATGTGCAGGTGGTGAAATGGATGGTGCCTCAAAATGAGAAATTGGAGAGCAAAGTTCAACTTTGTCAAGTTTCATTTCATTCACTTTCATGCAAATAGCCTTGGGAAAGTTATGAATCCATCTCTTCTATCCTCAGCTATAGGATAAATAGTAAAACTGGCCTCTTCAGCTTTGGTTGGCAACCAGTGTAGGAAAAAAAACAACTTTATATTCAAAATTGGCTGAGCATGGTGTTGACAACCCACCCTGTAAAAACATACTTGTTACAGAAAGAATATCAGTGAGGCAGTGGCCCTATTCACCACAGAGAAGACTCATGGCACTAAGGAGGAGTCTCTCTCTCTCTCTCTCTCTCTCTCATATATATATATATATATATATATATATATATATATATATATAGGTAACTATACTCGTGTCGAAAAACCTTCGGATTCTTGATTTAACAATAGCCAAATCAATCACGAAGGGAAAAAAAGGTTTTAAAAAAGAAAGAGCCAGGAACATGAAAGTCTGTCAAAAATAATCGCACAGATACAGGTTCAAGGCCCAAAGAAAAAACCCCGATACGAGTAAACAACTAACTAAAGAGCTCAATACAAATGTAGAGCAAACCTAGTCAAACCTAATGAGCCAGACAAACCTACCAAGGTTTCACTTAGGCAGATTGGTAGGTTTGTCTGGCTCATTAGGTTTGACTATATATATATATATATATATATATATATAAATGAAATGGACTAAGTCCAACAATTATTTTAATATATTTTACCATTATACGTTATTTATATAGACAGAAATATTTAAGTAAATTCTGTTTATAATAAAC
Source organism: Acanthosepion esculentum (assembly GCA_964036315.1). Classification (NCBI taxonomy): domain Eukaryota; kingdom Metazoa; phylum Mollusca; class Cephalopoda; order Sepiida; family Sepiidae; genus Acanthosepion; species Acanthosepion esculentum. Next base: position 29,887,029 of record OZ038508.1, on the reverse strand, counting down.
AGTATTGACAACATTTAACAGCCTGAATGTCGAAGGACGCGTTTTTTCTATAAAATTTCTCAGGCATTCAGGCCGGTAGATGTTGTTAATACTGTTTATTATAAACAGACCATTTATTTCAATATATATATATATATATATATATATATAAAAATAGAAAATTGGTGTAAAATAACATAATAAATATAATAGATCTTTGGTGTAAAATAACGTGTGTGTGTGTGTAGTGATCAAGCAATCATTAGAAGAAAAAAAAAACAAGTTTTACACAAATATCACCTTTTAATGATAGATTTATCACTTGCAAATAATTTATTCATTCACCAAGACAAACAAGAAAAACAACAAAACAAAAATAACAGAAACATTTGACAAACAGATTGCAAGAACATTTATATATCTACTGAACCAGTACAAATAAATCCATCTGTATAAATGTCTCACTTTGTTATGAATTATATGTGTTATAATTTACTAACCCAAAACAGGAGTCAAACAAGGCCCATCATAATATATATATATATATATATATATATATATATATATAGATAAACTAGCACATAGTGCTTGGTATAAAGTAACACACAGACACACACACACATATTATATATATATATATATATATATATATATATATATATATATATATATAAATAAACAAACAAGGTAGTAGTAAAAAGTTGTGAGAGTGTAAGTCAGGAAATGTTTTTCAAAAGGAATAAGAAAATGATATTTGTTGGTAGAGTGATTCTGAAAAACATGAACTGTCTGGTGAGACATGAGAAACACTGGATATCCTGACAGATAAGAAAATTGATGAATTTGAAAAGATTCAAATATTTCCATAACTATTGTACTAAGGAAGAATTTTTAAAAAATCATTTATTTTATAGAAGACAGAAATCTTCTAAATTTATGTCTTTATTTAACTTGTTGCCATTAAACAATTACAAAATGGTTTTCTTAGGTTCTTCTTTTGTTCTGAGAATTTTATAATTGTCAGGTAAAATTTAGAAAGTATTTCTAAAATCTGATGAAAAATAATATATAATTCAGTGTTTGAAAAACTGACTTATATGCATTATCCTCAACTGGTAAACACATTAGTTTCAAAACAAGCTGGGATATGTTCCTTGAATGAGATTTTAGCAAACATGGGTAAATGTGCACACAATAAGATATAGTGTCAAAGGGACAGTTTTTCCTATGACACCCCTTTTTTTTAACTACCTTCACTCTTTGGCAATGTTTGTTGTTTTAAAAAGCGATGATTAGCATTGGAATAAAATCTAAACATATGATGAAAGTTAATTTATACATTTTTATTATTTTTTGTTCCTGAGAATTTACAACAAAATTATTAAACACTATTAAATTGTTTAGTTACAAGAATAATTTTATATTTACAAAATTCTAAAAAACTAATACAATTAAAACTAATGTAATGTAATATTTATCACTTACTAATTTATAAAAAAATAAATGTGAAAATCTTTTATTCATAAATTTATAAAAATTTATTAAATTATGTGATCCAACTATAAGGAAATCCTTATTATTTATCATTTTGTAAAGTTTGAATCAACTGGCAATTAGCCAATGTTTTGTTAACTGTTCCAATAAATAATATAATAAATTAATAGTGGAAATAAACAGTCTAATAAAAAGAGTTTAAGAATTTACAACAAAATTATTAAAAACAAAAAAAATGTATAAATTCACATTCATCATATATTTACGATTCTTACCATCGCTTTTTAAAACAAACATTGCCAAGGAGTCAATGTAGTTAAAAAAAGTGGTGTTACATCCTTTTGATACTGTCTTATTACAGGCATGTTTATCCATGTTTGCCAATATTTTAAATGCTGTCTAGAAGAAAGGCATACTCTGCAGCTAACAAAAGGCGTGTATAATCTAAAATAACTTATCTTAAGTGCAATCAATCAATCAATCAATCAATAGAACACCTGCCACAGCAGTGATTATTAACATGACACTAACAAATCATTGTTCATGAGTGATCATCTTTATGTGCTTGACGTATCTGGCAATGTGTTACATTTGACAGGGTATAACAATTATCTTGAGGAATTTCATTAATATAAATGGGTGGGGGTGACCGTAGAAAGACGTTTCTTTACTAGAACCAAGTAAAAGAAATATCATCAAAAGAATGTTTCATGATTATATATACGCATTTCATTGGTAAGAAAGAAGTTCAACTCGGACAGCTTATTTCCAAAAACCACTACTTTGTGGTGCAGACTCCTGTGTGGATGCTTCCCAGAACACTAGAATATTACCCTCTTCAAACCTAAAGTTAATCATTACATATCCGCAAAATCTTCACTTCCTTCTATATCACACACTTCGTTCAGCAGCCGTCTACCTTGATGATGGTCTATTAATCTTCACTTCCTTCTATATCACACACTTCGTTCAGCAGCCGTCTACCTTGATGAGGGTCTATTAATCTTCACTTCCTTCTATATCACACACTTCGTTCAGCAGCCGTCTACCTTGATGAGGGTCTATTAATCTTCACTTCCTTCTATATCAAACACTTCGTTCAGCAGCCGTCTACCTTGATGAGGGTCTATTAATCTTCACTTCCATCTATATCACACACTTCGTTCAGCAGCCGTCTACCTTGATGCTGGTCTATTAATCTTCACTTCCTTCTATATCACACACTTCGTTCAGCAGCCGTCTACCTTGATGCTGGTCTATTAATCTTCACTTCCTTCTATATCACACACTTCGTTCAGCAGCCGTCTACCTTGATGCTGGTCTATTAATCTTCACTTCCTTCTATATCACACACTTCGTTCAGCAGCCGTCTACCTTGATGAGGGTCTATTAATCTTCACTTCCTTCTATATCACACACTTCGTTCAGCAGCCGTCTACCTTGATGAGGGTCTATTAATCTTCACTTCCTTCTATATCACACACTTCGTTCAGCAGCCGTCTACCTTGATGAGGGTCTATTAATCTTCACTTCCTTCTATATCACACACTTCGTTCAGCAGCCGTCTACCTTGATGAGGGTCTATTAATCTTCACTTCCTTCTATATCACACACTTCGTTCAGCAGCCGTCTACCTTGATGAGGGTCTATTAATCTTCACTTCCTTCTATATCACACACTTCGTTCAGCAGCCGTCTACCTTGATGAGGGTCTATTAATCTTCACTTCCTTCTATATCACACACTTCGTTCAGCAGCCGTCTACCTTGATGAGGGTCTATTAATCTTCACTTCCTTCTATATCACACACTTCGTTCAGCAGCCGTCTACCTTGATGAGGGTCTATTAATCTTCACTTCCTTCTATATCACACACTTCGTTCAGCAGCCGTCTACCTTGATGAGGGTCTATTAATCTTCACTTCCTTCTATATCACACACTTCGTTCAGCAGCCGTCTACCTTGATGAGGGTCTATTAATCTTCACTTCCTTCTATATCACACACTTCGTTCAGCAGCCGTCTACCTTGATGAGGGTCTATTAATCTTCACTTCCTTCTATATCACACACTTCGTTCAGCAGCCGTCTACCTTGATGAGGGTCTATTAATCTTCACTTCCTTCTATATCACACACTTCGTTCAGCAGCCGTCTACCTTGATGAGGGTCTATTAATCTTCACTTCCTTCTATATCACACACTTCGTTCAGCAGCCGTCTACCTTGATGAGGGTCTATTAATCTTCACTTCCTTCTATATCACACACTTCGTTCAGCAGCCGTCTACCTTGATGAGGGTCTATTAATCTTCACTTCCTTCTATATCACACACTTCGTTCAGCAGCCGTCTACCTTGATGAGGGTCTATTAATCTTCACTTCCTTCTATATCACACACTTCGTTCAGCAGCCGTCTACCTTGATGAGGGTCTATTAATCTTCACTTCCTTCTATATCACACACTTCGTTCAGCAGCCGTCTACCTTGATGAGGGTCTATTAATCTTCACTTCCTTCTATATCACACACTTCGTTCAGCAGCCGTCTACCTTGATGAGGGTCTATTAATCTTCACTTCCTTCTATATCACACACTTCGTTCAGCAGCCGTCTACCTTGATGAGGGTCTATTAATCTTCACTTCCTTCTATATCACACACTTCGTTCAGCAGCCGTCTACCTTGATGAGGGTCTATTAATCTTCACTTCCTTCTATATCACACACTTCGTTCAGCAGCCGTCTACCTTGATGAGGGTCTATTAATCTTCACTTCCTTCTATATCACACACTTCGTTCAGCAGCCGTCTACCTTGATGAGGGTCTATTAATCTTCACTTCCTTCTATATCACACACTTCGTTCAGCAGCCGTCTACCTTGATGAGGGTCTATTAATCTTCACTTCCTTCTATATCACACACTTCGTTCAGCAGCCGTCTACCTTGATGAGGGTCTATTAATCTTCACTTCCTTCTATATCACACACTTCGTTCAGCAGCCGTCTACCTTGATGAGGGTCTATTAATCTTCACTTCCTTCTATATCACACACTTCGTTCAGCAGCCGTCTACCTTGATGAGGGTCTATTAATCTTCACTTCCTTCTATATCACACACTTCGTTCAGCAGCCGTCTACCTTGATGAGGGTCTATTAATCTTCACTTCCTTCTATATCACACACTTCGTTCAGCAGCCGTCTACCTTGATGAGGGTCTATTAATCTTCACTTCCTTCTATATCACACACTTCGTTCAGCAGCCGTCTACCTTGATGAGGGTCTATTAATCTTCACTTCCTTCTATATCACACACTTCGTTCAGCAGCCGTCTACCTTGATGAGGGTCTATTAATCTTCACTTCCTTCTATATCACACACTTCGTTCAGCAGCCGTCTACCTTGATGAGGGTCTATTAATCTTCACTTCCTTCTATATCACACACTTCGTTCAGCAGCCGTCTACCTTGATGAGGGTCTATTAATCTTCACTTCCTTCTATATCACACACTTCGTTCAGCAGCCGTCTACCTTGATGCTGGTCTATTAATCTTCACTTCCTTCTATATCACACACTTCGTTCAGCAGCCGTCTACCTTGATGAGGGTCTATTAATCTTCACTTCCTTCTATATCACACACTTCGTTCAGCAGCCGTCTACCTTGATGAGGGTCTATTAATCTTCACTTCCTTCTATATCACACACTTCGTTCAGCAGCCGTCTACCTTGATGAGGGTCTATTAATCTTCACTTCCTTCTATATCACACACTTCGTTCAGCAGCCGTCTACCTTGATGCTGGTCTATTAATCTTCACTTCCTTCTATATCACACACTTCGTTCAGCAGCCGTCTACCTTGATGAGGGTCTATTAATCTTCACTTCCTTCTATATCACACACTTCGTTCAGCAGCCGTCTACCTTGATGAGGGTCTATTAATCTTCACTTCCTTCTATATCACACACTTCGTTCAGCAGCCGTCTACCTTGATGAGGGTCTATTAATCTTCACTTCCTTCTATATCACACACTTCGTTCAGCAGCCGTCTACCTTGATGCTGGTCTATTAATCTTCACTTCCTTCTATATCACACACTTCGTTCAGCAGCCGTCTACCTTGATGAGGGTCTATTAATCTTCACTTCCTTCTATATCACACACTTCGTTCAGCAGCCGTCTACCTTGATGAGGGTCTATTAATCTTCACTTCCTTCTATATCACACACTTCGTTCAGCAGCCGTCTACCTTGATGAGGGTCTATTAATCTTCACTTCCTTCTATATCACACACTTCGTTCAGCAGCCGTCTACCTTGATGCTGGTCTATTAATCTTCACTTCCTTCTATATCACACACTTCGTTCAGCAGCCGTCTACCTTGATGAGGGTCTATTAATCTTCACTTCCTTCTATATCACACACTTCGTTCAGCAGCCGTCTACCTTGATGAGGGTCTATTAATCTTCACTTCCTTCTATATCACACACTTCGTTCAGCAGCCGTCTACCTTGATGAGGGTCTATTAATCTTCACTTCCTTCTATATCACACACTTCGTTCAGCAGCCGTCTACCTTGATGAGGGTCTATTAATCTTCACTTCCTTCTATATCACACACTTCGTTCAGCAGCCGTCTACCTTGATGAGGGTCTATTAATCTTCACTTCCTTCTATATCACACACTTCGTTCAGCAGCCGTCTACCTTGATGAGGGTCTATTAATCTTCACTTCCTTCTATATCACACACTTCGTTCAGCAGCCGTCTACCTTGATGAGGGTCTATTAATCTTCACTTCCTTCTATATCACACACTTCGTTCAGCAGCCGTCTACCTTGATGAGGGTCTATTAATCTTCACTTCCTTCTATATCACACACTTCGTTCAGCAGCCGTCTACCTTGATGAGGGTCTATTAATCTTCACTTCCTTCTATATCACACACTTCATTCAGCAGCCGAAACTTCTTAGACATAAGTTTTAAATTAAACCATGTTGAAAACACTCCCAATCAACATTAATTTTGTGAAATACATTTGTCTGATGCTTTGGTACACATCATCAGTGATATTTTTAGCTGAGGTTCATTAGGGGTTTTGGGTCTTTCAACATCATACTCCCTCTCCTCAGTGACTCGGTCAATACTGATCAGGTATCAACTTGTGTACCATTCGTCAGCTATAACTTTCTTCATTTTTAAATCACACACCATGACTCCTCTTGGCAATTTATAGTCTAATCACAGATGAATTCTGGTTCATCAGCAATCTACGCTCTGCCATAAAAAAGGAAACAAACACAGTAACAGTTTCACTCTGGTAATCAATATGGTGATGTAATGTGTAAGTTTCTCTCACTAAGATATATACATACACAAATACACACATGAAACTGATTCTACTCACTCTTATCTTATTTCCATTCATGTTAATCATCCAATCAACAAAAAAAAACAAAAAAATCACCCTTCTCATGTGTTCATTGTGTGTGTGTGTATATATATATATATATATATATATATATGTATAAAAACAAAAAATACGTAACCTTGGTAAGGGGGTAAACAGGTCTGAGATCTTAGCCATAGATCACCAGTAGGTAACAATGATTTGGGGTACCCTAATTCTTTCCCCTAGTCTAGACTCCAAATATTGATAAATATTCCAAAATAAGAAGATTTATAGCCATTCAGTTATTGTATTCAACTTCATATCAGATGGATGTAGTGCCGTCTCAACATATTTATTCAAGCAAGGAGAAATCATACCTCAAGATGCTCCTCGGGAATGGTGATGTCTCCACATATTGTCTTCTTTGCACATTTCCCTACACAATATTGCATCTGGTCTTTGTAAACAACTTTGCCAGTCTGACACTTTCTGAAAGAAAGAGAGAAAAAGAATTAATTTATAAAATGTAATATCAAATTATACTCATATGTTCAAATTTTGGGTTGGAAAGTAAACTATCAAAATTCGTGTTTAATTAAAATTTATTCATTGATATCATCATCATGTGTCAACTGCAGTCAAGATCATAGAGTCCACAAGACTATGCCAGACCTCCCAGTTCTTCATTGCTGTCCCCAAGTCCTGCCTACCAATGCCTGCATCCTTTGAGGGAATGATAGTTTTCTGTCCCTGACCAAAGTAGGAGGGAGGAGACAACCTCATACTCAGCATGGTGGCAGCAAACTGTGCTTGATGAATTAATTGTAAAGTCCATGATCTTTTTAAATGGCTGATAATGTGTGTGGGTGCCACTATTACACATTAATATAAGCTCCTTCATTATCAATAATCTCCTGCTAAAAATTCACAAGCTTAATAACATTTTTGTAAAAATGCTTGGTTTGGAGGAAAATAAGCTAGAGCTAAGGTGCTTTAATAACTCACTTAAAATGTTCTTGTAAACTTTAGTAGTCATCAGAAAGAAAAAAATCTGGAAAATAAAGTGTGAAATGTTTTTGCAGCTGAGATCTTCAATTAATTCAAGTGTGATATGTGATCTATGGACATGTCCGTAAAAATGACAAAACACCGAAAACTTTCCAAACTTGGCTTCTTTTTCTTGAAACCATTGTCTGCTGTAATTTTAACACTGATTAGTTCCATCTGAAATTTTCTAAATATACCACTTTTTTAGACTGTATTTTATACTGTTAGGTGGAGTTTATTTATAAATTACTAAGTTGTTGGTGATTTATTTATATTTGAGCTTTGACCAACAGTGTTTGCATTATTTTGGCAACAAGAATAAGATATCTTATGATATTATATATGGCATATATTTCTATTAAATAATATATCATCCTAATTTTCTTGTTTCAATGTAGATACTAAATCAAGAGAAATTTTAGGCAATTTCATTACACCACTATTACTGGACACTCACTGGGCAAATTATTTTAAAAACACTATTTTTAGAATTTTAATCAAACCCAAACATATGAAACTAGATTTATGTGTTCTCTTTTTCTCTTGAAAATTAAAAAAATTATAAGGTGTTCGGAGAGTTGCTGTGAACTCTTCTAATCATATTTTTTTTTCATTTCCCATTTCACTCCAATATGGTTTTAACAACTGAAGAACATGTATTTCTCGATGAAGTTATCTTGAGAAGGAGGTATATACAGAGATTTGGTGTGACAGCATTTTGTTACTTAATTTTCAAATACAACTGTTTCACATCGCAATGCAGTGTGACACTATTTAGCTATGGTAATTGACTAACTAATTAACCATAGAAATTAAAACAGAAAATAGACATTCTTAAAGCGAAAAAGAGCTATCACGAAAGATAGACTGATTGACATTAAAAGAAAGATTTTATTTTATTTACAAAAACATTTGTGGAAAAAGCCATGTGTGAGGTCTTGTCAAGTTGATTTATGTCTTGTTGAAGGAGATAGAAAGAAAGGCAAATATGAAGATTTCGGCCAAAACACGTGCCGGTCATAAAAATTTCGGCTCGAGACGATCGCAGATACAGGACAGGGAGAATCAATGTTAATTATCTTTCCAAGATATCATTTATTTATTTTTTTATGTTACCACGAGAGAGAAGCAATGTGGCGGCTATAAAATTTTGGCATTGTCTCGACATAGGTGAGAGGATTGTTATCATTTACTTTACCAACAGACGCTAAGACGTTGAATAACAATGTGGCAATTGTAAAATTTTGGCATTGTCTCGACATAGGTGAGGGGTTTGTTTTTATTTACCTTATCAACATGTTGATTCAGACGCTGAAACATTGAATAGCGATCTGGTGTAAGTAAACTTTTGGCATGAGACAGAAAATAGAGTGGAGAATTGAGATTTGGCGAGATAAAAGAATTTAATTTCTTAAGAAGCCAAGGATTCCATTACAAAGCTACCTTGACGGAGGGACCAGATGGCGGACTTTGATAGTGATTGATAGGTCGGTAGAGAGTGCTGGCTAAGTGAATTTTGGGTGACCCAAAAAAGAAAGATATGATAAAAATTTAATTGGCAATATGGAATTCATAAAACCTTTGGACGATGGGGAAAAAGGAGAATTTTGTAAACAAAAATTCTAGATTATAATTTTAAGGAGGCCAGCTTAGCCACACCCACACGGCCGAGATATTATTGGTCAGGTGGTAGCATGGATGATAGGTGGAGGTGAATGGATGAGAAAGGCGGAGAAGTTGTTAATGCCCACTGAAGGGATTGATATAAGATATCAATGTGAGAGAGAAAGAGTCTAAGAGGATAACTCTCCTCCGACTTTCCCTCACGGACGACAGAAAACCCCCTGAAATGGAAGTGATTAATTTTTCAAAAATGGGAAGTAATCAATTTTCCTGGTCTGACAACAAAGATTTTTTGTTAGAAATCGAGATTTACCAAGAACCCCAGGCCACATCTGGCCCACACCGGGTTTTGGTCGGTACCCATATAAATGAACGTTGATGGGTTGTTTAGCAGTTAGTTTGTAGTTTGAGTTGGAGACACAGTTGAGCTGGTTTTGGAGTTAGAGTCAGAGCTTAACCAGAGTGTTGCCTCACAGAAGCTGACTGAGAGATTCCACGACCTCCGACTTCGCCTATCCTACCAATAGCAAGTTATACTGATGAACAAAGCCAAGCCAGCATCTAAGAGCTAAATTAGTTGACTTATGATACCAACTTACTTGAAACATAGAAATGTCACATTTCATAGGAAACAGGCTGAGAGAAAAACACGCTCCTGTATATAATAGAAGGATAAAGTTAAATTGTTATTTCTTAACATACTTGAACCTCTTGGGTTTTTCTTTTATTTATTTTTTTCTTTGCGCTTGTGCGATGCTACCTCCAATCTGAACTCAGCTTACACTACGGCCCGATGCCCGATTGATGTTGTCTACCTAAGATCAAAGTTACAATGTGGGTAGGTTAGACTTGAGATCGAAGCAGTTACTCCAGTAACCAGACATTGCAAGTGAGCTGGGAATGACAGAGTTGGTATTGGGCCGGTACAGCTGGTGAAGCCGTTAACATCGATGACCAGACTTTGACCCTGGACGTGTCATTGTCCCATATTGGTATCCTGACCAGGGAATTTTGCCGAGTAGCGACAACCACCAATCGACCGGGACACAGGCTGGTGGCAGCGACAAAGAATCAACCCCAAAACGTTGGTAGAAGAAACATTACAACTTCGCACCATGACTGAGAGTTGCCCACAGGCCGACGGCTTGGCGTCACAGCAGTTCATTACCCTGTTGATAAATTTCAGGAAGCAGGATGATACCAAATATTGTGGAAGGCCAGAAAAGTTATCAGAGTAGAAACTGTTGGATATTTCTGACAGTATAAAGCAGAGTCCAAGAAAATCATTAGAAAAGTCAGCACAGCAGCACAGATATTGGTCTTGGAACTGCTCATAAAGTTGTCAGACAAAAATGAAAACACTTCCCATACAAAATACATAGTGATGTTCAGAAACAAGATAAGAAGGATCCAAGACTGTATTGATGCTAATCGGCATCACTTTCTCCTCCCGTATTCTATATTGAAACATGTTTGTTAATAAATATAAAAGTGCATAGTGACTTTCCGAACACACTGTATTAAACACGATTTTATTAGATTGCTTATTTACAAGTATAATTTTCTATTTACAAGTTTATAAGAAAATTTTAACTACAACACAATATTATTTAACATATTATAAAGAAATAAGTATGAAAACAATTTTTTATTCATAATTTTATAAAAAAAAGTCTGAACAATAGAACAAGAAAATTTAAGTAAACATATAATGATGAGGAACTGTAATTATAAATTTGAAAAAAAAAAAAGAAAAAAAAGAAAAAAAAGAAAAAAAAGAAAAAAAAAGAAAAAAAAAAGAAAAAAAGGGGCATTTTCCAGGCATTTGCTTTTGCCACATCAATTTCCTAAAACTGTGAGCATTTGGGTTTAGATGGGTTTTTTTGGGGGTTTTTTTTTTTAACTCAAGTACTGATGACAAAAACCCAAAGAAATTTGTATTTTATTAAAATTCAAAAAATAATTTGCAGAGGGAGTGTACAGTAATAGCGGTAACTAGAAAAAAAACTGTCTTTTTGTCACACCTTTTTTTTTGTGAGAAAAGGGTGAATACATATGTTTAATTTTGACAATTTAAAAAAAAATAGCATTTCTACTTAGGTCATAAGTGATTAAATCTCTTGACAACTTCTCTTTACAAATTATGAATTGCAATGATGACACCTACTTTAAATCCATTATAAAAATTCAGAATGTTTAATTGATAAATTGTAAACACTTTAAATACCTTGGTGTATTGATGAAAAATAATAAATTCAGTATAGGAAAAGTTAAACACAGGATAGGTTACACTTGTGGTACTTTTATCCAACACTGTAAAATGTTATAAAACTTTGAAAACAAAATCATGTTCTTAAATAGCCTTGTTAGATTTAGCTTTTGACAATGCCATGCATGGCATCAACTCACTCAGAAACTGATTTCTCAGAGAAATGGTTAAAAATGACTTCAAACAAATTAATCCTATGAATTTTAAAGACTATGACCATCACCAAACTCTATAGGCTAGAGCTGCAAAACATAAATGAAAAGATTTACCAAATAACAAAAACTTGAGGACTTTAAAAACAACAAAAATGATGGACACTCAAATTCAAGCTATTGTCACTGCAGTGTAACATGATATCTAGGAAAGGTAAAGTATTGTTTCCATTTCATAAGTGAATTCTATCGAATGCTTGATTTTTAAAAATTCAAACAACCAGGTTGAAAAGCTAAGACTGGAATAAATATGAATGACAAACTCATGGCTAATTTAAATGTTAAATGCCAATGTTCCTGTTAAATGCTTAAATCTTTAAAAAAACATCTAACACAAAAATAAACCTCTCCCTAACATTAGCTAAAATAATAAAATCAATGTAATTTCACCTTTAGAAATAATTTTTATAAATAAAAATCTGGATTACCAATGGGTTCATCTCTAAGCAGGGTTTTGGCATGTATTTTCATAGAATTTCTTAAATCTGGTCCTTTCCAAGATATTTTATTAAAACAATCAACAATATGACACTAATATATCTCTGCAAAACTACTTTACCTGACCCTGTAGATAAACAAAAATGAACAATAGAATTTGCTTATAAAACAGAAACAAACAATACTTTACTTTCTCTAGATATCATGTTACACTGTAGAGACAGTAGCCAAAAACTAAGTGTCTGTTGTAAATCAACTAATAAAAATGAAATTTCTATTCTTACCAGAACAAAATAACATCCACAATAATCAAAGGATTCTATTTAAGAACACTCAGAATTTGTAGCCCTCAATATTTACATGAAGAGGGGAAATACATTGAAAATACTTTTAAGTTCTTCCAATAAGCTAATTATTTCATAATCAGTGAAAAACAAAAGAATCATAAAATATTTCAAACAAAGAGGGGATCTACCTGACAAATGCAACAAATTAAAATATATTGTTCTGCTCACCAACCATATCACAACTATAATTGAAAAGATCTTATATAAGCTTAATATAAATCAATGCATTAATTGCTCAACATAATGAGTCTGAACATAATTTTGTTTTAAATTTTTTGCTTCTCTCATTAAAATAGAAAGCAATTTACTAAGACAAAAATGTATAGAATTGCTAGATCATCCACAGAAAATTTATGTCCAGGTTCTTATGTTTCACCTTTCATGGCAGGTCTTCTATTATCACAATGTGGGATATTTAATAACAAAAGTCATGGAAACATAAAAAGAAAAAGAAATTAAATTTGTTACACTATATACAGCGGCCTCTTCTTTTTGAGGGTAGGACGGGCCCTACTAACATCAGTTATGTTTAGTTTACTTTGTGTTGATTTTTATTGGGTTCATCTCCCTCCCCTCTCATTCTTCATTAGATTTTTATGTATTATAATTTACTATCATTAAATTTTTATGGCATGTAGGTCCCGCTTGAGAGAATGTGGTATTGTGGTGTATGGAGGATTGAGTGGTGATGGATGAGTTTTTATGGTGAATGTGGAAATTGTAATGAATGAACGGGTTGTGAATCGGATTAGCTAGGTATAGGTTAGTTAGTGTTGACCAGCCTCAACCCCCTCCCCTTTTTAGGCCATGTGCCAAAATTGTATTTCATATACAATAAATATTGTGAAGTCATTCAGACTGTGTGCAATAGAGCTGGACGTATGGATTGACAAAGAGGAAGTCGAAGTAGGCACGGCTGAGTTGGTGTGTTTCACAACTGCCCAGTATAACGGCTGAGAAAGGGACTCACACAATCCATTTCCTTGAGCCGACCGAAGAAGAAAAAACAGCTGGCCTGTCGGCGAGCACTGCACTGCGCTTTTTGACCCCCCCTCTCATCGCCATTTTTTTTTTCTACAAGCTATTTCGGCAGTTATGGTGAAGGTTTGCATAATCAGCGATGTTATAAAACCATTTTCCAGCCAGGGCAATGTGGTGGCATGGCTAAAAAAGGTCAGGCTGGTGGCAAGACTTCAGCAGGTGGATGATGTGGCTAGCCTGCTGCAATTGTACCTGGTGGGGGACACACTAGCCCTCTACATTGAAATGGAGGAGAAAGATCAGAGAGTCAGTGATCAGATCGAAGCCAGGCTGAAGGAGGCATTCACAGATGATGCGTTTTCAGCATACAGAAAACTGGCCATGGTCATGTGGACTGGTGAACATGTGGACGTCTACGCAAACAAAATCTGGACTGGCCAGGTTTGAAGGAGCCAAGATGGAAAGGCTCACCAAATTAGCCTTCATCAAGGTGTTCCCTGATACGATCTCCATTGAACTCCGACAGGCACTGAATATTGAAGCTCTGACTGTGGGGGAATTATTATCAAGAGTGAGAGTGCTGACAACAACTGGGGATGAAAGCCAGGATGTAGTTGCTTTTGTGCGCCCACCCCACAGTGACGACAGGTCTCCCACCAAGAGTGGCCCGATCACCGGTGTGATGTGCTTCATGTGCAGTAGCAAAGGCCACATAGCAAAAGACTGCCGGAAGTGCAGAACACACTGCTATCAATATGGGGAGGTTGGGCTCAAGACTGTTTGGGAAACACAATAAAGAAAAGCAATAGACCTGGGCCACTGATTGGCTCCATCCATGTGGACGAACTGAACACAGACCAAATCCTGTCCATCCACAGGAACAGAGATCACCCAGGATTATGGCGCACTACCTACTTCACCAGGTGAGTCTGCCCGTCAACGACAAAAGCAGCTGTTAGATCAGCTATACGGACATTTGAAGAATGCCAGTCTATAGACCTCGCACCAACTCACTGGGAAAAAGAAAAGCTTGAGGTAAGTGGGAACTGGCAGAGACTGGGAGTGGATATCACCCACTATGTTGCCCATCATTTCTTAACCCTGATGGACTGCAGCCCGTTGTTTTTCAATCTGGAAGCAATTGGAAAGACAGGACTTGGTGGCCATGATTTGCCAGCTGAGAGCAGTGTTCTTCAAGCGGGGCCCACTCCATGAGCTCCTCACAGACAATGACCCAGCTTTCTGCCTTTGCACACGAGTGGGGAGTCAACTTGCGGTTCCGTTGCACATATGCCCCAGCTGGGATTGGGATAGCAGAGCGATGCCACTGCACAGTAAAACGAATCATGGCCAGGATGCGCTGTTCCGTCCAGGAAGCCATCTACTGGTACAATGTCACACCAAAAGGCAATACATCAGCCCAGACTGTGCCCGCCAACACGATCCACAGATACGAACTGAGGGTGAAAGGGGTTGATGCCCCGACGATGTCTTCAGGTCCCGGCTCTTACCAGGTTGGAGATCGCGTGTGGTACAAGGTACCAATGAGTCAGTACACCACCAGGTTCAACAGGGATCGGGTGATGAAAATGATCAGCCCACAGTCTTTCCGAGGAAGATTCTGATGACACATATGAGAGCGGAGCAGAAAGTTTGCTGCTTGACAAGGAAAGTGCAGAGTGCATCAATCCATCCAAAGAGGGAGTAGAAGCAGAGCCCCCCTCCGACAATCAACCCAAAGAGGGAGCAAGAGCAGAGCCCCCCTCCGACAATCAACCCAAAGAGGGAGCAAGAGCAGAGCCTCCCTCCGACAATCAACCCAAAGAGGGAGCAAGAGCAGAGCCACCCTCCGACAATCAACCCAAAGAGGGAGCAAGAGCAGAGCCACCCTCCGACAATCAACCCAAAGAGGGAGCAAGAGCAGAGCCACCCTCCGACAATCAACCCAAAGAGGGAGCAAGAGCAGAGCCCCCCTCCCTGCTTTGTCTCCGGGCTGCCACCATTGTGAGCATGAGATCAGGAGGAGTGTGACAAAAGACATAACTTACTTCAGAATTCGAAATGAGCGCGAACGTGTCTTGCCTGCAAAGTGATGACAAAAAAAAATATGGCTGCTATTGAAGATACAATTTATGTGCGCCGATCTCGTCCAAACCGAGACAATATTTGCACACATGCAAATTTTGGCCGTATCGAAATAGCCTAAGAAGCAGGGTGCCAGCAGCACAAGGAAAGCAAAGTCATTTGGCAGACTGCGTGCAATAGAGTTGGATGTACAGATTGACAGACAGACAAAGAAGAAGTCGAAGTAGGCGTGGCTGAGTTGGTGTCTGTTTCACAACTGCCCAGTATAATGGCAGAGAAAGGGACTCATGCAATCCATTTCCTTGAGGCAACTGAAGAAGAAAAAACAGCTGGCCTGCCGACGAGCACAGCACTTTTTGACCCCCCTCTCATCAGCATTTTTTTTTTCCATACACACACACTTTATATATTGAACAGAAAAAAATTCATTTATGAGTCAATATTCTTATCTAAACAGATGGATAATCCTGCATGACAGTTTCTAATTGGTGATTGGTTTAATCTCAAGTCAAAAAAGATCTTTAAGCCCATGGATTTTTTTTTTTTTGCATCACAATTACAAATAGAAAAGACAATGTTATGACAAGGTAGAGACAAATATCTACATATTGTTCTTAGAATTTAATACAAACAGAAAAAAAACAAAAAATCTTTACATTTTTTTTTTAAAAGATGTAGACTATATTAAATTAAGGTCGAACAAAAATCATATAACTTAGAAATGGAATATTAAAAAGCAATTTTCTTGGCTCATTTGAATGAAAGCAGACAAGATTTTTAACAGCCAACCGCCCTGTTAGTTGGGATCAAGAATATCCCAACTGCATTTTCATGCAAAGGGGTACCTTCACCAAAAGGGCCACTGGTTTACTCTACCAGGATCTACATTTTCTGACTCTCATGCAAACAAAATTTGTCTGCTTTTTTCCGATTCCATTGTTATGACTCTTTTTAGTACTGATGGGAGATTCCTTCTTAGCCTTTCGTTTGAGGTTGTGTAGAAAGTTAACCTCCTCATTGTATCATTAATTTTTCTTTGCTAGTTACATGAGCTATCCATTTCAGTTGCAGCTGGAAGTCCTATAAAAATAAGAAATAGCTGACAGAAAAGTGATGAAACTAAGTTTACCAATACTAAGCTGTCTAGAAAAAATAAATAGAAAAAAAATAATCAAAAATCTACATTGCTCAATGTCTATAGAATCAATCAAACCAAAATCGAAAGCCAAACTGTTGATTTCAACCTTACTGGGGGAATGACAGCAAAATATTTTCCCCTACCCTTTACAGACAGAAGCACACAAATGCATGCTGGGATGATTTTTTCTTAGTCAATAAAATAGGCTGGTATCCAGTTTCATTTGACTCAGTCCCGATCTGTCTTGTCTTGAAGTCAGAACACTAGGTTCACTTGTCCAAATTTACTTAGTTTGTGAACTTTTTGCCATATTTCTGTTGATTTGCCTTGCATATATTGTTTGCTTGCTTTACATTTTTGCCCTGTTCCTTTTTTTCTCTTGTTAATGCTTATTGCAAACTTTATCAATTCTGTTTGTTGGACAGTTCTGTTACTTATTTTGCATATGACCATGGCTACTCGCTCCACACAAACCAAGATAAATCTGTAATGGTGACGACCAAGAATATGTCCAGAGACACTGATATAAACCCATAATTGTGAGTTCCACACCACCCACCATCTTCTGATGATTATCATATATTTATTAGCTGCCATTATTCCTGGGTTTAAAATCTTTATCTTTCTATTGTGACATGGCCCTTAATGTTGAATTTTAAATCAGATGTATGATCATTTTGTTAAAGAACATACTGCCTGTTTGTTCTTTTCTTGCTTCTTTTATTTCCTGTCTAGACCAAGTTTCTGTCTTGACTAAGAAGTTGCAGGAAAGGATCTGTGTCACAACTAGATAGATTGACCTAAATAAAGGTGTTGGTTAGATCCAGTGACTAGACCCAAGAGTTGTAAGTTCATTACCAGGCTGCAACAGTGGTAAACCAAAACTTAGAGAACTGAGTTAAAGGGAAACAACCGAGACATCTAGAAGAAACATGGCATGTGGAACTAGAGCAATCTACCCCTGTGGACGAAATAAAGGGTTAGGTTTGAAATTCCAATCACCTAAAAAAGGCTGTAATTTTGTGAATATGACAATGAAGAATAACGGTCCAAATCATGTAAATAATGTAAGTAATCATAATACCACATCTCTCAGAGATATAAACAGATATTAAGCAAGTAAAAGTCACTCACCCAAGACCATGTGACATGCATCACCAAATGGGATTTTTGAATAGTAATTTCAGTTTCCTGATAGTTCTGACTGCGACAGGTTGCTAGTAAAATCGACTCATTATATGCTCATGAGAGATATGTCTATGAATTTATTCTATTACTTGTTGTGTAAGGAATAAGGAGATATTATTCTCGAAGATCCTGGATTTATTCAACTACTTTATAAGAGAATATTATACCTAAAAAAAAAATCATCCCAATTTCATCTTGGATGAAATTTGATTACTAGAGAGGAAACAAAATACAAGTACTTTTCTGGATTCTTATATGTTGAAGAAAAAAGAACTACTGACTTTTATTTGGACATTTTAAAGAGATTCCATCTATTTGCCATTATGAACATATGAAGTTACAAATTCATGAAACAGAAATGTTTGAACTAATACCCAGTATCAGATAAGTGTCTTTTATTGATTTTATATCTGTTATACTCTTTTCATATTCTGTTGTTTTCGTTACATAAAATTACTTACAAACATTCACCTTGTGTTGTTCGTTGACACCTGTGTTGTGCATTTCTATCCGAGCGAACCTATCTTTTTTTTTTTTGAACCTGGGGTTCATATTTCTATATGTTGCGGGGGAAGACTTATTTTCCATTCTGCAGCCTCTTTCCTCACAGGCATAATATTGCAAGCCTATTGCCATTTCTGCTACAAATGTTCAGTCAGACTGTGACACTATTTAGTACTGGTAAATGATAAGAAGGCTGATAAATAGCACAATGGATATATTGATGACCAGACAAAGGAAATTGGGAGAAAGGAATAATTGTTTTTAATTGAGAAAAAAAATAGAAGGCTGAAAAAACACTAAATTCCGATAGACTGAAAGATATATCGATCAGCAAACAAAGGAAAATGAAAGAAAGAAGTATCTGTTTATTGGAAAAAGAAACTAGAAAGTAATTAAATTTCTTGTCCGCTGGAGAGGTAAAACAAAAGACCATCTGGTTCCGATTAAGAACTGAGATTAAGTGATGAGCTATCCTGGAGTACCAATGACCTCCCAGAAAGAAATAGATAATATTTTTACAACCATTGTGAGCAAAGGAGAGGGACAGACCCCTGGCTGCGAGTTTGGCTGATAGATGAGTATTGACTTTTAGAAGCAAACAAGTTTCCAGCAGAAGATAGATAAAAGATATTTTGTCTGATGAAATGCGATAAAACTTCCCAAAATCAAGGGATTTTTTCCTTTTTGCATTTTGTTGACCAAAAGGGTTGACAATAGGATAAAATAATGATAGATTTCAGATGCGGAAATGACCACACAAAAAAGCATGAGGAGAAAGAAATTTGAATAATTAAAATTTTGCCATTAGCCTAGATCATGCCTAGTCCTAAGGGGACAAATTTGGTCAGGTGACCAAGGAGGAAAAGGCCCAGGTGGAATTCTAAGGAAGGTGGAGGACTTTCCACACACCTCAGGCAGTGATGGTGAGAGAAACTTACATCAAGCAGGTATGATATGGGTTTGATCAGGTGACGAAAAGAAGGAGAAGGCCCAAGTAGAATTTCAAGGAGGGAGGAGAAACTTCCCCATGTTTGGACATTTGCAGGGAGATCCCTGATTGGTTGTTTGGGGAATGCTGGCATACCCAGAGCCCCTCATGCTCCACCCCTGCCCTTGCACATAGGTCCATAAAAACAACTCTGAGACACTATGGAGAGAGTGGTTGTTCTAGCCACTGGACAAGAGACACTCCACATGACTGCCTGCCAAAAGGAACCCCCAACATCAGCCTTGTGCCAAACTTAACCAAGTCAGCAAAGTGCCATGTCTAACCTAAGAAGCTGCTAGATATTTTTTTGATGACAAACTAACCAACAAAGGACCATATATAAAAATAATATTTATTTTTTTATTCAAGTGTTTATATCCTTTCTTGTGTCTTCATTCCACTTTGGACCTGCCCAATACGAAGATACCCAACGATGATTTGATCCTAGCTGACCTTATGATCAAAACAAATTACAATACGATAAGGATAAGGCAAGGCCAGGATCAAAGCAATCACCTCATTGATCAACCATGGGTATTGGACACTTGGACAACCAGGGAGGGACTTGAAGGCAACAAGACAAACTCCATTCTTTAGTTCTGCCAATTCATACTTTTACTGCTAGGACATGTCATGCTATTTCCACAGAAACAAAAAGTATCATTTTCTCCATATTCTAACAGTAAGAAAGCTTATAAGCTCTAATCTTTTTCTTCAATATCATGTTATTTCATTATGCAGGTGATCATGGCTCTTCACAGCTTCCATTTTCTTTATTATCAGCAAAATGCCATGACTTTTTGGGAAAGATGGTGGAGTGACATCCTGTTGACTTTTACACAGTTTTGAATACAGAGTTGTCCTTCTACTAGACTGGCTACCATCCAAGGCTAGAGAACCCAGTCTACCCTACTATTTCATTCATATATCTCTGTGTTGCAAATTCATAACACTATGTATTAAATGTCTCATTTCTGGACAAGAAGTCAGCACTTAAATTAACCGATTTACTCAGGAAAGGGAAAAATTTGGAGAGGAATCATTTTTGTAGATCAGCATTCATTAGACCTTCCTTAAGATGCAAGCATTTGTCAGAACTGAAAAATATTGATTTTATTAATTCATAATATCAATGTCGTGTAAAATCGATCTCTGACTTTTAACAGAATTATTGGGTCTAGATATTATTTACAAGTGTCATATCATCCTGGGTATGACAAACTATATCCAGCAGCAAGGCTTCTGATCAGGTGATTAGAGTTTTTGAGGATTGTGGGACCACCTCTTAATTGCTGCTGTTCCCAGGTTCCCTCTGACCCAATGTGGTAGAATTTGTTAGGGTCTTAGCTATGGGCAAATAGTGACCCTGCCCCTCTGCCAAACAAAAAAGAACAGTACATTTTTATAATAAAATGAGCAACAATAGATTTTTATTGTAAAATGGCAATCATTGCAACACTAATATAAAAATACATTTTTATAGAAGAATTACCAACAATACATTTTAAGATGTACAAACAATATATCTAAAAACAAAAGCAACATAGTTTTAAAACTATGTTCAAAATATCTGTAGTTGAAAGCATAAAATTACGTACAAAATATGTAGATTTCGACATTAAATAACCCATACAGATGTTGATATGTTGCTAAATAAAATCAACTAACGAACCAAGTGCCATATTTGAAACTGTAATTATATCATTGATACCTGTATTTTGAATTTTCTGAATTTTTGCACTTTTTAAAATATTTAAAATGTTTTTGGGAGAGGATTTTTTCCAGAGCTGTTGAACAAACATGGAAGATAACTGTCTCAAATGAAGAATAAACAAATATATAATTTATTAATTTATGTACATTTTTGTTCTTAAATTAAAAATGTTTATATTTGTTTGTTCTTTATTTAAAAGAAATCAGTTTGTAAAAAAAAAAAATTGTTTTCATAGAACACCTAAGTCCAGATAACTCTGTAAAAAGTTAGGAATTGATTTGAAGATGGATTGATATTATGAACAGGGCCCCCTTCTGAAGTGATAAAAAAACATATTTTTCAATTTTGACAAATGTCATACCTTGTTGAAATTCTAATAAATGCGAATCTGTAAAAGATACTTCTCCCAAAAAGTTTACCTTATTTTTATGACTGAACTAGTCTACTTATGTAGTGCTGGCAAGAAATTTGAGAAGTTTTGACAAAGGTCAAATTGTTTATGGCCAGATGATTAGGTTAGAGCTTTTTTGAAATGGAGTTCTCATGTTGTGTTGAGGACATGCAGATAAATCACCGACTGTTGACAAGGTATCGGGTGGCTAGGACTTAGTAAAGCAAAAGATAAACAATGTCTTTTCTGCCAAGTATGAGCCAAAAGAATGGCTACTGTGGCACAGATTGCAGACAGTTTTCATCGAGAGTAGAAGGGAATGCATAACAACACAGTGCAGTGATCATTGTTGTGTATGGAACTGTGTAGGTAGAGGCCAATTAGAGAACCCATGCTAACCACAGTTAGAGGAGGAGTGCTTTGAATGGGGTCAGTCCTTGGTAGACTATTTTTTGATTAACATTAAGTAGCTGGATACTTTTCGGACAGACATAAAACAAGAGGGCTGTAGTTTATTAAGATAATTGGCTGAAATGAATATATCTAATTGGGACACTTTTTTATTAATCTAGCTTGTCTTTAATGAAATTCTAAAGCAGTTCAAAAAGTAAGACAAGCTTATAATAGTCAGTAATTATCTGCTATCTTTTTTATTTGTTTTAGAGAATGTGTAAGCTGGCCCAGGATGGCAAACTTCTAGTCAGAATCCTGATGATACAAATGGAGTGAGGGGTGCCCTCAGCTGATGTTTCTTCCAGCAGAATTTCTGGGATAAGGAGTTTACATTATTTACATTCAGACTAATATCCTCATCATGTTGTGCTAAGATGAGGGCAATGGAAATTGTAAGGAAATATTTGACATTCATTAGCTGAGCAGCTAGTGCTTATTTTGATTGAAATTAATAAAAATCGTTCTATTAAGACAATTTTTCAGGAAAATAGCTTTCTCTTTCCAGTACAGATGGAGGTTTCATTCCTAACCTTCTGTTCGAAGTAGTGTGGAATGTGAACATCTTGATTATATCATTATTGACTCAAGTTACATGATATATTCATTTTTCTGCTGTTGAAAGTCCTCAGGTGATGTGGTTTTCATTATTTGGTAACATTCTTTATCTGTGATTCTGTAAGCACCAGTGCACAAGGTTTGAAGGAAATGGTCTGAATGTAAATAATGATAACTCCTTGTCCTAGAAATTCAGTTTCCTTTTGGTTCCCATTTTCCTTAAAACTTCCTCATTATTCACATGCTCCATCTATGGTATTCTCAGCACCCCTGGCCTTCAGAAGAAGACATCCTGATGTTATAAGAAATACAGCAAATAAATCTTTAAAAAAAAAAAAAAAAAAAGTCTCTAGCCATCAATCAGATCTTTTAGTCAAATTTAAGCTCAAATTTTAACAAAATGATAGTTTATTGAACATTCCCTTTTGGTGTGTGTGTTCATGTTTTGTACTGTAACTAAGGTTTGCTTAGCATAGTTGCATTATAAACCACAGATTGGCTCTGTGGGTGTTAAAGAAACACAAATAGGCCCAAGCAGAAAGGCTTGCTTGGAAACAAGCAGTCATGCAGAAGATGAGAAATCACATTGATTTGCAGTGTGCCTTCAAGCTGAAACAGCTCTGATGATGTATGTGTGTATTGCAACAGAATGATGGTCATTATTTATCGTTGGAAATACTCTCAGAGCTAAATATGATTACTTTTGAGAGGAAGGTGTAAAATTGTACTAATACTGAAATTATGTTAATAGTGACAACAACAGACAAAGGAATGTTAAATTTAAAAAAAATATCTGTCGTACTATATAAAATTAAAAAGAATCAAATGGAAAATGTTAAACAAATCCTTTGAAAATATAACATCATAAAGCAATATTTTTTATGGAGAGAGTTGCAGACTAGTGCCAGTAAAGATGACATCAAAAGAAACAGTACCTTGATGAAACTATTTATTCACTAATTTTTTTTTTTTAAAGACATGGAACTGGATGACTGATTGCTACTATTGACTACTGGCCAAATTCAAAATAAGGAAACGTTTGCACATATTTGGAGAAACTAAGGAAACATTAAAAATAACAATTACCAATGTAAAAAGAATAAAAAGGACAAAAAAAAAAATCAAATGCTGCACATCAAAAATAGGAAATAATGATTTTTGTTTTTAACAAAAATGTCCACTATTGAAAACTATACTTACAGAAAATAAAAAGGAATGTCCCCTTGACTTCAAAGAGTAAAGAGAGAGAAAAAAAATGATAAAAATGTGTGTGTGTGAGAAAGCATTTAGTAATCAGCTCCACACAGTTCATAAAAAACCTGTCACGTTGTACAGTCTTATATTTTACAGACAAAAAAATGGATTTCATTAACATAGGTCTTGAAACAAAAAAATCCACCCATCTTCATGTGTAACAAACGGTAGTAATAAAATTTATTCTAATAAAAATAAAATAGGAAACATATTTTAAAAAATACAAATTAAAAAGAACAGTTACTAATGAAAGACACTTCAGATTCTTTTAAGTACTGCATCTCTTCAGGACATAGGTAGGTATAGCTCTCCACAACTTCCGGTCTTTTGTAGCTCTTAGTACGGTTTGTCTTTTTGCTATCCCTCCTAGCCCCTGTTCTGCCAACCATTTATACAAGCTCATTAGGTAGGTTATTTGATGCTTTCCTTTGTCCTACTTGACTTCAATATGTCCTGCAAGTATCAAATTCTCCAAGCCTCATTACATATCCCAAAAATTTAAACTGTCTCTAAAGTGTCCTTTCTGTTCCTATTTTCCTTAAAATGTTTGTTGTGCCATCCATGGTATTCTCAGCATCCTTCTGTAGAACATTTCTGCTGCCTCAAATATTTCAACCCCCACCTTCCAAGCAGGACAATAATGCCACCAGGATGCAGGAGATTATAGGGAGTGAAAGAGAATAAGGAGACTTTAGTAAGGAGAAGTGTGGAAAAAGACAATAAAGGCAACAGGATTCACAAAGACAGAAGATGACAATTGACATTACATTTTAACTTTTGAAGATCGTAGGTGGCTGGGAAGCAAGAAATCTGAAGGGAGTTCCACATGTGAGAAAAGAAACTATTAGAATAGGTGAGGAAATTGTTCAGCATTCATCGACTTATACGAGGATTGATATTACATAGTAGTTCAGCACTCTTTCTTTTGTTTCTTTTAATAAGCTGTCTCTATTTAGTTTCTTCTTATACATTGTGACCATTCAGAACATGAACAATCATAGCTCTCCACAACTTCTTGTTGGTAGCTCAGTAATGTTTGTTACGTTTACTATCCTTCCCACTCCTAGATATGTCATCCTTTTACACAAGCATTTAGGTAGGTTACTCTTACTGTTTCCCTCTATCCATCTTGATTTCAATATGCTTTGTGAGTATCAAATTCTCCAAACTCTCTTTCCTCATTATGTGTCCCAGAAATTTTAACTTTCAGATTCCAAGTGCAAGTATACTTTTTCTGTCCTTAAAATGTACTTGGTTTTGGCATGTTCCATTCATGATATTCTCAGTATCTTTCTGTAGAACAACATTTCTGTTGCCTGAAGTCTTCTCTTCATCTGTGATGAAATTGTCCAACATTCATCATTTTTAAGAGAAATGTTCACTACTGAAATGCATGCTTATAGAGAATAAATAAAAGTGTCTTCAAAGGAGAAAAAAAAAAATCTGCTTTGCAAAATAAAATAAAAAAATTGATTAGATTTCTTATATTTTTTTAAGAGAGAAATGGATTTCATTTATTTATTTAAATAAATTTTTCAAACTAAAAATCTACCATAGTTTATGTGTAACGATTATGATAGATTCATTTTCTATGGCTTACAAAACCTTTGTAAGTTAATTAAAGCAAGAAAGTATTTTTAGATTGTAAGAATTTTTTCTTTTTTTGGAGATAATAATGGTTTAATTATACATGTCTCACTAATTAACCCATAGCTGTGGGGTGGATTTTTAACTTTGCTAAGGTTATTTTAGCATAAGTGAATATAAAGAACTCAACAGGAACTGGAACTCAGTTCTCTGATTAACAATGCTGAATCCTTATCCATTATACCACCCTCACATCCAAGCTTACAGCACCTATATTCCCAGATGCTGTCACCCATCTAGGTATTGACCAGGCTAAACATTGCTTAACTTTGCTGATTGTATGAGAACCGGTGTTTCAACATGTGGCCATAAGCTTTTATGTGTAATGGAAAGTGGTATGATAAAAAAAAAAAATTGGTCTAAAAAATTATGGAATTATATTGAAAAAACAAAAGAAATTGAAAGGAGTGGAATTAATCAAAAACCATTACCAAAATATTGATGGTAAACAAAGATTAAAACTAGAATGAGAGAAAATACTGAAAGCACATCATAATATCAAGTTTCATTGAAAAATAGTAATTTAAAAATAAAAAAAAAATTACTTTATGAAAATTTAGTCTCAGAAAGTTTAGTTTTAAAAATATAATTATAAAATTAAGTTGATGAATTTAAGATATACAAAATTGCTTCTAATAAGGAAAATTTAACAATTCATCATGCAACTCATGGGCTATGTGCACATATATTTCCACACAATTGACCAATGGCAGGAGACATCACATACAATTAACAACCAACCAGTGAGCTGTAAAAACAAACAATGCTTAGACCTTGCTTCTATAAAAAACAAAAAAAAACATCTTCACTTGAGCCAGTTTTTTGATCATGGTGTGCTTCAGTTTGTTCAGACAATGATTAAACAATCAAATAGTTCCATTTAGTTTCCAAAAGCCCTGTAAAGCCATTTACAAATTTACAGAATCTGTAGCAAACCAAGGCTACAGGATAGTTATAAATGAAGTTGCTGTTGGTCACCAGTCTCAAGGAGGAAGAGGAGGTATGTCTTGTACTGATCAGGATGAAGATTCTCAAAGGAAATGCATTTCAATTTATACCTCCTCATGTCCCTTTTGTCTTTAAGATGTTCTGTGAGTGCCAAATTCTCCAAGACCTTATATATCTAAAAATTTTAACTGTCTTTTTCTGATTCTAAGTATAAGTCTCCTTTTTGTTTCCATTTTCCTTAAAACTCTCTTCATGGCCCACATGCTCCATCCATGGTATTCTCAGCCTTCTTCTGTAGTACCACATTTCTGATGCTTGTTTCTTTTTTATTCTAAGTATAAGTCTCCTTTTTGTTTCCATTTTCCTTAAAACTCTCTTCATGGCCCACATGCTCCATCCATGGTATTCTCAGCCTTATTCTGTAGTACCACATTTCTGATGCTTGTTTCTTTTTTATTCTAAGTATAAGTCTCCTTTTTGTTTCCATTTTCCTTAAAACTCTCTTCATGGCCCACATGCTCCATCCATGGTATTCTCAGCCTTATTCTGTAGTACCACATTTCTGATGCTTGTCTCTTTTTTATTCTAAGTATAAGTCTCCTTTTTGTTTCCATTTTCCTTAAAACTCTCTTCATGGCCCACATGCTCCATCCATGGTATTCTCAGCCTTATTCTGTAGTACCACATTTCTGATGCTTGTCTCTTTTTTATTCTAAGTATAAGTCTCCTTTTTGTTTCCATTTTCCTTAAAACTCTCTTCATGGCCCACATGCTCCATCCATGGTATTCTCAGCCTTATTCTGTAGTACCACATTTCTGATGCTTGTCTCTTTTTGATTCTAAGTATAAGTCTCCTTTTTGTTTCCATTTTCCTTAAAACTCTCTTCATGGCCCACATGCTCCATCCATGGTATTCTCAGCCTTATTCTGTAGTACCACATTTCTGATGCTTGTTTCTTTTTTATTCTAAGTATAAGTCTCCTTTTTGTTTCCATTTTCCTTAAAACTCTCTTCATGGCCCACATGCTCCATCCATGGTATTCTCAGCCTTATTCTGTAGTACCACATTTCTGATGCTTGTCTCTTTTTTATTCTAAGTATAAGTCTCCTTTTTGTTTCCATTTTCCTTAAAACTCTCTTCATGGCCCACATGCTCCATCCATGGTATTCTCAGCCTTATTCTGTAGTACCACATTTCTGATGCTTGTCTCTTTTTTATTCTAAGTATAAGTCTCCTTTTTGTTTCCATTTTCCTTAAAACTCTCTTCATGGCCCACATGCTCCATCCATGGTATTCTCAGCCTTATTCTGTAGTACCACATTTCTGATGCTTGTCTCTTTTTTATTCTAAGTATAAGTCTCCTTTTTGTTTCCATTTTCCTTAAAACTCTCTTCATGGCCCACATGCTCCATCCATGGTATTCTCAGCCTTATTCTGTATTACCACATTTCTGATGCTTGTCTCTTTTTGATTCTAAGTATAAGTCTCCTTTTTGTTTCCATTTTCCTTAAAACTCTCTTCATGGCCCACATGCTCCATCCATGGTATTCTCAGCCTTATTCTGTAGTACCACATTTCTGATGCTTGTTTCTTTTTTATTCTAAGTATAAGTCTCCTTTTTGTTTCCATTTTCCTTAAAACTCTCTTCATGGCCCACATGCTCCATCCATGGTATTCTCAGCCTTATTCTGTAGTACCACATTTCTGATGCTTGTTTCTTTTTTATTCTAAGTATAAGTCTCCTTTTTGTTTCCATTTTCCTTAAAACTCTCTTCATGGCCCACATGCTCCATCCATGGTATTCTCAGCCTTCTTCTGTAGTACCACATTTCTGATGCTTGTTTCTTTTTTATTCTAAGTATAAGTCTCCTTTTTGTTTCCATTTTCCTTAAAACTCTCTTCATGGCCCACATGCTCCATCCATGGTATTCTCAGCCTTATTCTGTAGTACCACATTTCTGATGCTTGTTTCTTTTTTATTCTAAGTATAAGTCTCCTTTTTGTTTCCATTTTCCTTAAAACTCTCTTCATGGCCCACATGCTCCATCCATGGTATTCTCAGCCTTATTCTGTAGAACCACATTTCTGATGCTTGTTTCTTTTTTATTCTTAGTATAAGTCTCCTTTTTGTTTCCATTTTCCTTAAAACTTTCCTCGTGGCTCACATGCTCCATCCATGGTATTCTCAGCCTTCTATTGTAGAACCATATCTCTGATGCTTGTCTCTTTCTAATTCTAAGTTTCCTTTTTGTTTCTATTTTCCTGAATAAATTCCTCATGGCTCACATGATCCCACCATGGTTTTCTCAGCCTTCTTCTATAGAACCACATCTCTGATGCTTGTCTCCTCCTTATTCTAAGTGTCCTTTTGTTTCCATTTTCATTAAAACACCCTCATTGTTTACACACTCTATCGACTATTCTCAGCATCCTTCAGTATAGCCACATTTCTGTTATCTCCAGTTTTCATCTGTCGAGGAATTTTTTTAAAAATCAAGTTCAGTTCAAACAAGGTAGTAAAGCCACTAAGACAGAAGGGGTTACTGGGTGTGAAAGAATTAGAAAACAGAAACATTACCAAGTAGCACGAACAAAAGAAGAGTAATCAGGAGGACAGATAGTAATTGACATTGCATTGAAATTTTTGCAGATTAAATTTGGTTGGAAAGCATGGAGCCAGAAGAGAGTTCCACAAGCCAGAAGTGTGAGAAAGGAAACTATTAGCATAGAATTTACAGTTACATTTAACTCACCTCATCACAAGTCTCGTATTGTGCTTAAATTCATAAAGTCTAGGTACTATTATATATATGTCTGGCATTCATTTTTGGTATTGTTGGAAACTAAAAACTTTGTTGTAAATTCTGACAATTGATTCAAGGCTTGCATGATATTAGCAATCTGAAATATTAAACATGACCCCCCCCCTCCACCACCCACTACAAACTGTACAAGTCTTTTTTTTAAGTGGTTGAAGCAGTTTTTATTATGACGTTGTGTTTGGCATTCACTGATACATTTTCATCTGTGAATGACAAATTTGTTCAGTTTTATTTTTAATGTTAAAATATCAGTTGAGCTATAAATCAACTCATAAAAATTTTTTATTGCCTGAATTGGCTGTTAAAAAGTTAGTGTCTGAAATCAGATTTCACAATTGATCTCTGGTAGTCAACATGTTAATTCTTCATTTTACAGTTTTTGGTGGATTGTCACCTGTTTGTAAAATTGTAATTTTTATTTTAGCAAGTCTTTCCTTTTGAAGAGCATCATTAAGTGTACAGATGTCTGAGTGCTTGATAAATAATATTAATAGCATAGATTTCCTTATTTTTTATATTTAGGGTAGATTTATATGTTAATTGAAATGGAGGCTTAATTGATGACCCCATCTTAGAACTGAAATGAAGGCTTAATAGATAATCCGGTCTTGGAATTGAGATAGAGGCTTAATTGATAATTCCATCTTGGAATTGAAATGGAGGCTTAATTGATAACCAGGTCTTGGAATTGAAGACATTATAATTCTGATTGTTCCTTCCTTAGTTTGTCCTGAGTCTGATAATAAACTCCATCTAGCAACAAAGCCTCTAATCAGGAGATTGAATGTTTTGAAGGAGCATGAAACCACCTCTTAATTGCTGTTGCTCTGAGGTCCACCCTGACCTGAGGTGGTAGTACCTGTTAGGGTCCCAGTTTTGGGCAAATAGTGAATCCACAAACAAAAACAAAACTATGAAAGTATAAAAATATATTTTTATAGTAAAATTAAAAACAATACTTATTTCTAGTAGAATTACTAAAAATATATTTTATAGCATAATGACAAACAATACATTTTATCTGTAGTTGAAGGCATACAACTGCATTTGAAATATTGGGTTGAAGCCATAACATTCTAGATTTCAGCAATAAATAACCCATACAGATTGATATGCTGCTAAACAAAATCAACCATCTTTAGTTCCTCAGCACATATTTTATACCTTGCCAATACCTTATAGATTATCCAGTTTTGGTCACATGGAAAGATGGAAAATATGTATCAGAGATGCTACTTGGTTTCAGTGAGAAAATGAAAAAAAGGGAGATAAATGTGTTTAAACATCTGTGAAATGGAAAAAGTTGTCAATTTTAAATCTTTTCATTTGTACCCACTTAACTTTTTAAATAATGAAAATTAGTGAAATTCTCACTGGTATTTCTAGTGAATAAAAGTAAGAATGCATTTTTTTTTCTTGACCAACCTAGATTTAGAGGGCAAGAAACTATCACTCAGTCCAAGTGGGTAAGAAAATGGGAAACACTTTCAATGGCCTGAAAGTATGAACTCATAGGTGTCTCAGTGTGGTGTAATGGTTAACAAGCTAGTGTTTCAGATCATTATATTACGGAGTAGTGAATTTGATCCTTAGCTGTTACTCGGCATTCATTGGCCTTGTCCCCAAATGAAGCTCTCCTTATTAAGTAAAAATAGGCTGCATTATTATGATGCAGGGTTTAGGAAGCTGGTTGTATAGATCAATATTACTGAGCAATAAATTTGTTCCTTACTTGATGCTCAATAATCACTAGCCTTATGCCAAAACTAAACTAAAATAATTATAAAGGCATTTCATCAGTTTATATGTTTAGCAAAAGTCTCCTAGATCATTACTACTGACTATTGAGTTTGATTCTCACTGGGTGCTTCATGTGGAATTAGCAAATTCTAAACACTTCAGATATGTCGGTGTATGGATCAGCTATAACAAATTAAGTATATGAGAAAAAGAAATTGAATATAGAATAGGTTGTGTCAGAGATAGTTTTGCCCAACACTTCAAATTGCTATGAAACCAAAGCATCAACTTCAAAATTAGATTTATGTTCTTAAATCTCCTTGTCAGATCCAGACTTTTATATGGATGCTATACAGGGGCACCAACCCCATCCAGAAATATCTGTCTGCTGTATACAACTGCTTTCTAAGATCAATAGGAAAAAAAGGCTTTGAGTGAGTAATCCTGAGAATCTTAGCAAAGAACATTCTTCTCCAAGCATTGTGGACTGACACTACAGAATTACAAATAGAGAACTTTACCAGATAACAGAAACCACATCATTTGAGGACTTCCAACAGCAGCAACAACTAAAATGGATAGCACATGGAACTCAAAGAGAAAATAATGACATAATCAAGATAATGACATCCCACACCACTTCAAATAGAAGCTTGAGAAGGAAGTTGCCATCATTGCTGGGAAAAGAGTAATAACAGCTACTGAACTTGAGAAACTGGTTTTCCTAAAAAGGAAAAAAAAGAAAAAAAAGTGTTTTAAAAGAAAGATTTTATAAATTTCAACCAAAAACAGTACTGGCTGCTCGGTCAATGAACGTCAACTGTTTTCTTGTAGGAAAGCAGTTAATATTATCATTACTGTATTTACTGACCTTGTATGAAAAGTATGCTAAAATAACTAATAAAATGTGTATGGATATTCTTACAGATCATTACTATTGAGTAGTGAGCATCATCCTCACTGGGTTCTCCATATTTGTGAATGTGTGTCAAATCTAAGCTATGCTTAGTATTTTTAGGTCACCTTATTTCTTATTTGTTAATATGATCAGCTGGTTGTCCCATTAGTATTGTAGTTTTGAGTGTACTTGTAGCCTAGTACCAAAAATAAGATCAGCTTATTAGACCAGAAGTCCACCTCATTGTAACGTAATAGTGAGCTAGCCTGTTCGATTGCTTAGTGAATTTGATTCTCACCGATTGGCCCATGCTTTTGACTGTGTAAAAAAAATACTTTCCGCTTTTAGATAACAAGTACACCTCACTGTGATGTAATGGTTAATGAGCTAGTCTGGTTGACCATTACGACTGAGTAGTGAGTTCAGACATCACTGGGTGCTCAATACTTGTGACCTTGAACTAAACTAAGCTTAGTAAATAACTACTTCTTGAGTGTTACATTTTTGCACCTGCTCTCTCTCATATATATATATATATATATATATATATATATATATATATATATATATATATATATATATAAAATTACTCCCACTTTTTACTTCTTGCTAATGATCTTGCAACTTGTTAATCTTACTTTGCAGCTGTTGTATGCATTTCTAAATTTCCAGCATCTTCAACACTTTGTTCTTTTAGCGTTAAGAAGCTGCTTGCAGTCGGCTGATCTAGACCGTCAGCAGAATTCTCTATGACCTGATCACTTCAAGAACTTCATATTCCTAATCTCTCATTTTGCTAATAGCGTTCATACACATTAGATGTTTTTGATAATTGTCTTTTATTAGCCCACTGACTTGCTCTGAACACTCGTTAATTTTCTCCCAATGAGGCTTGCATATATTTTGTAATAACCTGGTTTTCTTTGATGATCTTGAGGTGGTTGGCTTCTAACAAACCAATAGAAATCTACACAAACTTGAAAGGAACACACACACACGTGTGAAAATATTTTCATTTATACACAAATGTAGCACCCTGTTTCTTTGACTTCCTCTCATTAAGCACACAATATATCACACATATAGTGCTGGTGTTAATAAAACAGTGCTCAATGTAATACAACAGAGCTATTAAGTATATATTAATAAATATACATATTCTGGAAAATAAGATAATCAAAATGCTGTACAATACAGAGAGCTTGGAGTTCTTTGGGGCCAGATTAAACTAAGCTCTCATCTTTCTTATATATATATATGTTAGAAATGGATTTTTCAATTATTAATCTGACATTTTAATTTATTGCTTCAATGTTATTTTTAATGGATACCCATATTTGAGTAGATGCTCTGCTTTTATACATTTATTAATTCAAGAAAATTTTGAAAAGATATGTATTCTCTGGCATAATTTTCTAATAAGATTACTACTGAGAGTGAAAGAGAATGACAAGATTATAGAAGGAAATGGAAAACCAATCCTAAACAGAAAACAGAGGATAAACCTTCACTCCTGTTCAAAAGACTAGAGACGAGTGTGAACCAGACAATAAGCGAACTTATCTACTCCTGTTGAAGAATAAAAAAGATAATAATAAATACAATTTCCGAGTTTAGATGGAGACATTAGAAATATAGAGTTGAAATAGACTTTAGAAGCAACTGGAAACCCAATCCTAAACAGAAAACAAAGGATAAAACCTCTACTCCTGTTCAAAGGACCAGGGTGGAGTGAGAACCAGGTGATAGGAAAAACTATCTATTCCTAGCAGCTCTTATAGTTTTTTATGACGTTCCTTGCCAAATGCTTTTGCATAATGTATAAAACATAGGTACACATGCTTTTGCATTTGTATTGGTCTTTTAGGTATCATTCTTCCAAGACAAAAAAAAAAAAACTTAAATTTTAGTACATTAAAGTAAACAAACCACAGACAAATGCTAAAGGACAAAGGGCCCACCTACCAACGAACACTTCTCCACTATACCAAAAGAGAAAATAATTACATGCTCTGATATTTGATAGCAGTGGCTAGATGAATGTTTTCAGAAAGATAGTACACTAAAAAAAAAAAAAATGGCCTAGAGATACATTTAGCATTAAATACAAATACTGAACACATTTTACTTATACAAATAATATAGCATGAACAGAGCCTGTTCTGTGATTGGTGGATCTCTTGATGACATCATCAATATCATAAAGATTTTCACCTTTAGACCTAAATGATTTTGTTTTCTCTTTTAGGACTAATAAAAAATATCCTACATTGTGTTATTTTCTCTTTTTAATCAAATCTGATTATGATGGAAAGTTTGGCAGAAATTCAGTGAAACTCAAGAGAATTTTTCTTTTATTATTTTATCCCCCCCCCTGCCACCAATGTTTCACTAGCTGCCATTCTTTTGAATTTATATTTTTTAAAAACATCTATAAAGTGACAGCAATCTTCACAAGAATGAATGGACAAAACTATTTTCTTTTATGTATTGTGCTGACCCAACTAGAATGATCATTAAACCGCATTATCAAACTTTTTCATGTTTTCTACCATATTGGTGTTCCCCAAAATTGTTTCTGCTGTAGTTTGTTTTTCTTCTTTCTGTTATCATTCAATGGAATTGCATATCTGGTACCCAACATTTTTTTTTTTCATTGAGTTAACCCCAAGCAAGGCATTAAAGCCACTAGGACACAAAGGGTTACTGGGTGTGGAAGAATTAGAAAACAGAAACTTTACTAAAGAGCAAGAACAAAAGAGTAATCAGGAGGACAGTAAAAAGCGATTGAAAATGCATTGAAATTTTTTAGGTTTAAGGTCGGCTGGAAAGCATGGAGCTGGAAGGAAGTTCTGCAAGTAAGAAGGATGAGAAAAGAAACTATTAACATAGAAGTTACAGCTATATCTAGCCAGCTCAACTGTAAATTGATGATATATCAATGCCAGTCTAGTACTGTACTTAAATCCCTAAAATCTAGGTATTCTGGCAAAGAACTCATCCAAACAGTTGCCATGGAAGTATTTATAGAAAAGGCACAAGGAGGAACTTTACAGTGATAGGAAAGTGACTGAAGCCAAGATGCCAGATCAGGACTAATAATATTGCTGATTCTTTGGATTTTTCAATTTTTTCAGTTTGTTTTTAGATTTGAAACAAAGTGCTTTTCCTTTCTGGAAGTGGATTTTATAGGAAGTTGGTTATTTTTTTAAAGCATTTACCATTATTGACTGCATGAGCATTAAACAACTTCAGTAGTTTATCTGCTTTAAAACTACTAACAATGAAGCAATCCTGATAGAATTAGAAGTCCTACTATAGTTTGTTATTGGTGGCCACAATCTTAACAACATTAGATATGAAAATGATACAGTGTTGATAGCAGAGAGAGAAAGAAAACTATAGAAACTCTTACATAAGTTAGTAAAAGAAAGTGAGAAGAAAGGACTAAGCATCAATTGTAAAAGCGACAATGTATGACAATGTATAGTTGTCGGCAAATGAAACAGCTCAACAAGTGAATTACAAATTGGAGATACCAAAATTAAACAAAAAAAGAAACAAATTTCAATATCTAGGAAGTGTTTAAACAGAGGATGTAAAATGCCATACCAAAATCTGAAGGCACATTGAGGCAATGAAAGATGCCTTCCAAAAGGTAAGCAAAGTATTAAGAAACTGGAAAATTTCATTAGAAAGAAGAGTACTGAAATGTTATATAATATCAGCTCTTCTATATGGTAGTGATGTGGTTCTATAAAAGGGTGCTGAGAATACTATGGCCTGTACATGTGAGCAACAATTAAACTTTAGAGAAAATGAAAAAAAAGACAGCATTAGAAAAGGAGTTGAAACTTCTAGGACACATAAGGAAAGAAAGCTTGGAAAATTTGATACTCATGGGACATATTGAAGGCAAATGGGACAGAGGTGAGGAGTGTCTAACAAGCTTGTGTAAATGATTAACAGAACAGGGATCAGAAAAGATAGCAAAGAGATAAACCTTACTAAGAGCTACAGAAGATAGGAAGTTATGGAGAGCTATGATCGCTTATGTCCTGAAGGAGTTGATTAAGATTAGTGATATTTAAGTAGAGTTGCTTATAAAAAAGAAAATCATGTAGCTTATAAGTGAGGCTGTCTCTTTTGCTGACAACCATGCATTCTATTTGCTTACAGTCAAGCAATTATATACCATCTGTTGGCCTTGAGAGACCATGGATCTGCACTCAAAGAGTTATGCCCTCTCAAGGGCACAGATCTGGGCAGGGTTTTATGAGAGATTGGCAATTGCCCATGCAGCACATTTCCCCTTTCCACGCCACTAATGCTTTCAAAGGGAAAGGCATAGACCAATACAGCTCGGCACCAGTGTTATTGCAGGAGTTGACAAACCAAAATTGAACAGTACATCAAACTGACTACAGATTTGAATTCAGAGTAATCCTTCTCCTACTCTAGTTGACAACCATGGCTACAGAGCCCAGACTGCTTTACTATTTACCAATATTTGGAGGTTTTGAATTCAGAGTTTTCCTTCGCCTAGATTGGTTGCCACCCAAGGCTACAGAACCCAATCTATCTTGTTATTTACTAATAACTGGGAGAGGGGTGATGGGAAGAGGTGGATTCTTACCTTTCCCAAAGGTATTAGTACATAAGTGAATGCAATGAACTTGACTGGAATTAAATATCAGCTCAATCTGAGCTGTAAAACATTAATGCTTACTTTAAACCTAATGCCTGCTCTTTTCTTATCTAAAGTCAGACAGAAATTATCTGACAATTTTCATTGTTAATATTTCAGAGATAGAATTATTACTGTTTCTATGGTTTTTACTAGGCTTCAATCTTTTATTCCTTTGATATCAAAGGACTGACTTTAGATAAGAAAAGAGCAGGCGTTAGGTTTAAGGCTCCAAAATTCCAGCTTATTATATCATGGGACAATGGCCTGGTGGTTATGAGTTCAATCCCTGTGACAGGCCATGAAAAGAGCAGTAGCAGAATCACAAGAAGAATTAACCAATACTGGTTATTTTTCTTGGTATGAAATAACAGGAAATTGTGGAGAGGCGTATTCACTAATTTCCTGAAAGGACATGTCACATAGAAGTTAAAACAGCAGACATCTTCAATAATGGCTTCCTTATTAACCTATCTATAAAATAATGCAAGTATTTGATAACAAACTTGTAAAAACAAAGAAAGTGACATTTTTTTGGCAAGATGACAAAATGTGTCCCAGGAGGTCACAAAACTTCTATTAACAACAAATGGAAATCAATCTTTATGTGGCAATTGTTTGCTTTGTAGTGTTTTTCTCTTTGGGGGTCATTTTGAGATTCTGCCATCTGTCATCCATTTTTATCAGCCACTGATTCAACTGAACTTACCGCCTCAATAACATTATCTTCACTTCCATCCAAACTTTCCTCACTTTTTCCCAATTCTGTCGACTCCGACTTTTAATGGTTTATACCCAGTGGTAACATCCTAAATTTCCAGGAACTGGTTCTATAAAGGCAAGTAATCTTGAGGAACCTGTTATGTTCATTTTCTTTTCAATGTGAGAATGGAAACAAATCACTTTATAGTATCAATTAGTATGTCTATTAGAGTTTTACTAAGCACACACAAGCATAGCATAACTAACAGTTTGCCTAGATCATCAGCTATTAATATATAAGATTATTTTTAAATAATCCAACAACTAGTTTGATAAGCTTTTATTATTTTAAGAATCAGTTCACGCAAACTGATAACCCCATTTTCAATAGAACAGTTTGTAAATATTGAATTATATCTATTTTCTAAGAGGTTCAGAATCATGAATGTTATTTATCCGAAAACTGGCTTCACCAAAATTGTTAAATTGACTCTTCATTTAATAGAAAAATACAAAACTAGAAAATTAACAGGTGATAACTGTTAGATCTCAATAATGCTTTTCTTAAATTATGTATCATTTAAAAATGTATTAATGTTAATTTGATTATTACATATTTATGATAATGAATGATTGACAATCAGTTGGTTTAAGAGAATTATTTGATGCTGAAATCAGTTAAAGCTAAGCAATTGGTTGTCTTTTTTCAGACAATGGAAATAAAATAAATAAAAAACAATTAAAATATAAATAAAAAACAATTAAAATATAAATAAAAAACAATTAAAATATAAATAAAAAACAATTAAAATATAAATATTAAAATAAAAAGTGTAATATGAATTAATACAGATTTTTTAACATTTTAAATAATTCATTGATGCATGTATTTTGGATAAGACAAATATTTAAACGGGTTTGTTTCTTGTCATTTCTTACTTGTTTTTAAATAGACATCTATAATGAAACCAAAGTATTAAGCAACATTATTACGCGAACAAAAATGTCAGTAATTAATTTATGGAGAAAAAGATTATTTTAAATAAAAAAACAAAATTTTTAAATGATACAAAATGCACTATTCAGGTATAAAAGCTATCTCCCTTTAATTTTCAAACCTTTGAAATTTCAGTGAAATGAACAATTTGATGAAGTTAAGATATTAATATTAATCCATTTTTAAAACTATAATATTTTAGCTTTTTTATTTTGTAAATATTTTGATAGTGTTTTTATTATGAGACTCACAGTTCTAAATGATAGAAGTTTTTAAAAAAATTTAATTTCAGAGCAATGTAAAATATTTTCTGTTACAATGAAAGTTAATCTAGAGAAGTATCTGGGGATATTCTTTGTAGCAAATGATATCTTGAAGGATAGGAATGGTTAAGATAACTGAGACCAACAAATAAATTTCTGCTAATCATACTAAAAGACAATGTTCTTGGTAATGATTGACAGCCAAACTGTACAAAGCTTCAAATTGTCTAATTACATAAAATAGACACCACACAGAGTTATGTCGACCACCAGATGATCAAGATAACCTAATCTGTGTACATTAATGCATCTTAAATCCTTCAGTTGGCCCATTCTTCAATGTTTTTGCTTTGTTCTGGCTTAATTGTGAGTCGAGATGATGGGGAAATATAAAAGGCTGATTTTCCTCTTCAGTTGTCAACTTGACAATCCATCTTTGGCTCCGTTCTGGCTGCATCGGATTGTACACAAAGATCCAAAGAAGATTTCTTTATTCAGCGCCAAACCTCCAGAGAATTATGCTTGATTGTCAGCACAATAAAGAATGGCATAATGTATTTTCGTGGCAGACAGGAAAAAATAAAAATGGTAGAAAGAAAAAACAAAAAAAACAAAATTAAAACAAAAACATATTAGCTGTTACAATCTTGAAGTCGCATGTGTCTAAGTAAATGTATCAAGTTATGTATATGGTGGGGGAGAATGAATAAATTAATGTAGGACATGTTTATGCGAGAAAGTTTTATTCTTTGGTCTATATGCATGCGTACATATATTGGTGAAAAGTTCTCAGCCTTACCAACCAACTTCCCAAAAGCAGAGCAAACATTAAAATTTTTTAAATTGGCTTCCTGGTCAGATTAAGACCTTTTTAGTGTTTCTTCACCTCTCTCTCTCTCTATAATATATAAATATATATATACACACACACACACGTGTGTGTGGACATTTAAGGTGACAGCCTGTTTTATGCTAAACGCAATTGTCGGACCATGTGTGCTGTGTTTTTGCTTGACTATTTATATATACAGGTCAGTGATGCATTGTGGGTAGTGTATTGTATTGCATGTTGAGTTCAATGTCCACTTTTATATTTACATATGCTCTATTCTTGATATGGAGCACTTGAACTCATAAATGTAGCATACTGTAAAAATATATTTTATCATTATATATTATAAATTAATTGATTTGAAAATATGGTTCCTTCGTTACACAGGAATTACCATGTTTCAAAAACAGAAATTAACATCTTCAAATTCAATTATTTAATTAAATTAAAAGCACTAGTTCTGTTTCATTTTCAAGGGAATTTTGGAATAACTTATTTTGGAATTTACTTTAAAAGCATATACAATTTGCTTCCAAGGATACAGAGAAATTCAATCATTTAGACAGGGGCTGTAGCATGTTCATTTTTATTAACAACTATTGTATCAAATTTGAGTTACTTTCGAAAATAGTTTATGTTTAGGTAGGGTAGGGGTGCGTTTTTCAACGAATTATGACGTCCATTCAACGCATGTCATCTGTTTTTTTTTTAAATGACAAAAAGCATTTTTATCCATTAAATTTATTTTATCATTTTATATATATTTTAAAGTACTTTTTTTAGCTGACCGTATGTCTTATTACTATAAACATTATTTAAAAGGGATACAGGTTGTTATTGTCAGGGACACAATTTTTCTTTAGTATGACACCTCATTCTAGGCCAGTTGTTATTAATTTGACTGTTTAAGAAAATAAGAGATAGCAGCTCAAACATGCAAACCAACTGTGACTAATGT
>OZ038508.1:29836500-29839000 GCA_964036315.1 Acanthosepion esculentum | reverse complement strand
TCAATACCTGGTTCAGGCAGTGGAGAACTTTCAGAGGGAAAATTAGCAGGAGATAACTGATAACTGACATCCATCAAAGATGGCTCATGGAACTAGAACAGTCTACCCCAGTGATCGAAATAAAGGGTTCGGTTCGAAATTCCAACCACCTGAAGAAGGCCGGAGCATACAACGGCCGAAACGTTGTGACAAATATAGCAACAAAGATGAGGACAATAGTCCGACTAATGTAAATACTGTATATATATATATATATACATATATATATATATATATATATATATATATAAAATGTCAGATGACAATATGAACAAAGACAAAATGAAAGCTAGTCAACATGTTTTATCCTCTGAGGTACTTTATCAAGGCAAAAGCATTTGCTTTGATAAAGTCCCTCAGAAGATGAAACACGTTGATTAAAGTTTTCATATATACACACACATTATATATAATATATAAAATAAATCCTAAAGAGCCTAGGTTTCACCTAAACAGATCTTCAGCTCTACTTAGCGTATTGAGCACTCTACATTTTAGCTTTATTACTTGTTTGCATTTTTTTCTTTGGACTAAAAACTTAAGGCACTGGATGATTTGTTTCACTCTAATTGAATGTTTCTAATTCTTTCTTGTTCCATTTTTTTCCTCAGGTGCCAATTTGTTTTGATATACTTGCAAGTTGTGCTATCTGAGTTTTTTTACCAACTGAGTATTACTATTAGTATAATAATATATATATATATATATATATATTTACACACGCTCTATCTCTGATATTGAGCACTTTATCCCATAAATATAGCACACTTTAAGACTATATTTCTTCATATATATATATATATATATATATATATATATATATATATGTATGTATATATATGTGTGTGTGTGTGTGTGTGTGTGTGTGTGTGTGTGTGTGTGTGTGTGTGTGTGAAAGATTATATAAGTTGTGTGTCTCCAGAATTAAAAGCATCATCAAGAATTCTTCTGCACTTCTTTGTATGGTAGCAGACATTAAACCTTTTCACAAGACACACATACAGCAGCAGCCCCTTTTCCACTTCTGGGCATAAACAAAAAGAAAAACAATTGAAGCATGAAGGGCTGTGAATCCCAAGAGGACAACTTTCTCTTTCACTAAAATTAGTGCTCTGTGCAATAGATGCACACAAACAATGCACCCAACTTACTCTTTAACTCACCAACAAAGTAAATTCAACTTTTTCTACATTCCTTACAGAGACTCTTAAGAACATTCCTTGAAATTGCACTTTCTTTCAGGAACATTCCTTGGAATTTTTTCTATACAAAAGTTCCCAATAAAATAAAAATTTCTATCTTATTTCATTTCACTCTTTTGTTTGTCTATTTTCTCAACTAAGCCACCATTTTAGTTTAGCAACACATTCTCAACTCAAAACAACAACACTTAACCTAATAGCAACAGTACACATATATGCGTCACATATTGTGTGCTGGTGGTAATAAAACAGTACTTGATGTATAATAACAGAGCTAAAATTATACTAATAATAAATATATATTTTTATATTTTTATTACTTAAACATTATTTTTAGTGGATACTCGTTTTTGAGTAGACACCTCATTTATTTATTAATTATTAAACATTATATTTATTTCCACCTACTGGCCTGAATTTTCAAGAAATGTTATTAGAGAAAAATATGCGCTCTCTGGCAGGACATGAACCTGCATTCCTCTCGGCAAAACCATCATTAGATATAACATACTTTGACCTCTCAGCTCCAGTGTGCGCTGATCACCAAGCAAAGCTGAATAGTGGCTTTAAACACAGATTTTTCTCTGAATCAGTTTGTAAAGAAAGGAATGGAGTTTTTATGTATTAATCTGGCAAATCGTTAAATGTTTAAGTAATAAAAATCTGTTGGAATTAATAAATAAAAAATTCATCCCTTTCTTTATATATTTATACAGGGTGTACCAAAAATACTTTTACAAACTTTCAGTTTGGGCTCCTCACACCAAAACAAGGACAAAAATCCATATCAAAATATGTCTACAAACCCTTTATTTTTAGTTATTAAGTTGAAAGAAAGTTTATAGTAGATGTCACTGTGTTGCCATGTAGACTATGTTACACTTGTCAGTCATATACAATTGTGGCTCGTCTGTATTCAACATTTTCTATGGACCTCTGGGCCCGTAACTCAGAGATCTGTAGATCACAACTACGCTCTGCTGCCATAGATAAGAATCTAGATCTGGTTTAAAATGTCAATAGTTCCTCTAGGCAAGTAAAGTTAAAAGTGCCAAGAGAGAAATCACAGCAGTTTAAATAATATCTAATGGTCCAATCCACTCTTGGCAGAAAGGGACACAAGTCTATGCTACTGCTGCTGCTACTGCTGCTGATAGGAACAGTCCATTAAGTTGGGGAGGGGGCGATAACTGGTTATAGCAATTACAATAAACAAAGGTTAATAACATATGTAGTAGTGAGTTAACTGAGAAGTGTTC
>OZ038508.1:29826500-29831500 GCA_964036315.1 Acanthosepion esculentum | reverse complement strand
CAAGACAGTATATCAGCAGAGCATAAAGGAGGAGACCTTACAGAAAGTAACATCATGAGGTCGGGGGGTGAATATCATCCAGACAGCACTGTCATGGTGTGTGCAT
The DNA here is from genome assembly GCA_964036315.1 of Acanthosepion esculentum. Taxonomy (NCBI): domain Eukaryota; kingdom Metazoa; phylum Mollusca; class Cephalopoda; order Sepiida; family Sepiidae; genus Acanthosepion; species Acanthosepion esculentum. Next base: position 29,831,394 of record OZ038508.1, on the reverse strand, counting down.
GTGTGTGAAGGGGGGGGGGTCCTTCCAGACAGCACAGTCACAGGGGGAAGAGTTCATTGGGTGTACATCAAGGATAATGTTAAGCAATTTCCTGAATGCCCCCTATTTGATAAAGCTCTTTCCCAAATCTTTACATGATGACTGGTACTGAGCTATTTTCTACTATGCCTTACCAGCACATCCCTCCATCTCATTTCTCCATCTTCCTGTCTTTTTCTTTTCCACAATCCATTGGGCCCTTTTTCATTTTGCTCTGTGTCCAACCCATCTCCAATTTTTTGTCATTTAATTATTTCTATGACATTTCTTACCTCATTCTGTTTCCACATCCATGTCGACATTTTTCTCTTATTAAGTCATTGCTCTTTCTGTCAAGCTTTGCGTATTTTCAAGTTTCTTTTCAAGGAATTTTGTTAATTTCCAGATTTTTACACTCATTATCCACTTCTTTCTTTTCTTTTAATCAAAAGTGTGCAGCATCCTTCCACAAAGACATGTTTGCTGTTTTGTGCAGATCACATTCTTGTCATTGTCAAGTATTGGGGTGCTCATCAACATTTCCTTCTGTGTGAAATGAGTTCTATATTGGATTTGAAGAGATGTCTGTGGCCAAGAAGGGTAGAAGGATTCAGGGGATGGAGAACACTGTCTTTTCTTTGAGCTCTCTTTGTCTCTTGCCATCTAGTGTTTGAAAGATGTTTTTTGTGATGGGTTGCTTTTGGTTTTTTCCGCAGCTTCCAGCTCCCAATTGAACGGATCAGTTTCAAGGTGTTTTTCAGCTGATCCTTGAGTTGACAATGTAGTGCTCCATGTGTTCTCTTGCTGGATGTAAGCTCTAAGAGGATTTCTTTAGGTAGATGGATGTCTAGCATTTGGGCAAGGTGTCTAACCCACTGAAGTCAGTGATGAGTCATGATGGTTTCTAGGTTTTCCATCTTTGTGCAGAGAACTTTTTTGTTCGTGATCCGGTCCTGCCACATGTTCTGTAGGATTTGACAAAGTTTCACTTGATGGAATCTTTCAAGTTCTAGCTACCGTCTAAAAGTCCTGAAAACATTTTTATTAAATCAAAACAGCCATCACAGAGTAAACATGATTGGGTCCGTGGCAACAGAGAATGTCACTTACTGAGAAAAAGGGCAGGTGTGTTCTGTATATCTGATATACTAAAATAGAAACAAGTCAGTGGCAGTTGTTGGCATAAATGCATCTTTGATATGCTAATATTGTTTGTCCACTCCAATCATTGCCCAATGAAAAAACTGTTTTGTTGATAAAAGCAATTAATGTTCTTAAATTGAAAAGTTTATTTTTCTACCTTGTCTTTTGGCAGGTGAAGTGACTTGCTTTATGCATTGAATTTCTGACATTGGACCTGCAATTCGGGATTTCAACATTTCTTTACTGCTCCTGGATCTTCAAGCTTGGACTTGCGATTTGTTTATTTCATTTTGTAATTGAGCTGACATATCAATTTTGAACAGGGCCATCAGTGACTAAACCAGTTCCTGCCACCAGACCTTTCTGGTGAGAAAGGTGGCTTGACATCTAGCAGGATTAAAAAAAACCCAAAAAACATAACACTGGTCACATAGTATATGAACCTTCTTGTAGAGTAAATGATCATTTAGCACAAAGGAGTAGACTGGGTTCCATAGCTATGGATGCAGCAAGCACAGTTTGAGCCTTTATGTTCATTGGCTGTATTTTGACCTGGAGAGAGATAGGCTCCCCCTGCTTCATTTCCAATTATATCTGTCTTCGTGAACTTGAATTATTGCAATACTATTATTGTATATACTAGGGCAAATCAAAACTTTTCTGCACTTTCATCATAACATATCCGTGTTATGAATGCAGATAATTTTTGACTTTGTATATATTCAATAAATTTTATATACTGAGATTTCTGGCTTATGGCTACATCAAATTGAAACACTGGTTCCCATATAATTACCGAAGTTAAGAAATGTCGAGCCTAGTCAGTAACTAGATGGGTGACCGCTTGCGAATATCAGGCGCTGTAAGATTGAATGTGCAGGTGGTGTAATGGATAATAGCTTAATTCTGTTAGAGAGCTGAGTTCCAATTCCAGTTGGGTTCGTTATATTCACTCATGTGCAAATATCCTTGGCAAAGGTATGAATTCACCTCTTCCACCAGCTATGGGTTAATCAGCAAAACTTATATTACTAAAACCATTATTATCTAAAAAAAATCAATACAATCTAAAAATATTTTCTGCAAAGGGTTGATAAATCGTAGAAATCAAATCCATCAGTTCAGAGTTTTCCATGGTAAATTTACGTCCAGGATCATGCAATATAACTCCTTTCCTAACAAAACTACTTCTATTAAAATATGGTTACTTAAATTTAAAAACTAGAGCAATAAAAATAAAACAAACTGGGAGAATGCTGAATGAGATCAGATCTGTTATTCATCTAGTTACATCAGAATCCAAAAATTGAGTGTACTACTGAGTCAAATGCCTTTTCATAGTCAACAAGAGCCAAACAAACTTATTTTCTGTTCTTTTTTTAAAGTCATTTGATCGATTGTTTGTAGATGGCCGATTAATCACTCCAAAACCTACTTGTTGATGTGACTGAATTCCATTGACAATGTTTGTTAGTTGGTACTTCTGAGAATAATTCATATATATTTAATAGTAATGTGATAGAGCAATAGTTGCAAATGTCTTTATTATCTCCTGTTTCATAAAGTAGAATTACTATTCCTAAATTGAAGCGTTGAGGTACCATTTTGCCTTTCTTCATGGCAGCGATAATTGTGCTAATCCTTTACAGAAGTCTTCTCCTGTGTCTTCAAAAGGTCTGTTACTATACCATATTTGCCTGGTGCTTTTCCACATTTTGGAGTGCAAACATTATTTGCTAGAGGTGTACAGTAAACACTGTGACCAGAAATAATCATTTTTTTCATATAAACACTCCAGATCACAAATATAAAAAAAAAGTTTTATAAAGATTAAGGAAGGGATTTACTTTGCTATATAAATTCACTGTAAAGTGATCTCTCCTATGAAAGATAAAACCAAATATGCAAATACCATGTGACATATTAAAATTCACTAGGGGTTAAATAGTAGGACTTGTTTCTGGGCACTCGTGATTACATTTTAAGAAATGACATTGTATAAGCATATTTTGTTTTGGCTTTTGTAAGGGGGTCAATTTAGAATTTTAACTTTTGCAAAATGATATCCGGAGTGCTCAATCTGTAATATTATGAAAAAATTTTCTTTTTTTTTTTTTTTTTTTATATATGATTATTTCTGGTCAAAGTGCCTATTATATGATATCACGCATTATTTTGTCTGTTGTTACCAGTAGAAAATCACTAGTATTTGCCAGAATGACAGTGTGTCCTGATGATAAAGTACATCTGGCAGCAAGGCCTCTGATTGGGAGGTTTCGAGGAGCATGGAACCACCTCATAATTACTGTTGTTCCCAGCTCCACCCTAACCCATAATTTTAGAGTCCCAGCTGTGGGCAAATGGTTAACCTCCAAACTGGGTTCAAAACACTATGAAAGTATAAAAGTAGATTTTTATACTATTTACATTATTCAAACTACTGTCCTCATCTTTGTTGCCATATTTATCACAATGTTTCGGCCGATGTATGCTCTGTCCTTCTTCAGGTGGTTGGAATGTCGAACTGAACCCTTTAATCACTCGCTAGGGTAGTCTTTTCTCGTGCCATGTCTAATGGATGTCAGTTATGAGTTATCTCCTGTTAATTCCCCTTTCCTTGAAGAAGGCCGAAGCGTACATCAGCCAAAATGTTATGATAGATATAGCAACAAGGATGAGGACAATAGTCCAAATAATTCGGAACATAATACCTCATCTCAGAAATATAGACAGATACTAGATTTTTATAGTAAAATATACCAGCAATACATTTTTGAAAAAAAAAAAAATATATATCACCATCAATATATTTGACACTCAACAAAAACCCTCTTTAAAACAAAAATATGTCAATGAAGCCTGATTTACAAACTGATTTTATTCCTACGAAAATATCCTAAAAAATCTTGTTGGTTTTAAATGAAGTTGATATGCTGTAAAATACTATAAACCAAAACTAGAGTGACGATTGTATTTTTAGTTTTGAAGCATACAAATTTGCAGAGTTTCTTATCCTTCAAACCATATCTCTACATTTGGTGACTTCCCTGTTCCTATCTTCATACCATATCTCTACATTTGGTGACTTCCCTGTTCCTATCTTCATACCATATCTCTACATTTGGTGACTTCCCTGTTCCTATCTTCATACCATATCTCTACATTTGGTGACTTCCCTGTTTCTATCTTTCAATGCAAGCATCGGCTGTTTGTCTATATGAGCCACTGACTGGACCTGCTTCAAGCTTTTGCACTTTCTGATCTGTTAGCTTTCCATGTGTTTTGGTTTTCTTTTGTTTCTTGCTAGTTTATTTAATTATAAAATCATATTCTTAAATAACCTCATCAGATTAAAACTATCATATGGATGTCATGAAACCCATTCAAAAATATCTAAACTGTCAAATGTATAAAATTGCTAAGATCAATGGTTAAAAATTACTTTGAGTGAGTGTAGCCTGATGATCTTGAAGACCACAATTCTTCAAACCTTATGAACTGGCACTACAGAATCACAAAGAACTGTACCAAATAACAGAAACCACATCACATTTTATTTAGACTATGGACTTTAAAATTTGTATTTATTATTTAAATGTTTGTTTCTTATGCTAATTATTTAATGTGAAATTTGAAGATGTCGGCAAAAAACCGTTAGCTCATGTCTCTGGTTTAATAAATTATCATTATTTAGAAACTTAATAATGTGTAGTTTTTTCAAAGGGCATGGGTC
>OZ038508.1:29704000-29821500 GCA_964036315.1 Acanthosepion esculentum | reverse complement strand
TGGGGTCCTTCCCCTTTACCAAGCCACTGTCTATGATGCTTAACATTTCGATAAAAGATCCATTTTTCGTCGCCAGTCACAAGTCTATCCAAAAAAGGTGGAAAGAAGAGCAGATGTCAACTTGGGATTTGAGATTGTTTTCGCACAATTCATGAGGCACCCATTTTTCAAGTTTAGGAACTTTTCCAAGTTGTTGAAGATGATGATGAACAGTTGTATGGTTTGAACTGAGAACCACTGCCAATTCCTCAACTGATAAAGCAGGATTTTCTTCAAGGGCTGCTTCAAGAACCTTTTCATCAAACTCAACTGGATGTCCGGTTTGATCTTCATCTTCAAGGGTGAAATCTCCACCTCTGAATTTTGCAAACCATCTTCTGCAAGTTCTTTCATTCACATAATTCCTCTCCATAAACTGAGTGAATGTTTCTAGCCGCTTCAGCTGCTGAGTTTCCTTTCTTGAACTCATAAAGCATTATGTGCCTCAAATGATTCTTGGGTATTTCCATGTTAGCAGGGTTTTAATCAAACAAAATTTAATTTTATTGTTCTCTGAAATAAAGTTTGATCTGTTTAAATGCATCTAAACATAAAAATAATGTTCAGCTCCATTAGACATTATAAAATACTATTAAATTTTTAAATAAATTAAATACTATATTAAATTTTGTTCATTTTAACAAAAAGTTAAAATTTGGAGAGAACTTATGGGATGACCTAATATATATATATATATATATATATATATATATATATATATATATAAAATTTAAATAGACACCCTGACCCCACCTTAACTTAACCTCTTTCCAAAAGTAACTAATCAGTTGATACATGTTCACCCTTTCGCTCCTCATTACAATAATTGGTTTCACCGTTTTCATGTAATTAATATTATGAATGTATATGCTTATAAAGCTCTGTAAATTGCAAGATTAGTTATTCCAAAATTCGCTTGAGGATGAAATAGAGCTGGTTTTTTAGCTTCTATTTTTGAAACATGAGAAATTATGTAGCGATGGAATCATATTTTAAAAAATAGTTATAATGTGTGTGTGTGTGTGTCTATAGCCACACACATACACACACACACACACACAATGGATAATGTTTGAGAATTAATGAATGTTATGCCAGAAGGTCAAAGACTACATTGAAATAAAATATTAAAAAAAAAAATAAATAAATAAAAGAAAAAAATAATTGAATAGTTCCTCTAAATAATTCATGAAATAATTCCAATAACTTTTATCAAGAATTTAGACAATGCAAGAAACACTAATTAGTGGGGATTACCTCCTCCTTGTCTGCCAGGATGCTTGCTAGGTGGTGCTGTTTCACAATAGAAAAAAAAATGCATATATTTTACTATTTTTTGCACTGTGATATAGCAAGAACGTCATGACTTGTCTACACCTGGGGACATTTCATTCCTCTGGCAAACAGACTATTTCATTTCAAACAAACCACATGGACATCGCACACATACATATACACACATATCTACACTATGCAAGCTACTTATGCCAGTTGTGTGATAAAATTTGCAAGTCTGATGCCAGGTTGAAGAGGCATATGAAGAGAAAGTCTTTTACTTGTTACATATGTAAAAAGGTATACAGGAGCAAGGCTGGTTTGTAACGTCATCTGTGGGTCCATGGCTGTGTAGTTAAACAGTGAAAAGATGTCCTACTTCCGTACTATATATATATATATATATATATCTTATATATAGTCTTAAAGTATGCTATATCTATGGGAAAAAGTAAAACATATCAGGAATAGAGAATGTGTATGTGTTTATATATATATATATATATATATGAAGAAATATAGTCTAAAGATTTATGGGATAAAGTGCTCAATATCAGAGATAGAGTGTGCGTAAATATAAAAGTGAACATAGAAGTCAACACTTAGAGGCGACAGCCTGTTTCATGCTTGATGTAATCGTCAGGCTTGACGATTGCATCAAGCATGAAACAGATCTCTTATAGTCTTAAAGTATGCTATATTCATGGGCAAAAGTAAAATATATCAGGAATAGAGAATGTGTATGTGTTCATATATATATATATATATATATTATAATATTTTTAGTTTTTAAAAATATGATTCCTTCACTACATAAGAGTTCTCATGTTTCAAAAGCGAGAGCCGAGACCCCTAACATAATTTTTTTAAGTTATGTAGAGTTAAGGTGCCTGGACCCGCTTCCTTGTCAAGCGAGAATTTGGGAATAAGCTATCTTTTGGTTAGCGCGTGTTTATAAGTGCGGTCTCATTGCAACATTAGTTGCTATGGAAACGGCTAGTGTCGGCCATTTTGGTTCGGTGGTTCAAAGAGCTAAGAATTAATTTTTATCTCCAGACCAGTCCCCTTCGAAAAAGGTGTGTCAAGTTACAATGGGGAGTCTATTTCAAGAGTGACCGTAGGTTAGGCTGGTCAGACGGCAATTTTTTATGGCATTGCCGCAGGTTGTTGAGTGACGAGAAGGTTGTGTTTCATTATTATCTATTTGATCTGTTTATTTGTTTGTTTATTTACATGGCTTTTTTTTTTACCAAAGGGTTTTTCTCAATAATTATTGGGCTGAGCTTTTAAGGCTTTTAAACTATGGACTTTATTTGTTTAAATCTATTTATTAATTATTTAATGCGAAAATCATTTGATGACGACAGAAAACCGTTAACTCATGTCTATGGTTTAGTAACTTTTCCCTATTTAGGAACCTAATGATGTGCAGTTTTTCATGTAGGCATAAAGGGCATGGGTCGTCCCAGGTTTTACAAGTTCTAGTTCTATTTATTATTTTCCATTTTACTTTTGGTGTTTTGTTCGTTTACTTTAAATGCCAGTAGTATTGGGATAGAGATGTCTGATTTCTATTTTGGATGTTTTAAAATTATTCTTTGTTGACCCAATGTATATCCTGTCAGTGTTAGGACTCTCCATGGATGAGATGGTACATTGGTATACCACGGATTTAGTGAGGCATCTGTTTTCTAACGGGCAGTCATTAGGGTTTCTACAATCACATGATTTTTCATTTTTTCTGTCTAATTGCAGTTTAGGAGTTTTATTGGCACTGTTTTGGCATGCATGTTTTTCTAGGGTTTTACTATTATGCTTTTTTATGATTCTTTCTAGGTTTTCAGTGCAGCTGTAACTTAACTTTAGGGTGTTTTTATTAAAGATTTCGCTCAGTTTGCTATTTGTGGGGAAGTGTTTACCAATTAAAGCTAGGAACTTATGCCCAAGTTTAGTACTGACCATCTGGTTGAACGGAGGTGTATACCATATGATCTTTCTTTTCCTATTCTTCTTACTATTAGTGCTATTGTTTGTATAGCTTATGTCAGCGTTTTTATATCCGCTGTTTTTCAGGGCCGTGTTATAAAACTTACTATGTGCTTGGAATATTTCCTTATTTGCGGAGTTTATACTTATTCTTTTCTCTACTGATGTGGGTATATGCTTAATTATAGATGGAGGGTGGTTTGACTTAGGGTGTACATACAAGGGGTTAATATTAGGTTTTCTGTAGGGTGTGTAATTTTTGTTTATTAAGTCTAGAGTTACGTCGAGGAAATTTACCCCTTTTAATTTGGTGTTTACTATAATTTATAGATCTAATTTTCCGAATTCACTATAAATTATCTTTCTAATCTTATCTGTTTTAAAATTTGTGGAGCTCCTCACTACCATGAGCCCATCGTCTCAGTATAGCCCGATGTCTTTAATGTCTAATTCCCTGTGCGCTGTTAAGTTGTACAGTATAATACATATATATATATATATACACACACACACACACACACTCTCGTTTCTGAGCATAACTGTCTGCTAGTGCAGCTAGCCAATCCCTGTTACAGACTTCTGCTCAGTCACATTTCTATTTAATCAATACCCAGAGCCCAACTATGTTTTATATAGTAACTAATCTGAGTAGATGCTAGTTACAATTTTTATGAGAGCACAATGTGGCGTGATCAAATTTTGAACACAGTCAATATGCCCAAACCCTCAGTCATGATGACATTACGTGTGTGTGTGTGTGTGTGTGTGTGTGTGTGGTGGCTGGCTGCTCATATCTGAGGATGCCTGTCTATAAGAATAGCTAGTCAATCCCTGTTGCTGACACCTGTTCAGGCACATTTGGGTGTGATCAACACCCACAAAGCCCACCTGTGGTTTATACTGCAACTATGCTGAGCGGACCTTAGTTACACTTTCTGGGAGGGAGCACATCATCTGGTGTGATCAACAGTCTGAACAATGCCAATACACTCAAACCTTTGGTCACGATGACTTGTGACTTCATGCTAGCACAAGCATTGACAGCTCCCAAAGAGTTCTGTCTACCCAATTTCACTCACAAGGCTTGGGGTCAAACTGTGGTATGGTTTTCAGGCAATTTCCAAAGGTGGCACAGACTGGGGTTGTCTCCTCAGGCCAATAACATCAAGAAGTCACCTTCCTGATAAATCAAACAACATGATGAGATTCAAATCTGGGACATACATGCCTATTATACATATATATATATATATATATATATTTGTTCAGTCTACTCTTCAGGATACACAAACATACTCTCATCAAATGCACAAGCCATCCAGTCAAAAAAAAAAAAATTACTGTCTACTTTGTAACCTACCGACACGGCTATACGTACACTCAAAGTATTCATATGACTTATTTTCATCTGTGATTGACTAATTATTCAATAAAAGAATATACATTTTACTTTATACTGTCTTCAGCTACTAAAGCTTTTGTATCATTTGTTAAACAGAATTATTTCAATTGAAACTACATTTGTCTTGTTCTTTTGTACACATATTTTTTTTAATTTAATTTTAAACTTTTGTTTTCACTTAATTACCACAAGGCCATATGTTTATTGGTGAAAGACAATTTATCTGGGGTCAGAATTAAATGACTATCAACTCTGCCACAGATTAATTGAATAAACATAGTTCTGATTTAATAAAAAAAAAGAAAAAAAAGGACACCTAACTTCATCCAGTTTTTATGAGAACAAACTAATTCTTTTTTAACATCACCGTTTCAGCTATGTCTACTGTCTTCTTCAGCTCTAAAAAAGATTGCATTTAATGTTCTATTTTTGTTTTATTTTTCATGGTACTTTGTCTCGATTTAGGCGACAAGAATAAAGTTGATTCTGTTAACTAGATTATTGTTCTATTTCCCCAGTTTAATCTAGCAAACATTTAAAAACCATTCCATGTTCTATTTTAGTTTTTTCAAAAAACTGTGACAAAAATACTACAATCATAAAATGTGTTTTTTTAAATTCCAATGAATTAAAATCAACTGCATTTTCAACTATGTTACTTTTGTTGTTACAGTAATGTTTGGTTGAGCTATTCTAGTCTTTGGTATATTAGGTGATATTTTCTGTTTGGCACCAAGTTGTCTAAACAAAAGTAAATACTATGAACTGTGGATTTTTACTCCATCTGTTCTCTCATTTGGAGATATATATAAGTATGGATGGTTCTGCACAAAACCTTCACTACTATAATCGAATCTCATGTGCTGGTGTCAGGCTGTCAGTTCCTAGAAAATGATCTACTTGACTCTCATACATTGAATTCAATGTGAGAGTTAAATATATAAAATTTTTTCTTACAGATTTCTAAAGAAAGTTGTAGACGGAAACAGAAGCTCAATTGTTCAAACTGATCATACACTAATAATGACTTTGCAAAATTATAAGCAATACCATTGTGGGTGGGTTTCAAATATTATGAAAATGCAACGAACTATATAATACTAAAACTCTAATCTTGTATGTATGGATGTGTGTCCTGAAGATACAGCTTAAATGATATAAATACCCTGACCAATTTAAGAGCATGAACCCTTGACCCCTTGCTGAGTGCAATGCCAAATTTCATTAAAATTAGACAAGGGTTCTTGAGCTAGGGCTGTTTTTCTGATTTTATGCCATTTTTTTATAGGAAATTCAGGAATTGTTTTTGATACACATTCTTATATCAATCGACATATATAAACAAACACCTGCATATTATATTCCAGCTATTATGTGTGTGAAAAATAATAAACATACATAACAACATTATTAAATAAATTTAAATATGAATAACACATTTCTACAATCCACTACACTACATTAGAACTTATTTTATAACTATTTGGAAGGTGAAGAAACTATATGCGTCACATAACTTGATGGTAAATAAATTAATAGATGCAATTCTGTTTTGCTGCTCTTAAGTATTTTAAAATAAATGTGATGAAGAAACAAGTTTTAAAAATCCACACAAAGTGAGGCTTTTAACCTAGTTAATAATAAAATTGATAATATCATTACCTCATCATTTTGTATCACAAACTGCCTTTAAAAGAAATCCAATGGGTTTATGGGAGGTCTAGTAAAGTTAAGATAATACAAGAGTGTTCCCAACCCAGAAGAATGACCTAGAGACCTGAACTGTGCATGCTACTACACATATTCACTCTGAGGTTCAAATAACTTGGCACTCAAGTTTCTTTAACCCCTTTGATACTATAGGTTAGATATTTTTGAAAATCTATAATTGTTACAAAGGTCTAGGTTTCCCAAAATTTTCAGAAACTTTGCTTGGTCGTGAATATTGAAACACAGTGTGACCCAATCACAGGTACATTTAGGCACTCTGAAATGTAGGCACATGAAACTTGCTGGTACATTTGGATGCTTCAGGCCTTAAAGCATAAAGACTAATTTTTTTAAAAAAATCTGATGTTTGATCATTGTAACATTAAATTTATCATTCCCTCCATCTGACCAAGAGTGACCTAAATGACATAAAACTCATGATATTCCACACATTTAATGAGCAGTATAACACACTTGGCACATTGTCAATTAAAAAAATAAAAAACTGAATAATTTGTATATCAATTTTAGTAAAGTAAACTGAAGTAAAATTGATATTTGTTTGTTATCTTAAGTGGATTGGGCTGAGAACTTTCCAGCACAAGCTTATATATATATATGTGTGTGTGTGTGTGTGTGTGTGTGTGTGTGTGTTGACCAATAGATAAATGTCTGACACTTACCCCACCTCCTTATCAATATTAAGTATTGTAATAAAAATAAATTTTAAAACTCTACCTTCCCTCTCTAATTTTGTCCATGTCTCTCACACTATCCCTTACCACCCTCTATGTCACCTTATATAAGTTTAATACTGACCTTCAAAAGTGTAAACTTTAAATTAATTTTTTTCACTCTTGAAAGTGAAGTCTGAAGATCCAGAGAAAAATAAAATCTCTGGTGAAATAAATTATAACAATGGAACCTTAAAGTGGTCTGTTTTTTCTTTAAAATTATTCACTCTGACTTAACATTGAGTTCTCCGGATCTCATCCTCCTTGGGATTATCCACACAGATTACCAAGATTTTTCTTAACTAATATATATATATATATATATATATATATATATATATATATATATATATATATAAAATTCTAATCTGCATTCAATTTCTTTGTCCATTTTAGCATTTTTAAATACAATAGAGCCAAGATAGGTGAAAGGGGAAATGGTTTTCAAGACCTTTTCCTCAACATCAATAGTGGAAACAACAGCTGGGAAATAGTTACACATAAGCTGATGGACAAGTTCCGTTTTTTTATGCTGATGGTCATGCCGAAAGCTTTAAGTGCTCAAGAGAATTTGTTAACAATCTATTGTATATCTTCAAGAGTATGGGCTACAAGTGCACAATTGTCTGCAAAGAGCAGGCCAAGAACAGTTTGTACAATTGTCTTAGTTCTTGCTTTGGAGAGTTGCTGGTTGAACAATCCACCAGTTATGTGCCATGCGCTATACATGCTTAGGCAATCATGTACCTTTTGATACATGACTGATGAGGCAGATTTTTTTTTACCCCCTCCCCACAGTAGGTTGCCATTTTTTTGTGCAGTAGACCAGTTGCCATCCAAGGCTATAGAACCTGGTCTGTCCTATTTACCCATAGCTGGAGGAAGAAGAGGATTCCCACCTTTTCCCAAGAGTATTAACACGTAAGAGAATGTAATAGATTTCACTGGAATTTGAACTCCACTCTCCGATTCTTCAATCCAAGCCTCTATCCATTACCCCACTGTGCCTAAAGTATATTAAAATTTTACATCAGAACAAAGTGGTCAATACCAAAATAGCAAAACATTATATTATATATAATAATTTCAGATCTTCATCTCACTGGCCAAAACTGCCTGATGACTGCACAACAGCAAATAAACTTATTTTGTTTTATATTATATATTGTTCTCATTCCTTAATAATATTTTTCTTATATTCTTTTGCACTTAGTAATCCTCTTGTATCGCAGTGGCTTTATTACCTTGCTTGAGATGAAATGATTAAAAAAAGAAGAGACAGAGGAAAACATTGCAGTCACAATGGAAAGTTGGGTACAGATAATAACAAAAGTTGCCTTTCAGAAACTAAGCAATGTCATAACAGATAAGAAAATGTCCTTAGGATCAAAGAAAACAATGTTTAACTGCTATCAAATTATTTCCTATATTGCAGTGAATGGTGGACAATCTTCTTATAGATGAAGAAGAGACTTGAAGCAACAGAAATGTGGCTATTTACATTGCTCAGACTATCGTCATCATCTTTGTTACCATATTTGTCACAACATTTCAGCTGATGTACACTCCAGCCTTCTTCAGGTGATTGAAATGTCGAACTGAACCCTTTATTTCACTCACTGGGGTAGACTGTTCTAGTTCCACATGCCATGTCTAATGGATGTCAGTTATCAGTTATCTCCTGTTAATTCCCCTCTACAAGTTCTCCACTGCCTTAACCAGGTATTGAACTCTCACTCTTTGGGTCCTGTCACTGGATCTAACTAATGCCTTTATCCACTGTGCCATGTGTCCTTGAGCAATTAACAGGAGATAACTGATAACTGACATCCATTAGAACTAGAACAGTCTACCCCAGCAAGCAAAATAGAGTTCAGTCCAACATTCCAACCACCTGAAGAAGGCTGAAGTGTACAACGGCCGAAATGTTGTGATAAATATGGCAACAAAGATGAGGATGATAGTCCAAGAAATGTAAATAGTGTACATAATACCTCATCTCAGAAATATAGACAGAAATGTGGCTATGTTGAAGAATGTTCAAAATACCATGTTCTGAACATGGAATCAACAAAGAATTTTTAAATAGGAACTACTAGGAAATGTATACTTCCAATCAGAAAGAGACAGCTGAAATTTCTGGGACACAAGAAAGAAGGCCTAGAGAATTTGCCACTTATAGGGCATATTAAAGAGAAGAGAAAACAATAAGTAATCAACTTAATTTTGACAAATTGGATGGCAATACATGTAGAAAGAAAGATGCTAAATTGTCAAAAATTGTAGAGAGCAATGATCACCCTTGTCTTGAAATGATATGGGACATAAAGGAATGCATAAACAGGTTGTTTGGTGCACAAAGTCCTATGGGTTTATACTGTAAAGAAAATGAAAATTGAATTTTAGAACTCACCTGCGTAATCGTATAGGTACCCGTGTGGCTCTAACTCTTAAAGTGTCCTGCCAATATCGGATAGCTTCAGGAAGAATTGTCTTCTACAAGAAGGAAAAATACAAATGCAAAATTACAATAAAGGACAAATTGATATTGCAATTTAAACAAATAAGCAATGTCATAATAGACAAAAGTTAATTCAAAAACAAACTTAAGTAATATAATATCATAGGTAGACTAAAGAGAAATCAAGACCAAATGTCACACACATAACATTATTATTTCATTCAACTCCAGACTTTGTTGATTACTGTCAGTGACTGGATGTGTGGCTTTGGAGATTTCTCCAAATGTGGATTCTACATTCTTACAGAGATTTAACAGACACTTCTTCCCCCTTGGGTGAGTGCATATATGTCTACCAGTCATCTAGTCTGCCCCATGTGTGTACATTCTAGGCATAATCAAGTTGAACACAAGTTTAACACCAACATCACTTATATCAAACTGCAGAATGAAGAGCCCATTAAAACAGTAGATTATTTTAAACATCTTGGCTCCATAATCAGTTCTTTGTTCAACAATTTTAAACAGCAACAAGCAACAGTCTTTGACAAGTTCTGGCAACTGAAAAACATATGGAGATTGCCAACCATTGAACTGCAGTTACATTTCCAATCATTTCATTCCCTTGTTCTATATTGTTCCATGGCATGGAATCTTGGACTGTAACCAAACAATCTGTGAAGATGCTGAACTCATTTGGAAACACCTGTTGCAGATATATGTTGGGTGCTAAAAGATCCAACTGCATCTAAAACAAGGACATCCTACAAAGTGTCAACTGACAACCATTGATTAATAACTTGACAACTACATGACAACTACAAGGTTTAGGGCACTGATTAAGGGCAACTGACAACCCTGTATACACTCTCTACCAACCAGAGCATGACAAAAACAGGAAAGCACACCCAAGAATGACTTGCATAAAAGACGATGAGGACATCACATGGACAATAGCTGCAAAACTGGATACTTGCTTGAGACAGAGAAGAATGGAAAAGAAACATGTTTAGGGTGTATGGCCTACATGCTCCTGATTAAAGAAAAAGAACATCCTGAGGGTGATTGGAATATTGTAAACATACCTTGAATTATACAGGAGATGCCACTTAAGGTATTCACTCTGGTACCAGATTTTTTATGACTTTTTTTTGCCTTTCATCAGCATGGCCAATGCTGTCATGAGAGTGAATCATTGCACCATCTTGATCAAACATTTTCTACTTACATGAAGTTGGAGTATACTGAATCAATTGCTAAGTTTATTGCTAGGAAAGTTGATTCACTGTGTCATACTAGACAATATTTCTCGCCAGAATCTATCTTACATATCTATAAGTCTGTTATTCGTCCATGCTTTGAATGTTGTTGCCACATCTGGTCTGGTGCTCCTGCTAAGTATTTAAAAATTCTCGACAAAATCCAAAGAAGAATCTGCAATGTAATTGGTCCTGACCTGGCATCTCGGCTTCAGTCATTTCTCACTGCTCTAACATAGATTCTCTGTGCCTTTTCTACAAATATTATAATATGATAGTTGTTCTTTGATACCTTGATTTTATGAATTTAAGCAGTACTAAATTGGCGGTATAGTCTCATCATTTTGCAGTTGAATTTGCTAGATGTAACCATAATATCTATACTAAAAGTTTCTTCTCTCACACTTCTTGCTTGTGGAACACTCTTCCAACTTCTTGCTTTCCAGTCAAGTTTGATCTTCAAAGATTTAATTGTAATGTTAATTGTTATCTTATCCTTGTTCTTTTATTGTTCTCTCTCTTTAATAGAGTTTCTTTTCTTCATATTCTCTCACACTCAGTAACCTTTTGTGTCTTAGTGACTAATTATCTTGCTTGGGGGCAAAATGAGTAAAATAAATATCTGCAATCAGTGATTTTCTTTTAAGCATAGCCTCTAAAAACTTTGGCTCATGTGACTACTGTAATAAGGTAAGTGCAAGGGGTCTCTATTCATCCCCTTTTCAACCAATTTGAGGGGCTATCATCCTCTGCTGATAAAGTTGAATGCTTTGCTCATAAATTCTCTTCAAACTCTATTCTTGGCTCATCTGGAGTATCCCTGCTTAACTTCCCACTTAGAATGGATTCTCTGTTGAGTGATATGCATATAACCCTTTCCATCGTTTCTGCTATCATCTTTAACCTTGATCCCCACAAAGCATGTGAGCCTGATGGCGCCCCTATAATAGTCATTAAGAAATGTACTCTCAAACTGGCTCCTGTTCTCTCTAAATTGTATAATAAATGCCTTGCTACCTCCTACTTCCCTACCTGCTAGAAGTCATCATCTGTTCCAGTTTTTAAGAACCCTGATGAACCATCTGACCCACCTAACTATCGACCTATTAGCCTTCTACCTCTTTTTCGGAAGCTCCTAATCAATGCTGAATTGCTTGTCCAAGAAAAGGCATTGCAATGCGATATGACAAACCAATTCAGCATCGATTATGCAATTTTATCAGTCCTTACTTGGTATCTTGGTTTCAGTAGCTTTCATGTGCATTTTCTATAAATATTTTCAAGGAAATTGTTCTGATGAGCTTTTCTCTTTGATACTTCAACTTTACAAATTTAAGCACAGTACTAGATTGGCAGCTAGGTCTCATTTTATAGTTGAAATAGCTAGATGTAACCATAAGTTTGATGCTAACAGTTTCTTTTCACACACTTCTTGCTTGTAGAACTCTTCTGGCCTCTTGCTTTCCAGACTGATCTTCAAAAATTATATGCAATGTCAACTGTTATCTTCAGTCTTAATTCCTATTCCGTTATTGTTCTTTATCCTTAATAATGTTTTACTTTTTCTCATATTCTTTCACACTCAGTAACCTGTTGTGTTTTAATGGCCTTATTGTCTTGCTTCAGGTGAAATGATTAAAAAAGAAAAAATTAGTCTAAAAGGACTTAACGAAATATGACATTATCATTAATGCCGTGAATAGACTGGAATGAGCATTAAGAAAGTGAGCATATGTTATTGTCTGAGATTCTGTATATCAAGATTAATTCTACAAGAGAGCTAGAATTAATCAAAACATGAGAGGAAAAACTACAGCAATGAAACAATTCCAATACATAACCTATCTGAAATATCCCATAATGTAATTGACTATGGAAGTAAACAAAGTTCACATGCAAGGAAAGAGAAGAAAAAGGAAATGTGACTGTTTCTACAGTGAGTAATGGCAGGCCATTTGCATTCGAGTGTGCCTGTCTACTAGGGCAGCTAGCCAATCCGTTTCAAATGCATGCTTAGGAAGATCTGTGTTTGTGCAACACCCATGTAATCCATTTGTGGCTTATACTGAAACTATACTGAGCTACAATTTCTAGGAGAAATCAACATAATCAACCGACTGAACAAAGCCAGTATGCTCAAAACCACAGTCACAATAATTTGTAACTTAATGATAGGACAATCATCAATGGCTCCAGAATAATTTCATCTACCAAATTTCACTCACAAGGTGGCAATGCTGTGATTGCCTCCCTCAGGACAATAACATCAACAAGTCACCTTCCTGATAAATCAACCATGGTGAGATTTGAACATGAGTCTCATGGTTGGAAAATGAACATTCTAAACACTCAACAATGTACTCATTGCAGTGAGTACATAAGTGATAAAAAGCCACAAAAGTAAAAAAAAAATAGGAAGGATTAAAAAAAAGAAAAAATGGAGAAGTGGAGTGGAAACAGTTGCCAAATATGAACTTTTTGGAACAGATAAATTAACTCCATCTTAACAGAGGGCTGAGATTGGGGTTTGGCCAAATTTTGAAAGCAATATTGTAAATTACTTTTCATTTTTCATGATAAAAAAAAATAATTCTTAACCATGTCTACAAGCCACTGTCCTGACAAAACTGAGAGGTTTTGAAAGGCCAGCACTGATGATGACTGGAAGAATAGGAACATATGAAACCAAAGGAAATCCAGTTGGAATTATTAATCTTATTTATCTGCATTATATATTAAGATGTATACATACAGTATTTATCCAATTGTAGCTATGTATGTAAAATAAGATAAATTTTATACTGGAATCCTTGCGGTGGGATTACATTATCCATGATATATCATAATTTATCAAAAGTGTTTTAATTTTTAACTTTTTCCTACATATTTCTGAATCTTATGTTTTGTTCAACAAATAATATTTTTTATGATTATAGCTCTTCTAAAGATTTTTGAGTGCTTCTGGGTAGGCTTTTCTATATATATTGTGCTTGATGGATAAGTAACAACTGATAGATGTCAACTTCAAGGCATTATTGCAAGGGATAAGTCATCAGTTTGAAAACCCTATTCATCCAACACAATGCACAAGAACCAAACAATGGTCATTCAGCAGAATAAGGTTATTGTAAAGACATAAATGAAGCCATTAAGAAGTGCATATTATGAGGATATGTAGGATAGATAACAGCTGACCCTTGACTTGAAGAGGCTAAGATTGTAGTGATCAAAGAAGTGTCTTTTCAGGAGTCTGTTCCACAAAGTAACAGTTCCAGGTAAGAAGCTCTGTGAATGGATCTTCCTCCTTACCAATGGAATATGAAGGAAATGTGGATGAGTCAACCCTGTGTATGTGATATGGTATGTCCTAGCTGTGAAGGTCCGAAATGGCAGAACTGAAAAATGTACTTCCTTTGAACATTTGCCATGAATATAGCAATACAGTTATGAGAGGTTAGTAATGTTTCATCTGTCAAAAAGGGAATGGGGGGGGGTAATTCATCACCCACAAGGCTGCATAGACCCGTTTGAACTGTGAAAACTGGCAAATGAGGATTGGGTAGCTCTAACCCAGTATTCCATTTTAGTTCTGATCTGGCTCTTGTAAAGATAGAGCATGGAAGGATCGATTGATTTGTTTAACGGCATATCAACTCCTTATGGGTCATTTAATGCCAAATTTTAATTTGCTTGGGAGCTTTAAAGTAATAGAAATATATATGTTGCACCTTCATAATTGAATATATGGTAGATGATACTCAGCTTTTGTGCATAGACATGTTTGTGTAGACATAATGGCTAGAGGTGGTGATGCGTGTGTGTTTTATGTTGTAGTTTTGTTGAAATTATATTCTGGAATACAGTTTTATTTAAGAAATTGTAAGATATATGGATTAAGGTCATGAAAGTTTTTTCATGCTGGTTGTTTGATTTTGTTTAGCGACATAACACCTCTATGGGTTATTTAATTCCGAAATCTAAATATTTTGAATCCAATGATATACCTTCAGCTACAGATAAAATATATTATTGGTAATTTTATTATAAATAGTTATTAGTGGTGATTTTTTTTAATATAAAAATGTATTGCTGGTACTTTTATACTTTCATTGTGTTTTTGTTGGGGGAGGGTCACTATTTTCTCATAGCTGGGACCCTAACAGATGCTAGCACCACAGATTAGGGTGGACCTGGGAACAACAGCAATTAAGAGGTGGTTCCATACTCCTCAAAAGCTCCAATCTCCCAATCAGAGGCCTTGTTGACGGATGTAGTTTATCATCATACCTAGGATTGGAATGGAAGGAGGAGTCAAGTACTTTCCAGAGCATTACAAGTAACCAACTATTTTTCCAGTATCTTTTGCAATGGTTTGTATAAACAAGTTATAACTGAGGTCTGGCATGAACTTGTTTCCCAGTAGATGTTCAAGGCAGGGAACCTCATTGAGAGTATATGTGTTCATCAAGACTGGAGAAAATTTAGGGTCTGCTCAGTAAGGATTAAACATTAAACTAGTTTTGGGTCATATGGTCAGATATCATTTAATTTCTGTCCACTTCCCAGATTCTATGTTCAGTTTTAAAGCCCAATTTAAAATATTTCCTCAAAATTGCCTGAATACTTTTACCTGCAATCATTACACTTGGAAACAAAAGGTACAGCTCAAGAGAACAAATAACAACATGAAAATATAATAAGTGCATTGTGTGGACCTGCTAATAGTATTCAAGAATTTAATTTCTTCTTTACCAATTCCTTCTTTTATGATGACAGCATTGATGACTAAATATCACCGCCAACATGCAAGTCATATCTAGAAACTTCTTCACGAAAACCTCTCGTCATCCATTCCCTATTGCTGTTTGCCTTTGCAAAAGTTGGTCCATGGTGAAAGATCAGGGTAGAAGAAAGTGCTGATGACATGAATTTGTTTATGGTGGACCTCAACTTTCCAGGAAGTGACCCACACACTTGATTTCATGACCTTCCTCTGCAGCACATATGAAAAGAGACATGCAGAATTCAGTTATGAAACTGCAACAGACTACCGCTGTTATAATTTCAAATGGCGCCCTCTATAGCATGTCCATCATGTGTAGCCCTCTTCGTCTATTGGTTCAACCATTGAGATCTGTCGTAATCATCATCTGCTTGTTTTACCGTTAGGGTCTTTCAGGCAGGTCGAACTTAGTCTGGTCATCATGTTTGACCTTCCTGTCAAAGGTGGCTCTACTAGAAGTTTAGAACTCCCGACAGCATCACTCTTAGAGTCATCAGACAAGAATTACTAATAATATGACAAAATAAATATAAGTTAATCTTCATGAGTTGCTTCCCCTTGGACATTCTCCTACCTAAGAAGAGATAATCTTATCTGGAAGTGTTGAACAGCAATCTTTCACTAGGAACCCACATGGAGAACAAAGAAGTTCAGATAAATAATTCTCTCTCCATCATTTGACAGAGTTCCTTAATTTAGATTTACAATAAGGATCTTTAAATTGAAGACATGTGGTACCTATAATCATTGCAGCCTTGAGTACCATAAAGAAAAGTACAAATAAGTACATTAACAAAATCCCTAGTAGGCTCTGATTACAAGAGATTTAAATTAAATTGCACAGTGTGGTACTACACATCTACTCAGGGAAGTATTTAAGTACTGTACATGTTAAGTATCACTTATCAGAATTTAGGCAAAGAGAATGTATATATTTATGACTTTCCTTTAGCCTAGGTCTTGGGTAATGAATCAATAACACAAATTGTGTAATAAAATCAATGTTGAATGGCCGCATTTCTAGATACTTTCACATTAATATGGAGGTCCCCAGGGCTCTACACTTGAACTGACATTGTTTCTCATCTTCATCAATGAGGCTCCTAATGTTATTAATTCCCAACTCGATATTTATGCCGATGATACAATTACTTCTGTGCCGACTGTAAGGCTGCTAGATAAAGTACAACTGGCAGCTGCTCTTGAAAATGAACTGGAATCAATTAACTGGGACAAGAAATGACTTATAAAGTTTAATGCTTCCAAAATGAAATGGTATTTTTTTTTAAAACATCATAGAAAATCATTTTTGCCTCCAATCAGCATGGCTGAGGCTAACCTCCACAACAGATTGTTTCACATTAATGTAGATATCTCCCAAGGCTTTATTGAACCTATATTTTTTTTCTTATCGTCATCAATGACCCTCCCGATGTTATCAATTCCAAACTCAGTGAATATATGCATTCTGTTTGAATTCTGTGTTGCCTTACTCTCGATCTCAGGTAATGACTCGGCAAGGGATTTTGTACTGAACAGAAAAAATAAATATATAATAATAGTACAGTATTTACATTAGTCGGACTATTGTCCTCATCTTTGTCGCCATATTTGTCACAATGTTTCGGCCGTTGTACACTCCGGCCTTCTTCAGGTGGTTGGAATTTCGAACCGAACCCTTTATTTCGATCACTGGGGTAGACTGTTCTAGTTCCACGAGCCATGTTTGATGGATGTCAGTTATTAGTTATCTCCTGGTAATTTTCCCTCTGAAAGTTCTCCACTGCCTGAACCGGGTATTGAACTCACACTCTTTGGGTCTGTCACTGGATCTAACCAACGCCTTTATCCACTGTGCCATGTGTCCTTGAGGACATCTGGGTATGAATTTCTGGTTAGATCCAGTGACAGACCCAAATATGGCGACAAAGATGAGGACAATAGTCCGACTAATGTAAATACTGTACATAATACCTCATCTCAGAAATATAGACAGATAATAGTAATAGTGTAGCAAAGTATTAATCTTTAAATGTGGACAAGATTTAGAGTAATCATTTGTAAAAATAAAAATACTTGATACATAATAACAATATCTAAATGAATAAATGGCAAATTTTGTCAGTCCATCTGTGTGTGTGAAACCTCTTTAACTCGGGCCACAGTTGCTCTACATAGACATCATATACCTTTTTGGAATCCGGATGATCCCAGAATCCCTTCATCTGGTGCTTGAACATCTAGAATTGGGATTTGTGTCTGGATGCGGAGGGAACAGTTAAAAATTCAAATTTTAAAATAATTGAAAAAAAATTAGTGATTTTAAAAGTTTTTAATTTATATCGAGTTTAAAGTAACACAAAAAAACTTTGTGAATTTAAAAAATTTTGTTTTAAATTCAGTTTAAAATATCTCCAAAACTTTTGAAATCAATTTCTTCAAAATGCCAAGGAATCAGAGTTAAAGTGAGAGGTTTCATGATGTGAGATTTTGAAGTTCTGTAGAGTTTGGGATTTGAAGAACTCAATTTTTAGCCAAAATCTGAGTTTGGGCCCAAATCAGTCTTTTGGCCAGAATTGGACTTATAGCCCGAATCAGAGTGAAAGTGAGGTTTTGAAGTTCCATGTAGTTATTTCTTCAAAATTATCATTACTTTTTTCTAAGCTGGAAGCTAGACCAGAGGTACGTTTAGTTTTAAGCCTGAATTAGCCTTCTGCGGAAGCTAGTTTAAAAGTCCACACAGAGTGTGACTTTTAAGCTAGTTAATAATAAAATAAAGTTATAGTCTTTTAGAGGTTTACAACTTTGCAGTTAATCTGTAAAATGGAAATATGTTTGATATACAGTAATGACAAAATTTTTCATCTGAATTCCAAAGATGCATTGGGAGAGCAAAAGACGCCTTCTAAAAGCAAAGCTAAGTATTAAGAAACAGAAAAATTTTGATAGAAACAAAAAATAAAAAAAGAGTACTGAGCTGTTATGTAACATCAGTCCTATATGGTAGCGAATGCTGGGCAATCTCCTCAAAGATAAAGAGACTTGAAACAACAGAAATGTAGTTCTACAGAAGGATCATGAGAATAGCATGAACTGAATATTTAGAAAATGGAAACAAAAAGGACACTTATATTTAATGTCAGGGAGTGACAGTTGAAATTTTTAGGGCACATGATGAAGGAGGGCTTGGAAAATTTGATACTCACGGCAGATTGAAAGCAAGAGAAACAGAGGAAATCAACACATTGCCTATTTAGCAAGATTGAGTAAATGAATGACAAAGCAAGGTTTAGGAGAGATAAAAAAAAAAAAAAAAAAAAAAAAAAAAAATTTTATTAAGAGCTATAAAGTGCAGGAAATTGTAGAGAGCCATGATTGCCAATGTCCTGAAGTGATATGGCACAGAAGAAGATGATTGCTTAAAAAGTATGAAGATACATGTGAGTGATGCTTAAAGAACTCTGATAATTATATTAATCATTTAGAAATCAATAAATAAAAAATAAAAGATATATATATATATATATATATATATACATACACACACACACACACATGAGAGAAACAGAGAGCAAGATGCTAGAAGCCATTTTTTTTTAAAATCTTGCAGCCATTATTATTATTAAAAATTCTTGCAGCCATTATTTTCTGAAGCAATATAATAGAAAATTATTAAGAATATCTCAACCATACTTCTGGAGAGATAACATATTTTGTTGTTAATATACTATTTTTCACATTTTCATCAGAACACGATCAAGCTTATTGACCTGAATATGAAGCAAGTAAACATCAAAATTTTGATAAAATCTAATGCATTTTCTTGATTGTTATTGATTAACTTAGTACAATTTTTATTCTCTTAAAACTATATTGTTGTCTTTTCTCCTTCATTGCAAGTTTTTGTAACATCAAACTTCACAAACCAGAGGGACATTTATTTTGTCCCCTAAAGTCTCATTAACTATATTTATTTTTACCTTCACAGATTAAACATGGTTTTGTCATAAAAAGAAAGAATTGACTTCTTTTTCTTGGGTATGCTAAAGGAGAAGGCATACTCAATGAAAATCACAGATACAACACACTTGTTTAAACGCATAAAGAGTGAATGTGCTAAAATGATGGATATGTGGAATTATAGTACAGAGTTAACATGAATCTTGAAAACCACATCAAACTTTGCATCACAAATGATGGAAATCATATTGAAGATTTTATTTGTTAATATTTCAATTCAATAAAATGTTGAAACGTTCATTTCTTGAAAATATGCATTTTTGGCTGTGTCCAGACTTTAGAGACACACTGTAGTTTATCCATACTATAAAAAAAGACAAGTTTCTATTATTACTAGGTTTTCACATGTGAATATTTCACCTTGATTACCTTGACTAATGAGAAGGTCAGGATGCAATTCAGCTGATCACAGAATTTTACTGTTTTAAGCCAATGGAGACTACCAACACGTCAGGGCAGGCAGGTTATTATATAATGGATCCAGCACAGACAGAGATTTTGAATTTTCCAGAATTTTCCTTCTCTTAGACTGGTTTCCAATTTGCTCTGCTATATCAGAGGGGACAATAGATGGCGTCTTACCTTCTCCAAGTGTATTTGTGCAAAAGTCAACACCACAATCTTGGCCAGCATTTGAACTTGACACACCGATTCTATATTCCTCATTGATAACCACTATACCAGTGCATATCCCAGGTGTATTTTAGTATATAAATATCCATAGTCCACATAAAAAAATGAAGGGATTATTTATTTATTTATAGATTGCATTTCTAACTAGGATTAGTGTAGTATCTGTGCATTCTGCTGAGGCTCCAGATATTACATGGTATGGATCAGTATAGTATACATGTATTTTTTTTAATGCCATATCTCTTCAGGATGTAAGCATGGCCCTCTACAGATGTTTTTTTTATTTTTTTATTACCTGTAAATCGTCATACCTTCTTGGGGAAGATAGTGGTTTCCTATTGCCTTCTTAATGATTTTTCCTTCTCTTATACAGTTGCCATCTAAAGCAAAAGAGCACAGTATACCTGTCTAGGTGAGGAGGTGGAGAGAAAAGATGGATTCATGAAATTTTTTTTACCAATGGCATTTGTGCAAAAGTGAATGCAGTAGGTTAACCCAGAACTTGAACTCTGCTTGTCAAATCCACTTTGAGAGGTCACAGTAGCTGATCAGCCACTTGACTGTTTACATCAGGCGTTTGAAACAGAGCAGGATTCACTTGTTATTATTCATTTGTTTTCTTTGAGAAAAATGCTAGACGAAAAAAAAATAAATCCAGAAATACATGTGGCATATCATATATAGAGATACACTTATAATATTTTAAGACCAAGTTTTATTCGTCTGGACATTTCCAAGCCTTTAATCCTAAATTCAAAGCTGTCATATATAGAAACAAAGAACACAAGATTTAGACAAAGAAAGGAAAAACAAAACTGTCAAGATATTTTATGAAATACAAATTTGATTCAAGACCTGAATATGATCAGAAACTAAAAGACCTGAAGTATTACATTTGAAAAGTTAATTATAAAACATATCCAAGATAAAGTGTCTTACAAATAAGTCTACCACGAATCCATGCAAAATCCAAAGAAGAATCTGCAATGTTATTGGTCCTGACCTGACATCTTGCTTTCAGTTATATCTCCACCGCCATAATGTCACTTCCCTGGGCTTTTTCTATAAATATTTTCATGGTAAGAGTTTTGATGAACTTTCAACTTTGGTACCTAAACTTTATAAATTTAAGCGTACTGCTAGATTGGTGGAAAGGTGTCATCATTTTACAGTTGAAATAGCTAAGTGCAACCACAAGTTCTATGCTAAGAGTTTCTTCTCTCACACTTCTTGCTTGCGGAACTCTCTTCCAGCTTCTTGCTTCCCAGGCATTTTTGATCTTCAAAAATTTAAATGCAATAATTGTTATCTTCAGTTTTCAGAATTCATGTTCTTTCATTGTTCTCTCTCCTTAATGGTTTGCTTATTCTCATATTTTCTTACACTTAGTAACCCCTTGTGTCTTAGTGGCTTTATTGCTTTGCTTGGAATGAAATGATTAAAAAAAATTGCTTTGAATTTAACTCTAGTTGCAAATATTACTGCTTTGTATTAACTACACCACAAAAAAATGGTAGGATCATTCATATATATATATATATATATATATATATATATATCTCCAAGTGTGGGATTGGTATATACGGAGTAAATTCCAATAACCAACAATTATTATTCTTTATTTCCTCGGTAATTCTACAATTTAAAACTTAGAGGTTTGATTTAGATTTCTAAATAGGTAATTTTTTACTTTTAATTTTAAATTTTATAAATCTTTTAATATCTATGATAACCTTGCTTAGTTGTCAAATTTTTCGAATTACCATATACTTGTATTTTGATTGGTCATTCTAGCTTATCTAACAGTGTTTACCCCTAGTGAATGATCGTTAATTAATTTGAAACTTTTAAAACCATTTATTCTACATTCAACATCATCACTTGATAAGACACCAGAAGTGTTGAAACGAAATGGCTATTTTTGTAATGATTTTATAACATATTTATGTTATAATATTTAAATGATTATATATATATATATATATATATATATATGTATGTGTGTGTGTGTGTGTGTGTATGTGGGAGAGAAATGGAAAAGTGATTCTACACATACACACAAATATTTGTTTAAAATATAATTTGTAAAAAAATCTGAGGTTATACAAGAAAATTCCTCCTGCTTCGTTTTAAACTTGAACAGAATGCCTTATTTTATTTGTAGAATTAATATAATATATAAAAACCTCTTATATATATTATATATATATATATATATATATATATATATATATATCTACACACACACACACACACACACACACACACACACACACACACACACAGAGTGTAACAGCATAATTGACCATCCCACAAAATGTTTAATATCTAAAAAACAACAAAACTATTTGAGTTTCTTTTTTCCAGGTTTTCAGATAAGACATTTAGCCATCTTGACACCATTTGTTGTAAGAATCACTGAAAAACCCTTTGGGTTATTCAGCTAGAAAGAGAACAGGTTAAAATCGTTTTGTGTCAGGCCCACTGTCTTCCCAAATGAGCAATGGTGAGAGGAAAAAGATCATTCACTTCTTAAGTACCAACATTCATACTCTGGCTTCCATCTTTAAAGTCCATTCAAGAAGCATCAAAAGAATGGTGAATAAGTGTGAAAAATAGGGAACAGTAGAGAGAAAAACTGAATCAGGAGGTTACAACAGGAAGAGGGACCATCACTTCAATTTAGAGCTAAAGAGAGCAATTAGAAAAGATCCAACTCAATTCATAAGACATTTGGCACGTGAGAGAGGAGTTCCAGCTATGAGTCCAAGGCGTAGTGAAAAAAGACTTGAAAATGAAATCATGCATGAAACCAGTGAGGCACCTTGTTATTCCAAGACAGAAAGTTAAAATATTAAAGAGGGTGACGGTCATCTTGAATAAGTTAGAAAATGATCCTGGAATAATATATATATATATATATATATATATATATATATATATATATATATATATATATATAAATAAAAGGCAGGATGTGTGTGTGTGTGTGTGTGTGTGTGTGTGTAACGAATGCACAGCCGCAATTTTCGACGGATTTGCACCAAAATTTACATGCACATGCTCCAAGTTAGTGCAAAGGCCAAGACTGACTTTGCATTTCCCAACTCCCATCGATAGTGGAAATAATCGATTTTTTCATGCTTCTACGACAGTTTTCATGTAGTTTGCGGCCATTTTCTACTGGCCAGAGTCAGAGCCTATAGCTGGCTGCCACGAATAGACAGGAAGATTCTATTGGCCAGCATGAGAGCCAACAGCTGACTGACACAAATGTTAACTAGCATGCAAAAAAAAAAAAAAAAAAAAAAAAAAAATCGATAGCTGCATTCGTCACAAGTGGGAAAAATTTAAATCTGCATGGCACTTTACTCCAATTGGCTCATTCGCTTGCTTAAACTCAACGTTGATTCTGATTCTGCAGAACTGGTTTGGGTGTGAAAAAGTATTTGTTAACATTCTTTTTTCATTCAGTTTTTCCAGTTACGAGTCCTTTTTTAAAGCTGATCGTTTTGTGTTTATTTTGTTTAGTTCTTTTTTCTTAACAGATTCAAAGTTTAGTATAGAGCTTAGAAAAAATTTGCAGTGTGAGATAGGCAAGAAGTAAGGCATGTAGCAACATCAGCACGGCAAAGGGCACTCCTTTTAAGGCAAGGAAGGGCAAAAATATTTTAAGTCAAGTGATAGCGATTGCTGTATGAGTCTTACGATTTTTGAATAAAGCACGGGCAACGCCAGGCCATGCTGCTAGTATATATATATATATATATATATATGTATGTGAACTTAATTTCAAACCTTCACGAGCTTCCGATCCTTAACTATGATTACTTAATGATGAACATGTCATTTTCGTTTATGATCGATTTCATTACGATTCTCCCATTAAGCTTGGAGAGTAATTATACATTCTTATTCCTTAAAGTAGAATCCGATAGTGTTATAAAAACCTCTGAGAATTCCAGTAAGATATCTTTAATCATTTCTAAAATACAACAGTTCAAAGCTTAATCTAACAAGTGGACAATTTTGTTGTTGCATCCTATATATATATATATATATATATATATATATACATACATATATATATATATATATAATGGGGTCTCCTGTCGGTTTTGACATATGAGGATCTGACAGCTTAGTTGATTCAGTTATGAAATTTTGTGCGATAATGTTAAGTGGCACTTAAGACCTGTTAGTGATTTACAAAGGAGGCCATATATGGAGCAAGAGTGAGGATTGTGAGATGAGATCACTGTTAGATTGGTTGACCTTTTAGCTCTTGCTTCTTGAAGATGATTCAGACAAGCAGATTGAAAACTGCCAAGTCCACTAAAACACATTGATCTCCATTCTACCCGCTCCAAGGCTAAGCACTCAAGGGTGTTATGTGGTATATTGACAGCTGACAAGTTCCTTTTTCAGCTTGCCTTTGTATCTTAGTTTTGGCTGTACATTATATATAGGTTTAGGAAAATTTTAAAATTCATTTCAGAAATCATATTTTCTTGAAAAAAGACATTAATTATTCCTGAAATATCTTTTTTGTTTTTAACAAAATCTTTGTTACTGTTTATATATATATATATATATATATATATATATATATTATACATACATACACACACACACACACACACACACACACACACACACACACTTCCATAACAATGGAGCCTCATGGTGAAAAGAGCATTTATAGAATACAGCAAATAATTTTCAACCTGATCTCCTTTCTTGTCAAGATCCTATATTCAGTAGTGAAACAAACAAAGGGATGCTGGAAGATTCTGATCTAACAGAGGCTTATGACCATACATGTTGAAACATTGGTTCCTATATGATCACCAAAATTAAGCAACATTGAACCCGGTCAGTACCTAGATGGGTGACTGCTTAAGAAACACCTGGTTTTGTAAGCTTGGATGTGCAAGTGGTGTAATTGATAATGGATCAGAATTGCTAATCGAAGTGCTCAATTCAAATTCCCATTTGGTTCGTTATATTCACCTACATGCAAATACACTTGGAAAAGGTATCAATCCACCTCTTCTACTCCCAACTATGGGTTAATTAGTAAGACTTGTATCATTAAACCAGTACTATCCATATAAAAAAAAAAAAATTCTTACAATTGAAAAAAATATTTTCTGGCATTAAATAACCTGCAAAGTGTTGATAAGCTGTAGAACACAAATTGATTTAACAAGGATCTATTTTTCTGAACCCAATCTTGGTTGGGCCAAATTTTCAGCACCCCCTCATAAATTGAGCATTACGCAGTAAAACTGTAAAGGTAATAACCAAATGAGCTGATTGATCCACCTCTGTTTTTACAGGGTGCAAGATTTTTGAGATATACCTTCTCAAGAACAAATCTAAATATCAATACTTTAAGGAAAAAAATGAAAATTTTTTTTTTCAAAATCTGTAAAGAAAAAATTTTGATATTTCAAAGACAAACTTTAACTATCATTTCAATCATAGCTAAATTATAGCCTATTGCTCTCACGTGGACAAGAACAGAGACTGGCTGTATCATTGATGTTAAAAAAAGTTAATACCTTGAGTCAGTATTTATCATTAGGATCATTAATCTGATGATTATTCTAAGGGGATTTTATAAATCTGAAGTCAAGGGCTAAGATGCCAAAAACCATCTGCTTTTAACTACTGACAATCGGCTGAGAAAACAAAAAAAAAATTAGATTTAAAAAAAAAAAATCATATCAACATTGTAATGAGTTTGTGTAATGAAGATCATTTTAATTGATTTATTCACCTTTTATGGGTTATCAACCCTTTACAGGTTATTGAAAGTCAGAAAATATTTTTACATTCCAAGAATTATTTTGGAGATAATAGTTTAGTGATACCAGTTTTACTAATTAACCCATAGCTGAAGGAGAAGAGGTGGATTCATACCTTTTCCCAGGGTATTTGCTTGTAAGTGAATATAATGAACTCAGTGGGAATTAGAACTTGTCTCTCCAATTAACAATCCCAAGCCATTATCCATTACAGTACCTGGTATTCCCTAAGCGGTCACCCATCTAGGTACTGACCAGGCTCAACATAGCTTAATTTCAGTGATTGTACAGAAACCAATGTTTCAACGTGATGTGGCCATAAGCTATAAAATCAGTTTAATGTTTTTGCCATAAAATACAATTCATTCAGCAAAAAGGCAATCATAATCAGAACTTTGTAGATAATTTGTAAGTAATTATATAGACAGATATATAGATACTATATTGCATATGTTTGATGTGTAGATAAAAACTATTTTGCTACTTAATACTAGCAATAAAAACCTCTGGCAATGGTGCTTTAATTCCTTCAAATTCCTTTTCACATACTCAACCCAGTATTCATTACAGTTTTTAAAACTATCTGCAAAGTTCTTTTAAGATTGCAATCAGAAAATTGGTCACATTCTCCTTCAGTCTTATTCATGGTGTTTCAAAGATAATTTATCTTAGGGAAAAGTTGCAGGAATCCAAAACTGGCTTATAGGAAAGCAGTCGGACATGGTTTGGTTTGGTTTATTTTGTTTTACGACATATCAACCATAATGGGTTATTTAATGCCGACAAAATTTTTTATTGCTGGTAATATTTTGTTTTGTCAAAAATCTGTTTCTGGTAATATTTTTTCTTCAAAATTGTATTGCTGGTAATAGTTAACTATTTGCCCATAGCTGGGACCCTAACAGGTGCTACCACCCTGGGTCAGGGTGGAGCTGGGAAGACCATCAATTAAGAGGTGGTTCCACGCTCCTCAAAACCTCCTGATCAGAGGCTTTGCTGCTGGACGTAGTTTATCGTCTTACCCAGGACGTCGATGTAGTTTAACGTCTTACCCAGGACAGAAGTCAGACATGGCTGATATGAGGTCTTGCCAAAAAAAAATCAATCAGCACAAAACATGAAGAATCCACTCACTCAATGGTGTTTCTCGGCAGACTGACCCACACAAGAAAATAATTGAACCTCACAGGAAAATGTCTGAGTTTGCAGTAAGGTATGCTCATAGGAGTTGGTAAGTTATATCAAAGACAAATAATAAATATTTTTATGCCATGTCATTCAGGATGTAAGTGATCATGGCTCTCTACAGATTATTTTTTATTTTTCCATGAAGTTCCATGATGGAGAGTATTTTACCTTTTTCATGACTGGCCTTAAAATATTCCTGTAATTTCCATGTGATTAAATAGACTGATGCAGACAGAAAGAGAGGAGGGAGAGAGAGAAAGGCAAATGAACCAAGAAGGAGGAGGGGAGCAGAGAGTGGCAGATGTGAAGAGAGAGGTGGACAGATTGAGATAGGCTTTGTCTGCCTAACTCTGTGTATGATCAAACTTTCTAATAAGTTTTGAAAATATATATATATATATATATATATATATACATACACCAAATACACAAACGGTAGGAATCATCCAAAGGAGGCCTTTTTAATACAGAAATATTAAAAAGTCAAATCCAAGAAGAGAGCTCAATGTATAAAGTATACAGAGCAATTCATAGTAAAAAAAACACTTAAAACTCACATTAAAAGATGGTAATAAATTTATTTTGCCAGATAATTTTTACCTGCATCTTCAGACTGATATATTTATATTTTATTAAATAAATTCAGACAATTAAGAAATAACACATTAAAAAATAAACCAGACAAAACCTGGATAAGAAAAGAAAAAAGAAAAATGGGAAAGAAAAGAAAAAAGAAAAATGGGAAAGAAAAGAAAAAAGAAAAATGGGAAAGAAAAGAAAAAAGAAAAATGGGAAAGAAAAGAAAAAAGAAAAATGGGAAAGAAAAGAAAAAAGAAAAATGGGAAAGAAAAGAAAAAAGAAAAATGGGAAAGAAAAGAAAAAAGAAAAATGGGAAAGAAAAGAAAAAAGAAAAATGGGAAAGAAAAGAAAAAAGAAAAATGGGAAAGAAAAGAAAAAAGAAAAATGGGAAAGAAAAGAAAAAAGAAAAATGGGAAAGAAAAGAAAAAAGAAAAATGGGAAAGAAAAGAAAAAAGAAAAATGGGAAAGAAAAGAAAAAAGAAAAATGGGAAAGAAAAGAAAAAAGAAAAATGGGAAAGAAAAAAGAAAAATGGGAAAGAAAAGAAAAAAGAAAAATGGGAAAGAAAAGAAAAAAGAAAAATGGGAAAGAAAAGAAAAATGGGAAAGAAAAGAAAAATGGGAAAGAAAAGAAAAATGGGAAAGAAAAGAAAAATGGGAAAGAAAAGAAAAATGGGAAAGAAAAGAAAAATGGGAAAGAAAAGAAAAATGGGAAAGAAAAGAAAAATGGGAAAGAAAAGAAAGAAAAGAAAGAAAAAAAGAGAAAGACAGAAAAAAAGAGAAAGACAGAAAAAAAGAGAAAGACAGAAAAAAAGAGAAAGACAGAAAAAAGAGAAAGACAGAAAAAAAGAGAAAGACAGAAAAAAAGAGAAAGACAGAAAAAAGAGAAAGAAAGAAAAAAAATCAGTAGCAGAGTTAACATGACCTAAAAAAATTATTTCTGGAGAGTTTACATAATTTAAGAGGGGGAAAAGAAAAAGTAGAAAAGTAAAGGCAGTCAGATTCTATATTAAATGAATTAAACTTGTTATACATTTAAATATCATGATAATTTTAAATTCTAAAATTAAAAAGAATGAATAATAAATATTTTATATATATATAATTAAATAATTAAGAAAGAGACAACCTTAAGGCTCCATGACTAAAATATATTTTCCCTGGTTTATCAGGTTACAAAAGAATTAGGTTTCTTTTATTTTTAATACAATTTTTAGGGATAGTTTTAGATTGATATAAAGGTGATAGAGGTGGTGTATGAGGATTATCTATATATATATATATAGATACACACATGGTGGTGGGAGGATTATATATATATATATACAGTGTAACCCAGATATAGGAGAGTTGTCGGGACCGGAGAAGAAGTCTCTTATACCCGGGTTTCTCATATCCGGGTTTGGTCTATTTTGTTTTATTAACATGGTCTAATTTGGGACCAGATAAAATCTCTCTTATATCCAGGTTACACTATATATATATATATATATATATATATATATATATATATATATATACACACACACACACATACATCTCTAACAGTCAGGATTTAATTCTAAACCATTTTTTTTCTTCCACCTGAAAATTGGTTTCTGAATGTCAGTCCCAAAAATGAAAGAATAAAAAATTGTTTCTTAAATGAAGCATTGTCATTATTTTCATTTTATTTATTGTTGCTTTTTTATTGCACCACTCAAGTTGTTTTTATACTCAATGATCATTAAGATGCACAGATCAGAAATAAAGAAGTTGACCCCAATGAGATTTGAACTCGTATCATGTAACCTTGGAGGAAAAGAAATGTCAAAAAGTGAAGAATGACAATAAAAGCTAAGAAATTCAGATAGCTCCAACCTGTTATGTCTATTATTATTAGTAGTAGTAAGTACAAATGAATATCAGATAAAGAAGAATGTGACTCTAAGGCTACATTGAAGTTTCACCAGAATGCAAGTTCAAATCAGATTAGAGGCAAATTCTTTAATTCTGATCCAGTTTAACTCTACTTTGAGTGGCTCTTTGAACTTCTATTAAGTGAACAAAAACATAAAAAAATATCAGGCTAAGTATGTTTTGTATCCTCAAGACATTGTTCTGAAGTTATTTTTGCTTAAGTTTTCTGGATATTTTGGATTGTAGAAGGTTGCTTACTGTATCTGATGTTCCTAAGTGGTCTCCCATATAAGTACTGATCAGGCTCAGTACTGTTTAACTTTGTTGATTGTTTTTGTGCGAGACATTGAAGAGCAGCCTGACAAGTGGTAAGAAGTCATTGCAAATAATGGTGAATATATAACTGAATAAAATGTAACTGTACTTTTTTTTTTTTTGTAAGAATAAAGTTGATAAACACAAACGGAAATTATTTATGACAACCTTATAATTACTGGAATAACTGCAGAGTGTGTCACAGGAGTTAATGATTAAGATAAACATCTGTACCCAAGTACATGTGGACAAATTCCAACTTGTGGTTTCTTTAAACTCAAACCAGATAAGTTTTTTGTTGTCAAGCAGGAGAGGAAGTTGTAGGTATTCATACTATATCGTTGGTGGAAAAATGAGTCAACGAAGCTTAGAGCATCAGATTAACACCAATTTCTTTTTATGAAGATTGATAAAAATGCTCACCCTATTAAAATGGTTTATAGTGAACATGTTATGCAGAAATCAACTGTTTTTGAGTGGCTGGCACAGGTGGTTCAAGAAAGGATGAGAAGACATGCATGATGATGCAAGAAGTGAGCAGCCAAAAATACAAAAAAAACGATGCCTGCTCAGATTGAGGTTTTCTGTGACTGATAGCAGAAGAATTGAATATAAATAGGGAAATGCTGTACCATATTCTGACAGACGATTTGAAAATGTGAAAAATGATATGTTCAGAGCTTACAAGCTCCTGGCTATAAAAGCCATTACAAAAATGGGCCATCCATCTCATTCACTACACTTAACTTATTGCTAGTTTTTGGCCATTTCTGAAATTGAAAAATACCCTGAAAGCACAAAGATTTGTTGACATCTCTGACATCCTGCAACATGTGATTACAGAAAGGTATTCTGGAAAATGGGTTGCAAGAATTTTTTCAAACATAGCACCATTGTCTCATGAAGTACATAACTTCACAGGGGAGAATACTTTGAAGGTAACCACAGCCATTAGTGACCAGGTTGATTCTGTAAATCTAATTGTATATTAGTTATTTTTAAGAAACAATGAAGTTTTAAGAATATAGATCACAAGGAAATTGCTGCTAATAAGAATTTTTTTGAGAAAAGAAAGCATGAAGAATTTAACACTCAGAGGGTATCTTGAAAGAGAGGAAAGAAACAAGGAACCCACTTGACAAGTTTGAGTTCCATATATACTTGAGTACAGTGTGAGTTTTTATCAGTTTTTTTTTAAAACAAAAAATAGGTCACACTATTGATGTGTAGAAAGACTGACTACACTTATTACTGAAACATGGATTCATCCATCTGCTACATTTTTTTTTTTTTAAGCATATCACCCCAAGCAAGGCTGGAGGCCACTAACATGCAAGGGGTTAAAGAAGGGTTGGAGGAAGAGCAGATAGGAGTGGTAAAGGAGAGGATGTGGAGAAAGAGAAAGACAGTGGGTCGATCAAGGCAAGGGGGTTACAGAAGATTTGGAGCGAGAGCAGATAGGAATGGAAAATGAAAGGATGTGGAGAAGGGAAGTGGATAGATCAAGACAACTGGAGATGTCGATTGATGCTACACTTAAACCGTTGGAGATTGTATTTGTCAGGGAAACAGTAATAGGGAAGGGAGTTCCATAGGCGAGATGTGCAAGACATGAAGCCATTGGAGTAGAAGAGACGTCTACATCTAACAGTTTCCACGGTGTAGGGGTGGGAGCGGGATGCCAGCCTCGTGGGACGTTTAAATTCACGAGGCCTAGGGACAAGCGAAAGCAGCTCCTCAGAGCAATTACTGTGAAAGTACTTGTAAAAAAGGCAGAGTGAGGCAACATCGCGTCTGTGAGAGAGCGACTGCAGACGAGATGACAGATCGGGGCCAATCACGTTGCCTATCCGTCTCTGGATCTTATCAAGAACCCTTTTTCAGTTGCATGCTTGTCATACTGCAGTACTGTATTCTCATTCCATGTTCTCATTTAATTAAACCCTTCTTCACTCAACCTTTTGTTTCCAGTGTTTTCCTTACAGTCTTACTAACCAGTAACTATGAGTGTTAGACAAATTATATATATATATATATATATATATATATATATATATATATAGATAGATAGATAGATAGATAGATAGATACATAGATAGATAGATAGATAGATAACAAATATACATTGGCAATTTTTTTTGAAGAGGCTAAAAATCATGCATTTTTGGTGACCAGTTACACTATAATCAGGTAAATTTTTCCAGTGGGGGTTAAAATTTATGCAAAATATTCAAGGGTCATAGTATATATGAAGTCGGCTTATATCCAAGTATATATAGTAAATTGATAGCAGTTAGACAAAGAAAGGTTGAAAGTAACAAAAAACAGGAAGTTGTGGAGAACCATGATTGTCTATGGTAGATAGATTAGTTATATCTGTTTGTATGGCTGATGCACAATTGAAATTTTGCTTTTTCTTGTTTTTAGTGTTTACTGTATCATTGTTGATATGTAATAATTTGTCATTTGCAGACAAACCTTTTTGCCAGACAGGCATGTGTGAAAAACCTTATCAGTGGAAGTAACACCTTTTCAGCTTTTGGGTATGCATAAGAAAAAAACAGGTGCATGTGTGCTCTCAACAGGATGAGGCTAGTTCTCTTTCATTTTGGGCCGAGGTTGAAACAGGATTATAAAGTTAGTGCTCCATACAATAGACTCACCTGGTGTAGACAGTACACCCTACTTGCTTGTTAATTCACCAGCAGTGTAAGTTCAACATTTCCTTCATTATTTACAGAGACTCTTAAGAAAATTCCTTGAAATTTTCTCTAGATATACCTGTTGCAGCATTCACCTGGTCAGTTGAGTCATCTCCATCAAATGAAACTGTCACATTCAAACAAAAACTGACCAAGTGTAGCAGTGGTCATATTCGTTTGGACATGCAAATTCATAGGAGTTTCAGTGGGAATTTGGATTGACAAGTGGTCCCCAGCCACATGTAAGATAGTGCAATCCAGTCTTAAGTCAGTTTCCTTCTCCTAGACTAGTTGTGACCCAAGTCTATAGGACCCAGTCTGTCCTGCTATTTTACCTATAACTGAGGGAGGGAGGGAGAAATGGATTCATACCTTTCCTGAGAGAATAAATATTTCTATTTTTGTTTTGTCTCACTCTTTTGTTTATTTTCACAATACTTAGGTCAAGGGTCATGTGTTGAACAAAAACTAAGTGACCCCAAGGTCAGCTGTGGATTTCTTTATTTCAATTTTACAAGAGAATACAAAATTTGACATTTTTATTTCATATTTCTTAATATTCAGAGAATAGTGGATTTATGTAATTAGTAAGTATTTATATAGTTTGAATGTTATAGATTTTACAAGTATGAAGATATTTTTGTTGTTTAGTAAATTAAAAAATGTATACAAAGTTCAACTTGAAATCTATCCAGTTTTTGAAATTCATGACTGTTTTCCTCCTGCCCATTAATAGCATGAAGCACTGCGGATCATAAAAAAGGAAATTTAGGCAATTTTCTTAAAAATAAAATTAAAAAAATGAGTAACTGTTTTAGGCATGCAATGTTCAGAACATTAAAAAAAACATCCAATTTTTTAATGGATTTTATGTTAAATTTTTTTTATTAAAGATTTGATTTTTTTGTTTTTTTTTTAAAGTTAATTGAATTAAAGTTTCACTCCCTTTTT
Source organism: Acanthosepion esculentum (assembly GCA_964036315.1). Classification (NCBI taxonomy): domain Eukaryota; kingdom Metazoa; phylum Mollusca; class Cephalopoda; order Sepiida; family Sepiidae; genus Acanthosepion; species Acanthosepion esculentum. The sequence goes on along the minus strand of OZ038508.1, from coordinate 29,787,754 downwards.
CTATCCCTCCCTTTTATTTTTTTCAAATTTCATAAAAAAAATAAAAATAAAAAAAAACCTTTACTGTAATGGATTATGGCATGGTGGGTTTAGGATTTAACATGCTTGAGATTAGATCCGAGTTTGATTTAAAAAAAAAAAAAATTAAATTACTTTTCATTTTTCTTTTAGTTTTTTTATTCTACCTAAAATAAATCTTATGAGAATGTGGGTTTCTGAGAAATCTGAAGAGTAACCATAAAAAAAGAACCACTCCTATACTACACTGTCAAAATGATGAGTAAAAATGAAATATACTTTATGATGATTTAATAATTTTATATTATACAGTATTACATATTATAATTGTATTCCAACTTTTTTATTTTTTTAAATTAAAAAAGTAATGGCTAATTATGGCTTCCAAGGTTACATTTCATTTTAAAACAGAGTGTATAGATAATTGCTTGACAACTTGATTTCAAAGTCAGATTCAAGAAGAACTCCATGAAAACAAAAGTGTAATACTTGAAAAACAGGTACTGCTTAATACTGTGATGTGCAAGTCCATAGCCAAAATTTTATGTTTGCTTGAAAGTCCACAGCCAAAATTTTGCTCTTGCATAAAAGTCCAAGCCAAATGAATGGATTTTAATTTGAATTAAGTTTTAGAATTGAATGAGTTTTAATTTGAATGAAAATTTTAGAATTGAATGAATTATAAATTGAATGAAAGTTTAGAATCTGCAACAAAGCAGTTTTGCAATTTCTAAATCATCATTTTCTTTGTGTTGAAATGTTTTTTCTAAGAATTTTGCACAAAAATAAATTGAGGAATATGGGAAGAAGGGATGGGGGTTGGAATTTGGAATTTTCAAAATTTTAAAAGTGAAGGAAGATATGATTATTATAGACCTGAAGGTACTAACAGTCATAGAATGACAGCTTGAATAGTTTTGATGATAAGGAATTGAAATTATGATAGCTTAATTTTGGTACAAGGATGCAATTATGTGTCTTCAAGGGAAGATTGAATACAATCATAACGGTTTGTAGAAGTAGCTTGCTTACCATCACACTGAAGCATTATATAATTATTAAGCTTAGCTTAGTAAGGCCATGAGGATTGGGCACCCAATGGGAAGTCAATTCATGAATCCGTAAGGCTATCTTACATACCATTAACCTCTCCTGAAAAAGGCCTCGAGCTATTTTTATTTTAATGCCATGTCCCTTCAGGCCATAGACTAGAATGACTCAAGAGATTCCTTTTCTTTATTATCTGTGAATTCCTATGCATTCTTGGGAAATATATAGGAATGGCTTCTTGTTGCCTTTCCCATGGTTTAGAATTCAGAGTAGTACTTCTCCTAGACTGGTTGCCACCCAAGACTGGAGCCAAATATATCCTGCTATTTAACTCCTAGCTGTGAGGGGAGGAGGTGAAGAAGAGTCATGCCTTTCTCAAGAGCCTTTGTGCGAAAGTGAATGCAACAAGCATTGACTTAGGCCAACCAATCCTACTTTCTGTATCAGCACTCATTCCACTAACTTCTTGTTATTTACTCAGTTAAATTAACTTACAAAAAGTCACCTGGTGAGAATCCATCCCCCCATACTATAGTAATGTATTGTGTAAGTAGCTCATTAATCATTTACTCTGTACTAAAGATCTTGGTTGCATATCACATGTACAGTTACAATTCAAAAAGGTACACTTATAACCTAATAATGACTTGATGTTGGTTGTATAGAGTATAAAACACAGGATAAAAATAAAAAGCAACAATACTACCATATCTGAAGAAAAATAAGTGTACCTTTTGGGATTGTAATTTTACATGTTGTATATCTTATCTTTATGAAGCAGTATTGAAAAGTTCATGGCTTGACTAAATGGGCATTCAAAAATTTGGGGGAGTCATTTGGTCAGATTTTGGGAGCATCCCTATCATTTTTACCAATGTTGAAAAAAAACAAAAACAGAAGATTTAGTTTCTACTACTGTGGATTTTTAAATACTGTATATGCTAACATATCATGCAACTTTTGAAGACCTAATTTTGAAACTAATTTTAAGGGGGATCGCATCATACATGAGATATAAAATTAGTGTACACACTGCTAGCCCTGGCTATGCCATTGACCAAACTATATATCCATTTACTGTAGACCAATTAGCCTCAAAATTAAGTCTTCAAAAGTCACATGATATGTGTGACAGTACCTGCAAAAATATTGTGATTACTTATAAATAAATCTGTGGACACTGCCTAACTTCATATTAGCAAGCTAACTTTAACACAGTACTCAAGAAGAATGCTTACCACTACATTTGAATCAGGTTTAGATTCACTTGTTATTTTTATATATTTGTTTGCTTTATAATAATAATAATAATAATAATAAAAAGTTACAGACAAAAAAAAATTATATAAATACACATGATGTATAGATAGATGCAAGTATACAACATTTTATGAAAAACAATGTATTCAGTACATAGCATCTAAGTACACAAAGTATTATTTCTGGCTTAAACCCTCTCTAGTAATGATTCTTAGACAAGCTTGGGAGAAATTGGTCTCCAGAGGTTGAAATTCAATTACAGACTGTGTGTTCAAGATGACCAGAGGAGAGTTGTTGAAGACTGGTGATGCAGAAATTGTTATCTGCAATATCAAATAGAGGCTTTGGATCAGAATATCAAGTAGGTTAGAAATACAAGGCCCGATCAAAAAGGTTTTGCAGACCAATACAAGAACAAGAACCATGCTTGATGATCTGTTTTACCAGACCAATAGAAGTCATGTAATAACAGTTCTATACTACACTCTAGCTCACTATGCATCTCTTGTATTTCAATAGTATTATTGACTGTTAGTGACTTGTGCCATATCCCTTCATGATGTAAGTAGTCCTGGTTCTCTATATCTTCCTATCCTTTGTAGCACCAGGTTTGTCTCCTTACCACCCCACCTGATCCCTGTTCTGCCATTCATTAACACAAACTCACTGGATAGGATGCTTGATGTTTATCCCTCTTGCCTCAATGTGAGTGTCAAATTCTCCATCTCGTCTTTATGTGTGAAATGTACATTAACTATTGTTAAATGTATATTGCATATGAATTAAATGATTGAATAAGTCTGGCAAATTGTGTGAAAATCAAATGCTTGCTTGTAATTTTATCCTGATTAAAAGAGGTGGCACAAATCAGTATCGCATCTATACTTCCATACAGTTTTAGGACGATGATATCTGGCAGATTGTTTTATATAGGTGAGATGTAAGTTCCACTTGAGCAGCTTCTTCTCACGAGCTCTGTGGAACCGACTCCCAAGAGGATGCTTCCTTGATCACTACAATTTTAATCTGTTTAAGTCTAGGGTTAATCATTATCTTCACAACATATCCCAATAAACTGTACCTCTTATTCTGTACCACTCTACCTTGAGTGGTTCTTGGACCTTGCACAGAGTGAACATCATCAAAAAAAAAATGGACATTATTTAAGTGGCACAGTAATTTGTATTTGAAATGTCACAGGGAGTTCTATCTATGTGATTTTAGTGGACATTACCAAAAAAAAAAAAAAAAAAAAAAAAAAACTGCATTTTTGCATTCAGTCGAGCAGAACCATTACCAAATGATAATGGTAATATTAACTGTTTCCTTGTAAGGAAACGGATGGCATTTGCTGACAAACAGTGCTGCTTTCAGTTGAAATTTATAAAATCTTTCTTTCAAAACAATTTTTTAGGAAAATATGTTCCTCAAGTCCAGTAGCTGTTATTGCTCTTTCCAGTATTGATGAAAGTTTTCTTCCCAACATTTGTTTAAATATCTGGAAAGTGTTTTATCAGAGGATAGAAAGCGTGATACTGGGATAATGAAAGATGCCAACTAAAAGCTAAGCAAAGTATTTGAAAAGAGGAAAATCTTGTTGGAAACTAAACTGTTACATAATATCAATCTTATTATGGCAGTGAATGCTGGACACTCTCCTAACAGATGTAGAAACTTGAAGCAGCAGAGATGTGGTTCTACAGAAGGATTTAGAGAATACCATGGATCAAATATGTGGACAAAGTTTTAGAGAAAATGGAAACAAAAGGGACACTTCAAATCAGAAATAGATAACTGAAATTTCTAGGGCATGTAATGAGGAAAGAGGGTTTGGAAAATTTGATACTCAGAGGACATACTAAAAACAAGAAGTGGAAAACAATGCATAACCTATCTAGCAAGCTTGAGTAAATGGATGCCGAAACAGGGTTTAAGAGAGATAACAAAAAGACAAAATTTATTAAGAGTTACAAAAGACAGGAAATTGTGGAGAGCTATGATCACCAACATCCTGAAAGGACACTACACATAGAAGAGGAAGATGGAGCATCAAAATCTTTATTAGACATTAGTTTGGACCATAGATATAATTTTTTTCTTTTCAATCATTTCACTCCAAGCAAGGCAATAAAGTCACTAAGATGCAAGGGGCTACTGAGCGTGAGAGAATATGAGAAAAGAAAACAGTATTAAGGAGAGAGAACAATAAAAAGAACAAGAATTATGACAGAAGATAATGATTGACATTGCATTTAAATTCTTCAAGGTCAAAATTGACTGGAAAGCAAGAAGCTGGAAGAGAGTTCTACAAGCAAAAAGTGTGATAGAAGAAACTGTTATCATAGAACTTATGGTTATATGTAGCCATTTCAAGTGTAAAATGGCAAGGCCTTGCTACCAATTTGGTTCTGTGCTTAAATTCATAAATTTTAAGTACCATAGAGGAAAATTCATCAGAACAATTACCATGAAAGTATTTATAGAAAAGGCACAGAGAAGCTATGTTACAGTAGTAGGAAAGTGACTGGAACTGAGATGCCAGGTCAGGACCAATAACATTGCAGATGTCACACCAGTAATGAGACCCAGTAATTTTGTGGGATATTTTATATTGTTCTGTGTTGTGCACATTGCCACTTATACTGTCACAAGATCACAACTCAACAGGCTTTAAAATCACTGTCACCGTTAACAACCGAAGAGAATCATGTTGAATGAAAAAATGATTTATGGCAGATGTACACGGACTTAAATGTAGACAAGGAATGGCAGTTTTTCTCAGTTTGACTGGACAAACAAGATATTGTGTTAGGGACTTGCAACCTCAGGAAATTGGTCAGAAAAAGGGAGTCAAGAAAATAATAGACAAACTGGACATATTGTTTTTGAAAGATGAAAATACCCAAGCTTATTTAGCCTTTAAGGAATTTACAGACGTCTTTCCGGCATATAGTGGGCTATGATAAGTTTTTAGCCACCCTTGATTACAGTAACTTTGACTTGTTTAATAACATCTCTTCTTTTTTTCCAGACAATACCGTGTTAGTATCAAGATACTCTCATCTATGAACAATAGTTGACTTATATCTTGCAATGAAAGTTTGTGGAAGTAAGGAAATTAGTGAATTTCAACAAGGGCAAATAATAGGATGGCATCAGTGTGGCAAGTCAAATAGAGAAATTGCTAGGTTTTTCCAGATTAATCATCAAACAGTTAATAATATTGTGAAGAAATTTAATGAAGAAGGCCATTGTCAGGTGGAACAACATTCAGGAAGACCAAGCATCGTGTCTGAGCGAACGAAAAGGTCACTGAATAAAGAAGTCATCAGAATCTGTCATCAGAGCATCAAAGATGTCGCCAACAGCATGGAAATGTTGCCATATGTGGTGAGAAAGACTCTGAAAGAGCTAGGCTATCAAAGAAGAGTTGCAAGAAAGAAGCCCTTGATTTCAGAGATTAACAGGAACCTTCGTATGGACTGGGCGAGAGAATTTGAGAGCAACAATTATGAATTTTGGCAGTCTGTAATTTGGTCAGATGAAAGTAAATTCTGCCAACATTCTAATTCGAGATTAGTTTATGTTTGGAGAAATCAGAATGAGACTTGGAACACTGAATGTCTGCAGGTGACCGTGAAACATGGAGGGATTGGAGTAATGGTGTGGGGTGCTGTCTGGTTTGGAGGGAAATCTGAGCCAATTCTTGTTGACAGGCGGTTGAATGGTCCAAAATACTGTCAAATATTAGAGAAATGACTACTCCCACTATTTGAAACCAATCAGATTGACAAGAATGTCTACCTTTTTCAAGAAGATGGAACGTCATGTCATACAAGCAAAGTAGCAAAGGCCTGGAAGGAATCAAAAGGAATCAAGTCACTGTCATGGGTAGCTCAAAATACTGACATGAATTTGGGAGCATCTTGACTGAAGACTTTGAGAGTGTGCAACCCCAAAATCACGTCAGTGGCAACCCATAAGGAAACATCGCTAAAGGAGTGGCAAAACATGGCTCAGACGATTGTCGATAACTTGATCAAATCCACGAAAAATTGAATACAAGCACCGAAATTAGTAAATGGAGGACCTACTCCATACTAGTTCCAAATACTGTTTGTTTATGTTGAATTGAGATTAAGTAATTAAATTTTGAAATTGGATGTAGTTTAATTCTCCTGGATAAAAACTTTTCTTAGGCCACTGTAAGTATAAAAGGCCTTTTGATTCAATTTGAATACCTGTATCACTAACTGGGTAATTTTAGAGTTGAATTACTAATGGGTTTACATGCCTTTTTTTATTGACTGCAGTAAATGTGTGTGACAAAAATGATCGATTGACCTGTGCTACATGTGGGTCTATGAAAATATGAAATGCACAATAAAAAAGATTTTGGGGGATCCTGCTGCAATTAATGGCCAGATAAGAGCATCACGTGTCAAATCTGAACCAGTTTTTGTAACTGCAAACAAGAATATATTTCAAACAAGAGGTTGGCGTAGACAAGAAAATTATAGAGGTGGTCAAAAATTTCCAAGCAGAACTTATGAAGCTGGTATAGATTCCAATCCAATCAGCAAGGATGGAAAAATTATGAGATGCTTTAATTGCAAAAAAACACTTCACGAGAGATTGTAAACGTCGAGAAAATATAAGAAACGTGCAAGAGATTCACATAATAACACAGAACTGCTTGCTTCCTGGTTAGTTAAAGAATCTTTTGAAATGGGCATATTGGACAATGCATGTATGAAAACTGTCACCAGTAAAACATGGCTAAACGTTTTTAATGATGCTTTGTCTGATCAAGACAAATACTTAGTTGAATTGACTGAGACAACATTCAAGTTTGAAGATGGAGCTGAGGTTACTGCAAGTATGAAAGTGAAATTTCTGGCAGTCATTGGCAAAAAAAGGGTTATGATTGATTCCTGTGTCGGGAATAATGAAATTCCATTGTTATTGAGTAGAACCTCTACGAAGAAAGCTGGAATTATTTTAAATTTTGTGAATGATACAGCAAAGGTTCTGAGTGATACGATAGATTTGAACCTCATCAGGCCACTATTGTATTCAACTTACAAATTTATTATTTGACAAGCAGGGTGAATTGAAAATACCAGTGATATTGCAGATTACTTCTGTAAAAACCTTAACACCAGAAGAGAAACGAAAAAAAAGCAATGAATCTATACAGACAATTTTCACATGCCTCAAAAGAAAAGTTGTGCAAATTTGTGAAGGGGGTGTAAGAATTTTAATGATGCCGAATTTCTTAATTGAAAAATGTTGCAATTCAGGCAAAGTATGCATGATATATAAACTTACTTTGCACCCTGTTGTAGCTTTGCCCATGACTGATAAAATTTAACCAAGTTGTGTGCATGGGCTTAAAGGAACATATTCACAATAAAACTTGAATTTTGCATATGATTGATTCTGCCACAGGATATTCTGTAGCCTGTTTAGTGTTTTCTAAATAACAAGATGAAATTGTGCAAAACATCCACCAAATGTGGATAACTTATTTTGGTGCACCTAGAAAATTCTCGGGTGATAACGGAGAGGAATTCTCAAACGAAAGAAACAAGGAAATGAAAGAGGAACTAAATATAGAGACTGCAACGACAGCAGGTGAGTCAACATTTAGCAACGGGATTGTGGAACGGCATAATCAGATATTGGCAGAGGCATTTTACAAGACTATAGCAGATGTGAAATGTGAACCAAAAATTGCACTTGCATCAGCAGTAAGTGGCAAGAACACATTACAAAATAATGGTGGTTTTAGTCCAAACCAATTAGTATTTGGAGTTAACTATAACCTTCCATAAATATTAGAGGATGAACATCTAGCTATGGAGTGTTCATCTAGTGAAGTGTTACAAAGTGCCAGACAAAACTATATTGCAGCAGAGTTAGGTGAAAAGATCAGGATAGCACTTAGACATAAGGTGTGCACTTATTCAGATGTGGTGTATGATGATGATGATGATGATAAAGTTTATTATTGCAGAAAACATTTAGAGGTTGGAAAGGTCCTGCAACTGTGCTTGGGAAAGGACAAACTGTACTGGTATACAGCTTAGTATTGTATTCATCCATATCAATTAATGAAAGTAAAAGATTGTAGTAATATGTACCAGGCCAAAAGGTTTCGTTTGGCTTATGGTATATCAACCTCAATGGGTCATTTAATGCTGACAACTTTTTTTTCCTGGTAATATTTTGTTCCTCAAAAATGTATAGCTGGTAATATCATTTAAAAAAAATGTATAGCTGGTAATATCATTTTTAAAAATGTATAGCTGGTAATATCATTTTTAAAAATGTATAGCTGGTAATATTATTTTAAAAAAATGTATAGCTGGTAATATTATTTTAAAAAATGTATAACTGGTAATATTATTTTTAAAAATGTATAGCAGGTAATATTATTTTAAAAAAATGTATTGCTGGTAATATTATTTAAAAAAAATGTTTAGCTGGTAATATTATTTAAAAAAAATGTTTAGCTGGTAATATTATTTAAAAAAAATGTTTAGCTGGTAATATTATTTAAAAAAAATGTATAGCTGGTAATATTATTTAAAAAAAATGTATAGCTGGTAATATTATTTTTAAAAATGTATAGCTGGTAATATTATTTTTAAAAATGTATAGCTGGTAATATTATTTAAAAAAATGTATTGCTGGTAATAGTTTTTTTTTTTACTTCAAAAATTTATTTCTGTTAATAAATTTTTACAAAGTTTTTCTGGTATTAAAACCTATTTTTACACTTTCATAATGCTTTTTACCTCAGTTTCGGTGTTAACTATTTGCCCATAGCTACCACCCTGGGTCAGGGTGGACCTGGGTAGACCAGCAATTAAGAGGTGGTTCCATGCTCCTCAAAGCCTTCTGATCAGAGGCCTTGCTGCTGGATGTAGTTTATCGTCTTACCCTGGACGTGGATGTAGTTTATCGTCATACCCAGGATGGACCAGGCCAAAAGGAGATCAGAATATAAGACTAGAGATGAAGAACTACCTATGAATATTATTAATGTAGATGAGGAGGATGATACTCATGAATATTCTATGCGAGATGAAACTGACTCCCAGAAGAAAGATATGTCTGATGGTGGATGCAAAAACTTACCTCCGGATGTTAGTAATAACATAAAACCAAAAAGAAATTATTTTATCACATACAAGATGAGGAATGAAGAGGTATGGATGCAAGTCAATGTATTAAGCATACAGCCTAAACAAACTAGAAAATATAATGAATGGGTGAATGTTCATGTGGAGGGGGATGAAGAACCAAGATGTGTTAATTGGGGTTATATTCATGTTTAATACTTTATTCATAAAATGCTGTACAGTTAATCACAAATCAAGAAATGTCCCAATCGTTTTGTGTTCATTTTGTTTAGTTCTTTTTTTGTAACAGATTTAATGTTTAGTATAGAGCTTAGAAAAAATTTGCAGTGTGAGATAGGCAAGAAGTAAGGCATGTAGCAACATCAGCACGGCAAAGGGCACTCCTTTAAAGGCAAGGAAGGGCAAAAATATTTAAAGTCAAGTGATAGCGGTTGCTATATGAGTCGTACGATTTTTGAATCAAGCACGGGCAACGCCAGGCCATGCTTCTAGTATATATATATATATATATATATATATATATGTGTAAGCAGATACATATGAATTGAAGTCAAGTGATAGCGATTGCTGTATGTGCATGCTAAAGAAAGAGAGAGAGAGTTGAATAACTTAATTGATAATAATGTATTTGAAGTTGTTCTTTTTAAAAAAAAACAAACTACGCCATCTTCTCGCTGGATAATATCTGAAAAAAAAATATGAAAATGGCAAATAGAATATTAAAGCAAGATTAGTGGCTCATAGCTTTAAGGAGGACACTGACAATCTTAGAAAAGATTCTCCCTCCTGCAGTAGAGAGTGGTATTTTTGACAGCAGCCTTGATGTCCTGGAAGTTGCAATCTATTGATATAACAGTGACATTTCTACAAGGAGATCCTTTTGAAAGCACAGTATTTCTACACCCCACCTTGTGATATTTGTCCAAAAAATGAAGTCTGGTGTCTTAAAAGATGCATCTACAGATTGAATGATGCACCCAGATCTTGGGACAAAAAAGTTAAAGTACTCTTACAGCTGATGGGTACAATTAGTTTATGCAACAATGCCTTATTTAAGTGGTATAAAAGTGGATGACTTGTAGGAATTTTGGTTAGTCATGTCAATGATTTCACCTTCTGTGGTAATGATTTTTTTCAGGAACAGATAATAGAAAATTAAAGAGAATATTTAAGATCAGCATGCATGAAAATGGATCATTTAAATATCTAGGATGGGAAGTTATGCAAATAAGCAAGAATTGTGTATTTTCACAAAAACACCAATTAGCATAGCTAAAAGTCGCACCACAAGGAAGATGGATGAATTAACTGCAGAAGAGAAAACTAATTTAAAACACTTAAGTGGACAAATGATGTGAGCTGCTACACAAACAAGACCAGATATAAGGTATGAAACATGTATTATAAGCAGTACAGGAAAACATCCAAATGTGAAAATGCTACAAGAGGAAAAGAAAACACTGTCTAAATTGAAAGACAAAAAAATTGTACTAAAAATTCCTAATTTGGGTAATCCTAAAAAAAATTTAAAAAAAAAATGAGACTTTTGGTATATTCAGATGTTATATACGCTAGCTTAGGAGATGGGTTTTCCTAGGGTGGTATTGTTGTTTTTATTCAAGGCAAGAACAAGAAAGCAGCACCAATTAGCTGGCAATCTAAAAAGTTGGACAGAGTAACAAAGAGTCCATTAGCATCTGAAACTTGGGAAAAATAAAGATAATGCAATTCTAGAAGAATCTCTGATCTGAAGATTTTTGTAGACACAAACAAAAATCAAAGAAATGTTGAGGAATTGGATTTAATACTGGAGCATTATGTTAATAAACCAATACTATGTGTTTATAATACTAATTAATATAATAATATTTATTTATTTATACTTCTTCAGGATGTTGGCGATCATAGCTCTCCATAATTTTCTGTCCTTTTTAACTCTTAATAAATTTTGTTTTTTTATTATCTCTCCTAAACCTGTTCTGCTATCCATTTTGCTATGTATGATATGCATCATTTTCCTCTAGACTTCAATGTCCTGTGAGTATCAGATTTTCCAAGCCCTCTTTCCTCATTATGTACACTAGAAATTTCAACTGTGTCTTTCTGATGTTAAGTATAAATGTCTTTTTTGTTTCCATTTATTATGTTTAATAATGTCAAGGCTGAAATTATCCAGGGCTTCCAGCATCCCTATTACAATCCCGTCTGGCAGCCATGTTTTGATGGGTTATAAAAATCTAGAGAAAAACTTTTTCTTCTAGTAATTGTTTTTCCTAGAGAATATATATTTCTACAACGCCTCAGTTCTTAACATGAAAAGAGAAAATATATAAGACTAGCAGCATGGCCCGGTGTTGCACGTGCTTCATTCAAAAATCGTACGACTCATACAGCAAATGCTATCACTTGACTTAAAATATTTTTGCCCTTCCTTGCCTTTAAAGGAGTGCCCTTTGCCGTGCTGATGTTGCTACATGCCTTACTTCTTGCCTATCTCACACTGCAAATTTTTTCTAAGCTCTATACTAAACATTAAATCTGTTACAAAAAAAGAACTAAACAAAATGAACACAAAACGATCAGCTTTCAAAAAGGACTCGTAACTGGAAAAACCGAATGAAAAAAGAATGTTAACAACAAATACTTTTTCACACCCAAACCAGTTCTGCAGAATCAGAATCAACGTTGAGTTTAAGCAAGCGAATGAGCCAATTAGAGTAAAGTGCCATGCAGATTTAAATTTTTCCCACTTGTGATGAGTGCAGCTATCGATTTTTTTTTGCATGCTAGCATGCTAGTTAACATTCATGTCAGTCAGCTGTTGTCTCTCACGCTGGCCAATAAAATCTTCCTGCCTATTCATGGCAGCCAGCTATAGGCTCTGACTCTGGCCAGTAGAAAATGGCCGCAAACTACATGAAAACTACTGTAGAAGCATGAAAAAAATCGATTATTTCCACTATCGATGGGAGTTGGGAAATGCAAAGTTGGTCTTAGCCATTCTACTAACTTGGAGCATGTGCATGTAAATTTTGGTGCAAATCCATTGAAAATTGCAGCCGTGCATTCGTTACACACACACATACATACATACATACATACATACTGCCTTTTATAGAGATATTTAAAAAAAAAAAAATCTTTAAATTAATTTTTTATACTTAACTAATAATGTAAAATTTTATCTTTTGGTAAAGACCAGATAAAGACAGATTAGTGTGTAGAATTTCAAGACCAAACCAATGGGTCACTAAAAGAATTGCAGTGTATAATGGCTTTCATTTTACATTTATTTTGAAATGAAAAAAAAAAAAAATTCTATACGAACATCAATTAGAACATATTCATCAAAAGGTAAAGAAAAATGCTAGACACTCAGACAATAAAGCTAATGAGATTGAAACTAAATAGTTATACGGATGTAATGTTTTCTTTTTAATATTTCTTTTACATTTTAAAAGCAGAAAGGCTGGATAATTAACTGTTTCAATAGCCTCAATATGAAATATTCTGTTTCCAGGTTAAATTTAACTTCTTTGGAATGGTATTTAATAGAAGTTCTTATAAAGGATAGATAATGAAAAATGAAAACTCTTCAGCCATTCCAGTCCAATCATTTCTTCCACTGCCTTCATCATAATTTACAAATTGTCTTGAATCACTATCCAATTCAACATTAGTGGCAATGGTGTTTTCATTGAGCTAATGTCTTACCATTTAAACTTAACAACTTTAACAAAATATTACAATAACAATCATAAATATGAATGTAGGTCATTAGATAAAGAAGTAAGAGGGTACAAATGAAAAAAAAATTCAAAATTGACAATTTTTTTCCCATTTTTACTGTGCTTCCTCTATCTTCCCTTTCTTTCATTGTTTTCCTTTCCTTCATTAAATCTTTTTTTCTTTTCCCTTCCTTTCCTCAAAACCAAATTGTATCTTTGAAATGCCTTTTCTTAAGTCTTGTAGAAAAAAGACAGACAAGCTATTAAAGATCTATCCTCACAAACAGGAATGGCCCATTATTTATCAGCGGTAATGGCTGGATGTAATGTAAGTACTAACTATCTAAGGAATGAAGGACCAAAGGTAATTATATGATGATAAAAAATGCTTCATCTAAGAAATTCAAATCATCTCATGATTAATATTCCCAGTGTAAATAAAGCGACTAAAATTAAGAAGAAAGAAATGCAAATTAAAAATAAAGTGAATAATTATAATAATAAAATAAATCCAGAATTCTATACCTTTCTGTAAGTCACTAAAACAATGGTAGATAGTTTTTGGAAGCAGTAGTATTTTATTGTATTTTTGTAAGAAAATGAAAATTAAAAACAAATCAGAAAATTTCATACTAGCAAAGTTAACCATAACATTTGAAATCAGCATTATTTGTCTTTATTTATATATACCACGGAGAATAGCATAGGTCACTGTGACAGCAGTTTTATTTATGTAACAAATTACTGGCATTCCCGTATGTAATGTTTCTTTTTGAATACTAAACTCGGTTTTTGTCTTTTAGTTGCTATGCAGTGGCTGCAATGGAAGCAGGAGTATGAGAGAGAGAATGATAACTGGCAATGATATTTATTATTTATGAAATTCTGTAATTGCAATGTGTCAAAGAAAAAATGAAATGGAAAAACAAAATCAAATGAATGGAATGTCACAGGGAAATATCCATTTTTCTCTGTCAAAAAAAAAAAAAAAAAAATTCATCAAGGTGTTTTTTTTTTTCAGTAAGATTACAAAATTGATGAATATTTTTATAATAAGCTAAGATGAAGTATCAAAATATTTTCTCTATGAGGTTCCTTTTCATGCTGGTTTCCAATGGGTAGTTTCACCCAGCATTGCAAATTGCTACAAAAGCAAAGCATTAAACTAAAAACTCAAGTCATGTTCTTAAATAACTTCATCAGATTGAGACTCTTTCATATTGGTGCCATACATGTCATCGAGCACTTTCAGAAATATCAAAACTAGCAGCAGCATACAACTATTTTCTAAGATTAATGGTTAAAAATGGCTTTGAGCTAATCAAGCCAATAGGTCTCAGTGAAAACAATTCTTCAAATATTAGAATCATAATAAAAAAAAAACTATAGCAAATAACTGAAACCACATCACTTGCAGACTTTCAACAACAGCAATAACTAAAATGAATAGCACATGGAACTCAAGGAAACATATAATGGAATAATCAAGATGTTGACATTCCACACATTCTTTTAAACAAAATGTTTGAAAGGAAGCCCCCCATCAATACAGGAAATAGTAATAATAACTAGAGGACTTGAGAAACCTATTTATCTGAAAAAGTGATTTAAAAGAAAGTGTTTATAAATTTCAAGCAACAATAGTAATTGTTCAATGAATGTTTTCTTATTAGGAAACAGTTAATATTACCATTGTCTTAGATATTATCATAGTTACTTATGCTTTATATATATATATATATATACACACACACACACATGTATGCGTGTGTGTGTGTGTGTGTGTGTGTGTGTGTGTGTGTAGGGTATGATGAGTAAATTGTCACCATTTTTTTTGTTCGACTGCACAGTATAGTAGGGTCAGTTGGGCACTGTCTGTGAGAAAAGGAGGAATATGATGTAATTCTCTCTGACAGAAATTTGAAAACAACATGTTTTATTGCTTGGAATTCCCACCAGAAGTTCCAATACAAACATTTCAGGATTCAGAAAGAGTTGAATGAGTCTAATGTGATGGTGAGGTTATGCCTCTACTCATCTTCCCACAGGACCTCAGATTCAACACAGAGGCCTACATCAGGTGCCTTGAGGAGATTGTGCTACCTTGGGTGAAGAGGATGGCTGCTGGAAGATCCTATGTCTGAAACCAGTCATAGCTGTCAGACAATTTTTATGACCACCCCTTACATCTGGCTACCTAACTCCCCCGACTGCAACCTCCTTGATTATGTGTGGGCCACAGTTGAGTGAGTGACCAACAAAACTCCTTGTAACACTAAAGATGAACTGAAAGCAAGGATTATTGCAGCATTCATTAACTTAAACAAGGAAACTGACAAGAAGAATTGCAAGAGATTCCAAAGTCAGCTGGAGGCTGTAGTTGAAGCTAATGTAGATTTTACTGAATAAATTTACTCTTTAATATTTCAAGATATTTTGTGTAATTTTGGTAAATATATCTGCTAAAATGAGATGTCAGTATTATTTTTATTTTTGTGTAATTTAGACGACAATTTATCCATTGCACAGTGTATGTGTATATATATGTGTGTGTGTGTGTGATAGAGAGAGATATTAAAGAAATACATCTCCTAGCAGGATTCATACCTGCATCACCCTTTGCAGTGGACAAAATATAATACTGTTTAAAATAAACATAATGGCTACTTAAATACAGTTATCCACTAAAGATTATATATATAATGTGTGAAGTTACATATATAATGTGTGAAGTTACATATAAAAATGTATGACCATATATATATATATATATATATATATATATATATATATATATATATATTAAAAGGTATGAAGTTGATATATATATCAAGTATATTACGGATAATATTCAGTCAACTATTTTGCTTTGTCTGCATGTACTGTAATTAACTATAAGAATTCATTTACATTTGTTGTACTTTACTGATTGTTTTATATCATTTTGCATTTCTACATACTAATCCTCGTTGATAGAAATGTACCAGTATTTCTTTTCTTCTTTGGCAAATTTAATTTAGTTTCCTTTGAAGTTTAAAGTTACAAGATATGATTTCATACTTTATACCAGTATACTGTTACAATATTGTATTTGCACGCACAAAATGCATATATTCTCCTCTACAAATCTACTTTAAAATACATATCAATAAATATATGATGACACAAAGTTTGTTTTTCCACAAAATGTCCTTGTAAAATAGGGTGTGGTCGTCTTCTGTGAGGGTGCATATTATGTGAAGGCAAATACAGTACATTCAATTTGAGTCGGATGAAAGAATACAAGATTTGCTATCAAAATCATGGAATCAAGACTGATCTTCGAGAATGGAGACATGGCATTCTACAAATGAGAAGATTGCTTAGAGTCTCGCGTAAACATACACTGGGGTCTGCTATCCAGCTTTCCACCAATTGACTAGCTAATGTTACGTTGATTCTTGTTCACTTCAGTCGGCTCCTAAAACAGAGGCTGCTACAGGTTCACAAAGAAACAGAAGAGGAAAACAAATGCCACTACAAGAAATGAGGATTCAAACCAGGTTTTCGATATATTTAAATATTTTATTCAGGACTTTCCTTGCTTGGTCAGTGTGGGTAGGTAGGTGAGACTTGGGACAATTTCTGCCATGTTGAATTAACAGCTCAGCTTAGACTATTCCTGTGACCAACTCTCTCCAGAACATGTGGCTGGTAACATGAGCTGGTAGCATTAGAACTACCCAAGGGACAGTCTTACCTCTGCCAATGGTGAACCAGGACTGACTTCTTTAATCCCAACTGTGACTGTTAATATACAAGGTGTATTGCAGAAGTTCTGAGATTTTGTTTTAGGAGAGGAAGTTATAACTGTCCTAGCTTTTTTAATCTAGTATATCATTACTATACATCTAATAAGCTGACCGACAAACTTTTATTATTTTAGATTGAAGGAAATGGCTGTAATCATTCTGTGAACACGAGCTACTAAACACTGCTTGTCACAGCTGACTAGTTTGCCAAATGCAGTTAGATTGTGAAGACAATTTGGAAGCTTGCTATGCAATAAAATTTTGTTTTGACAGAAATGGCATCAAAACTGTCTTTGACTCTCCTTACAATCTAGACCTTGAAGTTTGGCCATTTCCCAAGATGAAGGGGGCTGTGACAAGGTTCCTGGACACCTTCACTTTGGATGACTCCCATGGAGGGATCTTCATGAAGTGGCTGGAGCACTGTAACAAGTGCATTGAAATCAGAGGATCCTACTTTGAAGGAGATGTCTGGCTTGTTGTTGCTTGACTTCAAAAGCTCTTATTCATTCATTTATTCTTCCATTCACTTTCAGTTAAAAGGGTGCTACTTCAAAGACCTAATCCACTGGCCACAAAATACTTGAGAGTGAGATAAAACTCCCCCCCTCTATGTGGGTGTCACAATAATAGTGTCATACAGGGGAAATAACATTTCCAGATGGAAAAGTTGTTTTTCACAGACACAGCAATGTGTTTGTAAGAATTTCACTGCAAGGTAAACACAGGCTTTGATGACATTTCAGTTATGATGACAGTAAAATATCCAGTTGCTCTAAACACTGTAAATTTTGAATTTAAACTACATTAATGCTTATCTTTTATTATTTAACTAGTGCACCCATGCCACCAAAATTGACAGCAAGAAGGAATGTATTATAAAAAATATGTATTATATTGTAAGTAATTTTTGTTTAATCCAAGTACAATTTTGTAATTTAAAATAGTTTGTTGTTCATGTTAATAATTGAACAGTGTACAATTTATAAACACCTCAGGAAAGATATTCGTATTTTATCCTCATAAATGTTACATATTTACAACAACATTTTTTTTTTACAGGAAAATTCCCAAAGCACACTATTGTTTGTGTAAACTGTGGAAGGTCAAAGTAATCCTTGACAGTTCATCGATTCACTCTGTAATATCAGAGTCTGGGAAAGAAAAAAAATGGACAAAAAAATAGAATTTAGTTTTTACCGTGAACTGTGTCACCATTATTTAGGGTGGTCTCTTTGTAGTTTATCAGCATGGTAGCTTTTTGCTATGTGAATGGGGTCTTGACTTCTGTGCATCTCATGTCAAAATTTTGCACACTACCCCTCAATTGTTACACATAAAAAAATCTTTATTTATATATATATATATATATATATATATATAAAGAAAGAAGAGTAAGATATAAAATCCGGTGTTCTTATAGATATTTTTATTTTTACACAATAGTGCTCAATGTAAATTTACAGAGCATTAATATTATAAATTAATTGATTTAAAATATGTTTTTTTTCTGCTACACAGCGAAAAAAATTTTTTTTAAATCAATTTATATATATATATATATATATATATATATATATATATATATATATATATATATATATATATAATGAACAAGTGGCTAGAACACAAGTATTCCATGCATGAGACTGGTTCAAATCTCAGTGGCCAATTTGTCTTGATAATATTAACATGAGGAAACAATCCCAGTGTACAGCGCCATTAGGAAGTGCTTGAAAACCCTACCACTGGCTGACCCAAGCATTGTGAAATTGGATAGATGAAAATCTCCAGAAGTCATCAATAATTGTACTAGCACAAAGTCAAAAGCCATTGTGACCAAGGGTTTGAGCATACTAACCTTGTCCAATTGCTAATCATGACAAATCATGTACTCTTTCCAAAAAAAAAACAAACTATGGTCTGATCAGCATACTGCTTTCCACTATTCCCTTTGCTTTCTATATGTCCTGTCAGTATCAAATTTTCCAAGCCCTCTTCATTGCTCACATGCTCAGACCATGATATTCTTAGCATCCTTCTTTATATTCACAACTGTGACAAGATTGTCCAGCATTCACTGCCATATAGGGGGACCAATATAACATAATTCAGTACTCTTTTCTGTGTTTCTAATTAAATTTTTCTGTTTCTTAATATTTTGCTTAGCTTTTGGAAGGTATCTTCCAATATTCCATTATGACTTCAGATTTTGGTGTTGTATTTTCCATTCCTGTTAAAATACTTCCCAACAAAGACAAAGGAGAGAGAGAGAAAAGGGGAGAGAGAGAGAGAGAGAAAAGGAGAGAGAGAGAAAAGGAGAATGACAAAGAAGAGAGAGAAAAGGGAAAAGACAAGAGAAAATGGGAAGGAAAAGGGAAAAGACAAGAGAAAATGGGAAGGAAAAGGGAAAAGACAAGAGAAAATGGGAAGGAAAAGGGAAAAGACAAGAGAAAATGGGAAGGAAAAGGGAAAAGACAAGAGAAAATGGGAAGGAAAAGGGAAAAGACAAGAGAAAATGGGAAGGAAAAGGGAAAAGACAAGAGAAAATGGGAAGGAAAAGGGAAAAGACAAGAGAAAATGGGAAGGAAAAGGGAAAAGACAAGAGAAAATGGGAAGGAAAAGGGAAAAGACAAGAGAAAATGGGAAGGAAAAGGGAAAAGACAAGAGAAAATGGGAAGGAAAAGGGAAAAGACAAGAGAAAATGGGAAGGAAAAGGGAAAAGACAAGAGAAAATGGGAAGGAAAAGGGAAAAGACAAGAGAAAATGGGAAGGAAAAGGGAAAAGACAAGAGAAAATGGGAAGGAAAAGGGAAAAGACAAGAGAAAATGGGAAGGGAAAAGACAAGAGAAAATGGGAAGGGAAAAGACAAGAGAAAATGGGAAGGGAAAAGACAAGAGAAAATGGGAAGGAAAAGGGAAAAGACAAGAGAAAATGGGAAGGAAAAGGGAAAAGACAAGAGAAAATGGGAAGGAAAAGGGAAAAGACAAGAGAAAATGGGAAGGAAAAGGGAAAAGACAAGAGAAAATGGGAAGGAAAAGGGAAAAGACAAGAGAAAATGGGAAGGAAAAGGGAAAAGACAAAAAGAAAAGAGCAAAGGAGAAAGAAAGTGTAAGAGAAAAAGAAAAAATGTTAAAGAATGCTGAGGCCGAGTCAAGATGGTCAATGATTGGTCAGAATACGTTGTGGGTGTGGTATTCTAACAGTGATGTATTGCCTTTGTCTAAGTTTTGGATATAAGATCAAAATGGTGCAAAGTTGGCAGAAGGCCGCAGAAACTTTGAAGCAATGATATGCTTCCCACACCCACATTTGATAGACAGGCTAAGACTATACATGAAGGAATGCTTAGCCAACAAGCAGGGTTGCATCTGCTTGAAGTTCATACTTGCCTCCTAAAAATGTTACCGTGTCTATCTCTCTCCTAATAAAATGAATAAAAAAAAGAAACTATCTTTCACTGAAACCATCTATGAAGTGGTGTTGGGGTCTGAGGGGCTGGAGCAAGTGATGATATAGAATACATCAAAAAGAAAAGGAAAACAAAAAAAAGATGAAAAATGCCAGATACAATTAAATCCAAAAACAGTGTTTAAAAAAAAAAAAGCAAAGAGAAGAAAATTTTTCACTTAGAAAAAAAAGTTATTTGGAATTTTTTCTCTCTTAATCACTCATAAGGGATTTAAAAAAAATAAAACAAAGAAAATCTCAAACAAGAAATAGGATAACACTAAAATCAATAAGGAATAGTAATTATTTTTATCTCAAGGCATTTAAAAAGTGTTTTTTCTACTCATCTGCAGACAAAATCTTCATTTCTCTAATGAAGGGAGTTAATCTATTTAACTCCACTAAAGAAAATTTCCAAAAACTAACAAGCAATGCAACTGAAATATATCTTCTATTAGATAACGAGTCCACAAAACCAAAAAAAAAAAATGTTTATACACTTCAGGAAAGGAAAAACATGTATAGATATCATAATACTATATTTATTCAGACATCATGAGATTAAAACAAGTTACCTTTGAACTATACAATCACAAGAGATGCTCAAATTGGTGGACTTTAGTTTTCAGATATTTATTAGTGTGGCAAACTACTGCTTGGGCAACATTGGCCAAAGTGTTCAAGGAGATTGCTGCACATGCATTTTCAATTTCTTGTCTAAGAGTTGCCAATGTAGTCAGTTTTCTTTGATACACAACTTTGTTTAGGACTTGTTGGTGCTACAGCTATGAGGATAATTCCATCCCTCAAGAACATGATACAGCATTATCACAATTTGATAAAACTATGAAAGACAAATTTTTCCATTCTTGAATTGTGTATACATTTTTGGGTGAAGACTGTGTGTGTGTGTGTGTGTGTATGTATATGTATATGTATGGTTCAATGGATAATTTTTTTTTGAGGTTAACTAATCTTTTTAGGGTCGCCATGGTGTTTTTGTTTAATCTGGTAAGTTTAGATCGGTTGTCAATGATGATGTGTTGTAATTTTTATGGTAATCTGCTTTGTCCAAAATTACATGTGTTAGCATTGTCAGTTTGTCTGATGACAATATTAGAATTTGTTTTTTTTTTAATTCTTTTGCAGTGATTTTTAGTTTTGTCAACAAACTGATAACATCAAACACTACTGATGTAAGTTCCTTGAAACTCTCAAAAATCATCAGAGACTACCAACCAGGATACCTATACAGAAACATAAAAATACACAAAATTGGATACCTACTATGACCCATCATTTTCCAAATCCCAACCCCTATCAACGAGCTATCAAAATTCCTTAACAATATCATTACTCCATACTACCAATTACAGCATCACATCAGCCTACAAATTCCTTCAAATTCTAAAAACTATAAAAACCAACCCAATGTATGTTAGTGTCACTTAACATTGAAAATTTATTTACAAACATCAAACTGTTGACATAATCCTTAACTCTGTTTATAAAAATAATTCCATTCCACCTCTATCCATTAAACCAAACATCCTCAAAAAATTATTGCATGCCTGCACAACTAAAGTCCCTTTCTTCAACCATAATGACAATATCTAAATACAAACTAATGGTGTTAGTATGTGAAATCCTCTTGGACCGTGCACATAGAAAACACTATATTTAAACAAGTTACTAAACCTAAAATATATATCCACTACGTAGATAATATTTTTATCTTAGCAAAAAACAAACAAATGGATAATCTCAAAACCACATTATAAAAAAAACTCCATCCTTAACTTTACCTATGAACTAAGTCAAAAAAAAAAAAAAACTCCCATTCTTAGATATTCTCATAGAATTCAGTAATAACACATTTACAACTTTATTATATAAAAAAAAACACTAGTAGAAACTCTTGCCACCTTAATTTTAAGTTGTAAATGCCTACTTAGATATAAAATAGCAGTTATAAAAAAAAATTCCTAGAGAGCACATGAGAATTCATCCTCTTGTTTACTTTTCCTTAAAGAACTCAATATAAAACAGACACTAGTTAACAGTGGTTTTCCTAACTACCTCATTGGCCACCAGATTAGACTATTTCCTTCTAAAGTAACTAATAACGATACCAGACAGATAAAAAAATAACATTAACATCTTCCATAAAAGCCAGATACATGTCAACTATAAGCAAGACAAATTTTCTCTTAGAAATATTATAAAGAAATAAACAACACCAGTTCACCTGAACAAGAAAAATTATCTATTGCAAAATATTTAAAACAGCTAACCTTATAAAAAATAATAGCACACCCACAAAATCAAAACTACAAAGAACCAAGATTATTTATAAGTTCAAATGCTCCTTAAGGAACTGTTCCTGATCTAACCAAACTCATAAATAATTATATTTTCACACTACTACATGCCTATCTAGACAAATTACATTATAGCTACCAGACCATAGCTCAATTCAAACTCATTTAAACACAGAACAACCAACCAGACTCCATCCAAAATATACTAGTAGAAAATGTAAGTATAATAGCCTCATCTACATGTAAAAAAAAAAGATTCAAAATAATGATATCCCTAATAATAAAAAAGGAAAAGCCAATACTCAATAACTATGAAAACAGCCACAATGTACTGACTATATTTAGAAAATAAATATTCCTATAACTTTACATACATACATACATACATAAAAAAACCCATATATGTAGTTTAAATTTTTAAAAATCTATATATAATAAAGATTAAAAAAAAAAAATATTAAGAAAGAACAAAATTTTTTTTAACTACCATATATACTCACAGATAGATTGCATCCTTAGTTTGGGGTTGCCAAAGTAGGTATTTGCAGTTGATCCGCATATAGGTCACGCTATAATCTGGGAAGTTGCATGGCCCCCCTTTTTAAACGCAAATATAACTAATATCCACCAATTCAACTTAAAACCTACTTCATAAGTCTTTCCTTTACACATGATTAGGGTTTGCAGTTACATGTTAAAATTTGTAACCTACCAGTACCAGTAAAAATCAAGGTGAATCAAGTTTTTGAATACCAGCAAATGACTATGCCATACTGAAAAACTGTAAACAAAATTGTGATTGGTTGTAATTGCATAATATTTACTTATTGAGTGCAAGGCTGCTCTCTTAAGACAAAAATTTGGATATTGGTAATCACTTCAGTTCTAAAATCACTAAAAAATGATAATCTTTCATCATAAATCAGATATTTTTTTTTTATACTGTGACCTGTAGGGTTGTAGAGATGCTATGTGTACTGCAGCTACAGTAGAAATGGTGATTCTTGGGTAAGATAGCCTGACAGAGACCAACCCTCTCTAGGCTGGTTTTGAATTTTCCTAGACCAGTTGCCACCCAAGGCTATAGAACCAGCTTGTCTTGCTATTTACCCATAGATGGGGAGGATTCATACCTTTCCCAAGGGTATTAGCACACAAGTGAATGTAATGGATCCAGCTGGAATTCGAACTCAGCTCTTCCATTCCTCAATCCTAGCTGCTGTCTATTACGTCATCGTACCTCCCCGATAATCAGATAATAAATGGTAAATATAAGAAACTCAGATTGAGTGCTTTTATTCAATGTGTGATGTGGTATTGTTGGAAGAGGCGATTACATAAAATCAATGTCAGGAAAAATTCATTTTCTCCCTTGCTCTTATGCTCTATCCTAGGGTACTCACCTGGACTACTGACACACCACAGCCTACTTATGCTCTACCCCAGGTTACTCATCTGGAGTTCTGATTCACCACAGTCTACTTCAGATTATCTATGATGCTGAGTGGATAGATCGCATTCCCAATTTTTTATTGAAATTTTGTTGAAAAAATGTGCAACCTATCCTCTAGTATATATGGTATGTTATTTTACATTTAGTACTGCTTCATTACCACCAGCACTTTGAGCAACCCTTGAACCTAGTATTGGATTACCACCAGCACTTTGAGCAACCCTTGAACCTAGTATTGGATTACCACCAGCACTTTGAGCAACCCTTGAACCTAGTATTGGATTACCACCAGCACTTTGAGCAACCCTTGAACCTAGTATTGGATTACCACCAGCACTTTGAGCAACCCTTGAACCTAGTATTGGATTACCACCAGCACTTTGAGCAACCCTTGAACCTAGTATTGGATTACCACCAGCACTTTGAGCAACCCTTGAACCTAGTATTGGATTACCACCAGCACTTTGAGCAACCCTTGAACCTAGTATTGGATTACCACCAGCACTTTGAGCAACCCTTGAACCTAGTATTGGATTACCACCAGCACTTTGAGCAACCCTTGAACCTAGTATTGGATTACCACCAGCACTTTGAGCAACCCTTGAACCTAGTATTGGATTACCACCAGCACTTTGAGCAACCCTTGAACCTAGTATTGGATTACCACCAGCACTTTGAGCAACCCTTGAACCTAGTATTGGATTACCACCAGCACTTTGAGCAACCCTTGAACCTAGTATTGGATTACCACCAGCACTTTGAGCAACCCTTGAACCTAGTATTAGATTACCACCAGCACTTTGCGCAACCCTTGAACCTAGTATTGGATTACCACCAGCACTTTCAGCAACCCTTGAACCTAGTATTGGATTACCACCAGCACTTTGAGCAACCCTTGAACCTAGTATTGGATTACCACCAGCACTTTGAGCAACCCTTGAACCTAGTATTGGATTACCACCAGCACTTTGAGCAACCCTTGAACCTAGTATTGGATTACCACCAGCACTTTGAGCAACCCTTGAACCTAGTATTGGATTACCACCAGCACTTTGAGCAACCCTTGAACCTAGTATTGGATTACCACCAGCACTTTGCGCAACCCTTGAACCTAGTATTGGATTACCACCAGCACTTTCAGCAGCCCTTGAACCTAGTATTGGATTACCACCAGCACTTTGAGCAACCCTTGAGCCTTGTATTGGGTGAACAAAAAAGAAAACAATTGTCTAAACTCCTGACAATCCTTTTTCTGGATTTTCAGTTATCATACAGATTGAGTGTTGAAACTTGCTTAAATCAATTTTAGGATAAAATTTTCAAAATCTGATACTAAATCAATTTTTCTGCACTATCACTAGAAAATGACTAAAACTTTATGAATAATCAGTAGAGTAATGGTAAAGACACTGGGTAGCAACAACAAAAAAATACCTATCTAGAGTTTAAATGCAGTGAAACATCAGGAGATTGTTTCATTAGTTTTACTTATCACCATAATTTCTTGTCACCCTTGCAAACGAATGACAGACGCACAGTATGAGTCTGTTGAAGTCTATAAACTACACTATATCAGGGTTCAAGCAAATAGCAAGCAGACAAACAAAACACGCAAATGCAAAAACATCTCAACCACTAAATAGAAAAAAATCAAAAAGAAAATTAATAAAGGAAATAATTTTAATCAAAACTGACATAGATCCCATCAAAGAAAACAGCATTATTTATAGACAAATCAGAACTTCTGTATAGGATTAGTGCACAAAGTGCAATTCCAGTACACTATATATATATATATATATATATATATATATATATATATATATATATATATATGTATGTATATGTATGTATGTATGTATGTGTGTGTGTGTGTGTGTGTAATTCTGATCATATCTATCAGTCTAAGTATTGGTAAGTTCTCTGCTCAAACCTTTTCTGAAAATCTGAACAAATGACTTATGCATTCATGTAGGAGGCTATATCTGTCTCTCTTGATAGATCTGGATAGAGCAAGAGAGAGTTATCTGTAGAGAGAGAAAGAGTTATCTGGACAGAACAAGAGAGACATCTGGACAGAACAAGAGAGACATCTGGACAGAACAAGAGAGAGCGAGATATCAACAGAACAAGAGAGAGCGAGATATCAACAGAACAAGAGAGAGCGAGATATCAACAGAACAAGAGAGAGCGAGATATCAACAGAACAAGAGAGATGTACATGGACAGAATGAAAGATAGGTATGAACTTGTAGTCAAACTAGCTTCTAGATTTTTTTTTTTTTACAATACAAAAATAATGCTGTCCCATTCAATGTTGACAGTTTCAAGAAATCAATCAATAAAATTAAAAAGCTCACTAAACACCATTTAATGTGGCATCAAATATTTTCTAGAGTAGGGTTTAAAACCTGGGCAATATCACCATTTCTGACAGCAAACCTTGCATGAGCCTTTATTTAAGCTGTGGCTCAAATCACAGCAGCAGGCAGTTCCACCAATCGGAGCACCAAAAAGCTTAATATTTTTCTCTTTTTGCTTTGGCTTGTTCCTACAATTTTGGGTTCAGCCTAGTTTTTACCTGAGAAAGTATGTGTGTGTGTGTGTGTGTATATAATCTCAGTGTAATAGTGAGTAAGCAAGTGACAAAATAGGAAAATGCATATACATTTCATTTTGTTCCAAGCAGCAAAAAATATTTATTATTATTATTTGATGTGCAGGTGGTGTCATGGGTAACAGCTCAGAAAGAGAAATCAGAGAGCTGTGTTCAAATTCCACTCAATTTCACTACATTCCCTTTCATACAAGTACCCTTCTGCTCCCAGCTATGGGTTAAATAGTAAGGGCAGACTAAGCTCTTCAGCCTTGGTTGGCTAGTCTAGAAGGCGGAGAAATCTGAATTCAAAAATGTATGTAGCCCTGGCAAAACACATACTATGCAGCTAACAAAATATTTTTACCTACCATTACTTTGCGAATGAATGCCGGACCTTTCCTAGTTTTGTTCACACTGATGAAAATGAGAATCAAAACACAATGTGAGGCAATTTACACATTTGGTAAAAAATATGAGTAAGGACTGCAGTAATGTTTACGTAGTTACTGTGAATGGTATTTTGATTGCATTCAAATACTAAGAGATGTGAGAACACAGCTTCATCCCAAGGTTGCCAATAAACAGAAGTGAAAGGAAAAAGTTGATCTTTCAGCAAGACAATGGCAAGTAGCCATTCTACAAAGGCAATTGATTTACATCTCAGTGCTTGCATTTAATCTGTAATAAAGTAGCCTGCCTTGATCCCAGACTTCATAGGAAATTATGGCAACATTCAATATCCCACTCTTGAGGAGCTGAAACAGGCTGCCAGGGATGCAGGAGGAAAAATCCTTGAATCAAAACTTCAAAGCAATATACAAACTGCTGTTTTGAAGGCAAAAAGTGCAACTATGAATTATTAACGTTTTAATAAATAAGGTTTTGTTATAAAGACTATTGATTTTTTTCTACTTTTTTTTTTATAAAACATTAATAGCTTTTTTTAAATAGAAAAAATGAAATCTCTTAAAATGAAGAATAAAGATTAAAATTTATAAAAATAAACAAATGCAGAAAATATTTAAAATTTTGAAAATGCAAAAAATATTTTTTTAAATATTTAAATTTTTGAATATATTTCCATATTTTAAAAATATTTAAAATTTTAGAAAATACTGAAAAATAACTTTAAAAACAAACTTCTGGATTTGCTTTCAAACAAATTCCATTAAAAATTTTTTCAAATTTACAGTTTTTATAATTTCTAAATAGAGTGGATATTTCATAACACAAACCCGGCAATAAAAAGAAAATGTTAAAATTTATTTCTTCTGAATGTAGCGGAAATGAAAAGACGACGGGACGGGCAACCACTACTTATGACAGTAACCAACCCCGTCAGTCACAGAGACAATGATGAATGTGCAATCTCTAGAAAAACAGCAGATTACTGCCCTGCCAGAACAGAGTCAGAGCAAACCCTAGAATGTCTAGTTATGAAGAAAGAAAATGTCTACCATCTTCTCCATGATAGTCAGGATAGTGTTAGCTATGTAAATAATTCCTTTACTAGCCAACAATTAAAGCTTTAGGCTTCATAAAAGCAGGCACATTTTCTGAAGAGGCAGTTTGTCGTACAATTGGATTACAGTATGTTACCAAGGATTTCTGTTTGTGTTACCCGGCATTGTTTGAAATTCATTCATTTGTTCATAAGTGTTAATGCTTCCGGTGTTTCAGCTGCATTCAACCTGTATGTGTGTTGTTCCCATGTGGAAGTCTTATTCATGCAATGACCATTGTGATCCAGTGTTTCATTCCAGTGCTGCCGATTTTTTCTGTCCATCTTCGTTGGCAGATACCCAATCCATAAAAAGGAAATCTACACTGGGTAAGAACAGTAATATTCTACAACTCTGTGAGAGGGTGCTGAAAAGTAGCTAAGACTTTATGCAAAGTGCAACAGATATGAGAATTCAAGTAAATGAAGTGCATCTTAAATAATAATCCTTGAAGCGTTAATAATTGCAATTGTTTAGCTTACCTTAAGTAAGTCCCGATATTTCTTGGAAGGTAACATAGATACGCTTTTGTCATAGTGCAGGTAAATACGTAGAGGCTGATCAATACTTCGTTTGTGAATGATGTGCGGAGGTTCAAGATGGACATCGTGAATCACCTGTAATAAAACAAATGGAAGATTCATAATTATATGAAATATATGATGAGCTTTTCTTCAGGACCAATACTGACATATTTTACTCTAGGAATCATACATCATTTTAAAATTATTTATAATAGAAAATACAATGTTGATCGAGATATTTATCTGTTATACCACCAAGTCTCACCTTTGTTAATAATAAATTGCATTCCTTGACCGAGCAGCCAGCACTACTCGAGTTATGCTTTTCTTCACTCTCTGGCCACCAAACCGAGATCAAAATGTAGTATCTGCATTCAGGCAGGCAAACTGCATTTTCTCTCTGTCATGTTTCTGTCTTCAAACAGAACACAACAAATAAATGAGGGATGCCTGGTCAACGGGATTCCAGCCCTGTGTCAGCACCTCCCTTATTGCACCAAATATAGAGAATCGGCAGAATATTGATGACAGCATGACATTGGTTGTGGAGACTGGCCAGTTTTTGGTCTTAGCCCATGTGCATGTGCTCTACACCTTAAACCAACCTGTCATATCCTGTCATGGTGGGACAAGTGAATTCCATGTTCACCTGTTCACATCTATAATGGTAATATTAGCCATTTCCTCATAAGGAAACATACAACATTCATTGACCAAACAGTCAGTGATACTCCAGTTATGCTTTTCTTCACTCCCCTGACATCAAGCCGAGTCAAAATGTAGTACATGCTCTCCTCATCTCTAATGGTAATATTAGCTGTTTCCTTATAAGGAAACATCAGAATTCATTGTCCAAACTGTCAGTGCTACTTTCAATTGAAATTTTTTTTAAATCTTTCTCTTAAAACAATTTTTCAGGAAAATAGGTTTCTCAAGTCAAGTAACTGTTGTTTTTTTTTCCAGTGTTGATGGGAGTTTCCTTTCTAACATTTTGTTCAAAGTAGTGTGGAAGATCAACAACTTCATTATGTCATTATTTTAGTTTCTAGTTACATGTGATATCCATTTTAGTTGTTGCTGTTAAAAGTCGTCAAGTGATGTGACTGGCAGAAGGAGAGTTCTCACCGAGACTGATAGGCTTCACTCTCTAAAAGCCATTTTTAATCATTGATCTCAGAAAGATGTTGTATAGTGACACCCGTTTAGAGATTTCTGAATGGGTTTGGTGCCATGCATGGCATCTATATGAAAGTCTCGATTTGACAAGATTATTTAAGAACAGGACTCGAGTTTTTAGATTAACACATTGACTGGCAACTATGAGTTATTTTCTGATACATTTTCCTCCGTGGCATGAACAATGAGATTATTCGCAGTGATACTTTTAGTGTGAAAACAAAGTTAAGACTTTAGTTGAAGCTATAAGTTATAAAAATTTCTTTATTGCCTAAGTTGGTTATTATAAAGTTAGAGATTGAAGTCGAATTTAATAATCCCTGACAACTACAATCTTGGTTTCTTTTAGTCCAGGATCAACCGATATCTATCCTACTTGTCCTTATCATACTCTCTTACTTCAACTTCACCCTCCCCCCTTATAATCTCAGTAACTCTCTACCTCGAGTGGCTCTTGGACCTTGTATTAGGTGAACTAACAGTAAAAAAAAAAAAAAAAAAATTTGGCAGTCAACATGTTAATGCTAAAGTTTTGTAGCAGCTTATGGTGTTGAACAAAATTATTCCAACCAAAGCCTATTTTATATTCAATTTCCTATCCATAGGTAACAGAAGGCATTAATGCCAAGAAAGAAACAGTTTCAGATTTCTATAATAACACAATGCCTCATAATTAAAGAAGCGCCAAAGTTATTATATTGATTTTTATTTTTTGTTAATTCTGGCAAGTTTCATCTTTAATTATTTAAAAAGCAGAATTTTTCATTATATTTAACAATGAGAGCCGAGTTCAAATTCCAGTCAAATCCATTACATTCACTTATGTGCTAATACCCTTGGGAAAGGGTATGAATCCTCTTCTCCCCCCAGCTATGGGTAAATAGCAAGACAGACCGGGTTATATAGTCTTGGCTGGCAACTGGTCTACCACAGAAAGAAATGGCAACCTATCACTTTAAAAAAATCTGCCTTGTCAGTCATGTATCAAAAGATACATGATCACCTAAGCATGTATCATGCATGGCACATAACTGACTGACTACTTGCATAAATAAAACTACACAAAAATGAAAATAATACCGACATCTCATTGTAACAAATACATTTACCAAAATTACACAAAAATATCTTCAAATACTAAAGAGTAAATAAATTTATTCATTAAAATCACCATTGACTTCAAGCACGAACTACAGATGACATCGGAATCTCCTGCAACTCTTCTTGATGGTCTCCTTGTACAAATTCAGTGATGGCCATAAGCACATCGGCAGTAGATCGGGCAAAGCAGAAACCATACTGCTTGTCTGAGAGCAGATCGTGGGATATCAGGTGAGTAATCACTTCGGCGTTGATAATGGCCTCGAAGACTTTGCCGAAGAGGGGAAGGAGACTGATAGG
This sequence comes from Acanthosepion esculentum, assembly GCA_964036315.1. NCBI lineage: Eukaryota > Metazoa > Mollusca > Cephalopoda > Sepiida > Sepiidae > Acanthosepion > Acanthosepion esculentum. The sequence continues at coordinate 29,756,330 of OZ038508.1, read as the reverse complement.
ACGGTAATTAGAAGGGTTGGAGGGGTCGTCAGAGTTCTTAAAGACAGGAACAATGGTAGAGGACTTCCAGCAGTCAGGAAAACAGGACTCCTTGAGGCAGCGGTTGTACAATTTAGAGAGGGCAGGTGCCAGTTCAGGTGCGCATTTCTTCAGGACAATGGCTGGTATTCCGTCGTCACCGGTAGCCTTGTGGTGATCTAAGTTAGAAATAATGCCCAGTACCGACGATGGGGTTATGTGCAAGCCGTCCAGGAGGGCCTCAGTTCTGGGAGGGAAATCGGGCAAGGGTACCCCAGAAGAGTCAAGCGTAGAATTGGAAGAAAACTTCCAAGCGAAGCATTCGGCCTTGTTGGCAGAGGTGGTCAGGACCTCAAACTGATTGAACAGGGGAGGAATGGAGGGTTTGTTACTATTCAGAACGCTCTTGCAGAGATGCCAATAGTCCTTGGAGCCAAATTTGCGGGATGCAATACGTTCCTTCATCCGAGTAGCAAATAGTGACTTGGCATCGTCGAGGGTACGCTTACACTCATTGCGTGCAGAGGTAAATAGACGGACATATCACTACGAAAACGGTGGAAGAAGTGGTTCCTATGGGCAATGGCGGCTGAGCAAGCAGCTGTGAACCAGGGGGAGGAGCGTGGTTTGACCTTGAATTTCCTGGAGGGGATGAAAGCTTCGATACCGGCTTTAATCCAGGAAGAGAACTCAGAAGCACAATCATGAGTGGGGAGCTTAAATACAGCATCCCAGGGGACATCGCGGAGGAAGTCCTGAAACGAGTCCCAGTCAGCCCGTTGGTAGCAGAATGTGGTTCTGGTGGTAGGAGGCTCTTTGCAGGGGGTGGGGCTGAAGGAGATGCTAACAGACACAACAGCATGATCGGAGTTACCGATTGGACAGAGCTGCGTGGCACTACAAGACTCAGGGATGGAGGTATAACACAGGTCGAGGAGTCACGATTGTAGGAAAAATGCGTGGGGAAATCGATTATCTGGGTAAGGGATTGAGAGATTGAAAAGTTGAGAGTATGTATGCCAGCGAGGTCAGTGGTAGCGTTCTTTAGCCACTCCCTTCTCCACTTCCTTTCATCTTTCATTCCTATCTGCTCTCGCTCTAAATCTTCTGTAACCCCCTTGCCTTGATCAACCCTCCGTCCTTCTCTTTCTCCACATCCTCTCCTTTACCTCTCCTATCTGCTCTTCCTCCAACCCTTCTGTAACCCCATGCGTGATAGTGGCCACCAGCCTTGCTTGGGGTGATACGCTTAAAAAAAAAAAAAGTTGGTGAATGCTGCCATAATCTTTGCCTTCAGTACATCTTTGGTGTTACAAGGAGTTTTCTTTATCTCTCACTCAACTGCACCCCACACATAATAATCAAGGGAGTTGCAGTCTGGGGAGTTATATGGCCAGATGTAAGGGGTGATGTGGTTGCATAAATTGTCTGACAGCCTTAACTGGGTTCTCCTGCTTGCCAGACGTAGGGTTTTCCAGCAGGCACCCACTTGACCCAAGACAGCACTACCTCCTCAAAGTACTTAATGCAGGCCTCTGTGAATGCCAAACAGTACAGCATGCCATTTCCAAATTTCTGATGGAGTGAATTGCATCATGGTGCTCTTTAACTCCCAGACTGTGCCCAACTGACCTTACTATATAATCAACAAAATCAAAAATAAACAACACACGTGAGTGAAAATAAAAATATATAATGGCGATAATTTAACCATCACACCCTGTATTCCTTCAAAATGATTTTGTTATCCTAAAAATTTAGTTCATATATGTTTAAAATGGACTTTAAACATCTTCAGGATGTTTGGGTAAACACATACCTGTAATGAACAGGTAAAATATTTGCCATATTTAAAAGGAGATATATATATTTCTTTACAAAGAATAAAACAAAGAATTTACTAAAGAAAAAATATGATAACAGAAATATATAATGGTAGAAGGCTTACAGCCAAATCACATTGACTCTCCCAATTCCTGTACAATAACCAAATTTAAGCAATGTTGAGCCTGGTCTGTACCTCAATGAGTGATTGTTTGAGGTTTACCAGGTGCTGTAAGCTTGGATGTGCAGGTGGTGTAATGGGTAATGACTGAATTGTTAATTGGAGAGCCGAGTTTCAATTCCTGTTAGGTTTGTTATACTCACTTACACACAAATACCTTTCAGAAAGGTATGAATCCACCTCTCCAACCCAGCTATTGGTTAATTAGTAAAACTTGTATCACTGAAACCATTATCATGTTAAAAACAAAAAATTACAACATAAAAATATTTTCTGCCTTTAAATAACATGCAAAGGGTTGATAAGCTGTAGAAAACAAATCAGTCAATAAAAAATAACAAGGGCAGAAATTTTTCAATACACAAAAAGATCTCATTTGAAAGGTAAAAACATTTTTCTACAATTGTTTCTTAGGCTTAACATTCACACAATCTTTCTAAGGGATCCAACAGTAGTCTGCCATCATGTGTTGACCCCCACCTTCCCTGATACTGCTCCTCCATCACCTTAATATCCTAATGAAATTGCTCTCGTTCTTCATCACTGTAGTCATCAAAATTGTCAGAGAAATTATCCGAGTGACTATGCAGGTAACGAATTTTGATACTCAGGTTACCCTTGATTGTTGAAAATGGTTCAACATGCCACTGACTGACTCAACATAGTTCTCTGCCTTCCAAAAAAATTCTTAGCCACTTGGACAAACCATTGCCAGGTACATGCTTCAGTATTATTCATTCAGCTTTCAAAGTTATCACCTATTAATGTTTTTATCTGGGACCAATCAAATATTCATGCCTGAAGTTTGTCATTTGGATTGGAAATTTTTAACAAATAGGATCAAAACAATCTCCATGTTTGTCCAAAGATTTGCAGTATTGTTTCATAAGCTCAAATATGTAAAAGAGGAAAATTCTCATTTCAAGGGATTCAGGATTGCCATTTCACTGAACAATATCCATATTATCTCTCAAGGGCCACATTTATTGTTATTATACATCAAGCCCTATTTTATTAGCACCAGCACCAAAAGTGCAATATTACACACAGGGCATGATGGGTAAAATGTTGCCATTTTGTATTTTTAATTTTGCACATGTGCATTGTTTGTTTTTGATTTTGTCAACTGTATAGTAGGGTCAGTTGGGCACTGTCTGTGAGAAAAAGAGCACCATGACGTGATTCACTCCAGACATTTGGAAACAGCATGCTGTACTGCTTGGCATTCACACCACAAGCTCCAATATGAACATTTCAGAGTGTTTGGGTGTCAATCTGAGGACAGTGCAGAGAATTCAAAAAGAGTTGGATGAGTCTAAGAGTGATTAGAAAGGTAGAACAGCTTAGAAAGCTCACACTGATCATTTCGATAAGAAAAGAACTTCTGAATTTGTTGGTATGTGCCTCAGACTCAACATGAAAAGCCTACATCAAGTGCTTTGAGGAGGTAGTGCTGCCCTGGGTCAACAGGGTGGCTGCTGGAAGACCCTATGTCTGGTTACAGGACACTACACCATGCTACACAAGCAGGAGAACCCAGTCATGGCTGTCAGACAATTTCTATGACCACCCCTTGATTATTATGTGTTGGATGCAGTTAAGCTAGAGACCAACAACACTCCTTGTAACACCAAAGAGGAACTTAAGGCAAATATTATGGCAGTAATCAGCAAGTTAAACAAAGAGACTGTCCAGAAAAGTTGCAGGAGATTTCAAAGTTGTCTGGAGGCTGTAGTTGAAGTCAATGGAAATTTTATTGAATAAATTTAGTCATTAATATTTGAAGATATTTTTGTGTAATTTGGTAAATGTATCTGTTAAAATGAGATTATATATATATATATATATATATATATATATATATATATACACTAGCAGTGTTGCTCGTGCTTGATTAAAAAAATCATACGACTCATACAGCAATCACTATCACTTGACTTAAAATATTTTTGCCCTTCCTTGCCTTTAAAGGAACGCCCTTTGCCGTGCTGATGTTGCTACATGTCTTACTTCTTGCCTATCTCACACCGCAAATTTTTTCTAAGCTCTATACTAAACATTAAATCTGTTACGAAAAAAGAACTAAACAAAATGAACACAAAATGATCAGCTTTAAAAAAGGACTCGCAACTGGAAAAACCGAATGAAAAAAGAATGTCAATAACAAATACTTTTTCACACCCAACCCAGTTCTGCAGAATCAGAATCAACGTTGAGTTTAAGCAAGCAAATGAGCCAATTGGAGTAAAGTGCCATGCAGATTTAAATTTTTCCCACTTGTGACGAATGCAGCTTTCGATTTTTTTTGCATGCTAGTTAACATTCATGTCAGTCATAACATTCATGTCAGCTATAGGCTCTGACTCTGGCCAGTAGAAAATGGCTGCAAACTACATGAAAACTGCCGTAGAAGCATGAAAATATAAATTATTTCCACTATCAATGGGAGTTGGGAAATGCAATGTCGGTCTTGGCCTTTGCACTAACTTGGAGCATGTGCATGTAAATTTTGATGCAAATCTGTCAGAAACAGTACAAAGAGAATGAACTGCAACTGAATCATCAATCCAGACATTGTTAAGGGTACAATATTAATGTAAAGAGATGCTATATTTATGATGAGACTGATATGCCTGAAATTCTTTGGAGACATGATGAAAAGAAGGCTTGGAAAAATTCACATTCACTGAACATACTGAAGGCAAAAGGGACAAGTTTAGGCTGCAGGCCCCCTAACTGACTAGAATAGATAGCAGAAAGGAGTATGGGATGGATGGTAAATAAACATTACTAAGAGCTGCAAAGGATAGGAAATTGTGGAGAGTCATAATTGTCTACATACTGAAGGAACACAGCACATAGAAGAAAATAGTGTATGTAGATTATATAATACATATACACATGCAGGCAGATTTGAATGCATTGATACTACTTATAAGAATAAGAGAAGATATTTTTAAACTGCTCTTTCATACTTAGAAAGACGCTTTGAGAATAATGCTGAGAACAATAATAGCCAATAACAGAATAAAGATGCCATTCTTCAGAATGTTCAATCGCAAAGAGATTATTCAAAAAATATCACATATCGAAAGCTCCAATGATAAGAGAAGCCATGACACAATGGCCTGCAGAAATTCAGAGATATTCAGCAGAGCTGTAAACATAAATCAAAAGAGTGTCAGGTGAGAACAAGACTGAGCAAACAGGTTAGCAAGAGAAACTTATTAACCACCTGTCAGAGTTGGTAAGCATTTTAAATTTTTCACAGATCTTCAATTTTTCAACATTGGTTATAGTAGTAGGAGAAAATTCACTAAGCATAACTTGAGTAAAACACAAAGTCAAGTAAAGAAGAATTATGGCTTGGGAGATTAAATAATATTGTGACTGGAGAGAGCCGGCTTGCTTTCAAAATGCCAATTGGGGAGGGCTGGCTTGGTTGATTGTTTAGTGGCATATCAACCTCTATAGATTATTTAATGCTGAAATTTAGATATTTTGAACACAATTTTATAGTTTCAAATAAATATATTTTGGAAGTAATTGTATGCTGCCAACTAAAATGTATTGTTAGTCATTTTGCTAAAAATGTATTGTTGGTAATTCTATAAAATATATTGCTGGTCATTTTGCTTTAAATATTTATTGTTGGTAATTTTTTATATAAAAATGTATTGCTTGTATTTTTACCATGAAAATGTACTTTTTATACTTTTATAGAGATTTGATTTTGTTTGGGTGTTCACTATTTGCCCATAGCTCAGACCCTAACAGATGCTACCACTCCAGGTCAGATCTTAGCCAGAGATCACCTGTAGGTAACAATGGTTTGAAGTACCCTAATTCTGTCACCTAGTCGAGACTCTATTGTCGGGTGTAGTTTTAGGTCATACCCAAATATATCGATTGCTACTTCCTTTCATCTCCTTACTAACTGCCAGTCACTTGATCTTTTCAACCCTAACCATCTGGTGGCTTCTGCTGCTGCCAATGTTATTGAGCAGATAGCCTTGTTTTTTCTAAACCTGTTACACCTGATTTTGGCAGCATCTTACATAGTGATTGTCCTGCAAATCCTCTGAAACTGATTTCATTCTGTTCGCACTGAGCTTGCCAACCACATGTTTTACATTCCTCTACACTCTCTAAATATTTCCCCAGCTTCCTTTCATGGGCTTCATCCATATTCTCTTCCCAAGGGACTGTTAATTCTAACATGACGATTTGCTTGGTCTTTTCAGAATAAATAATCATGTCTGGATGAAGTTTAGTTTGTATTATTTCCACTGGAAATTTAAGCTGCTTGCCTATGTCAGAAATACTCATGGTGGTGAAAATCTTTCAGTATACAAAATAAGCATGCCAGTTTGGATAATACAACCAGGAAATGTTTTGAAAAATACATGCGATTTACCAAATAAGAGGTAGTTCTATGCTGCAATATCTCAATCAGAGGCCTTGTTGCTAGATGTAGTTTATTGTCATAACTCGGTCTTCACAAGTGGAGAAGACTGGCTTGCCTTCAAAATGCCCAATGGGGAGGTGCTGGCTTGCTTTCAAAATACCAATTGGAGAGAGTGTGCATGGCTTCAAAATCAGCAAATGAAATTCCAGATTTTACCTTGGTTTAATTACTGACCTCTGGTACCAACCATTGGGAAGTACACCACATCTTGACAAATTTTGATCCTCTGTACCCATACATCCCAAATACAAGTAACAGTAGAATTGCACCCTGTCACACAGCATGTTGCTCATTTGGTAAATCGCATTTATTTTTCATATATATATATATATATTATTTATTTTCATTGAATGTATTCATTATCATATATATATATATATATATATATATATATATATATATATATATATATATATATATTTTGTTTCATTCAATGTATTCATTACATATATATATATATATATTTTGTTTCATTCAATGTATTCATTATTACATATATATATATATATTTCATTCAATGTATTCATTATTACATATATATATATATTTCATTCAATGTATTCATTATTATATATATATATTTCATTCAATGTATTCATTATTATATATATATATTTCATTCAATGTATTCATTATTATATATATATATTTCATTCAATGTATTCATTATTATATATATATATTTCATTCAATGTATTCATTATTATATATATATATTTCATTCAATGTATTCATTATTATATATATATATTTCATTCAATGTATTCATTATTATATATATATATTTCATTCAATGTATTCATTATTATATATATATTTCATTCAATGTATTCATTATTATATATATATTTCATTCAATGTATTCATTATTATATATATATATTTCATTCAATGTATTCATTATTATATATATATATTTCATTCAATGTATTCATTATTATATATATATATTTCATTCAATGTATTCATTATTATATATATTTCATTCAATGTATTCATTATTATATATATATATTTCATTCAATGTATTCATTATTATATATATATATATATATATTTCATTCAATGTATTCATTATTATATATATATATATATTTCATTCAATGTATTCATTATTATATATATATATATATTTCATTCAATGTATTCATTATTATATATATATATATATTTCATTCAATGTATTCATTATTATATATATATATATATATTTCATTCAATGTATTCATTATTATATATATATATATATTTCATTCAATGTATTCATTATTATATATATATATATATTTCATTCAATGTATTCATTATTATATATATATATATATTTCATTCAATGTATTCATTATTATATATATATATATATTTCATTCAATGTATTCATTATTATATATATATATATATATATTTCATTCAATGTATTCATTATTATATATATATATATATATATATATATTTCATTCAATGTATTCATTATTATATATATATATATATATTTCATTCAATGTATTCATTATTATATATATATATTTCATTCAATGTATTCATTATTATATATATATATATATATATTTCATTCAATGTATTCATTATTATATATATATATATATATATATATATATATTTCATTCAATGTATTCATTATTATATATATATATATATATATATATTTATTTCATTCAATGTATTCATTATTATATATATATATATATATATTTCATTCAATGTATTCATTATTATATATATATATATATATATATATATTTCATTCAATGTATTCATTATTATATATATATATATATATATTTCATTCAATGTATTCATTATTATATATATATATATATTTCATTCAATGTATTCATTATTATATATATATATATATATATATATATATATTTCATTCAATGTATTCATTATTATATATATATATATATATATATATATTTCATTCAATGTATTCATTATTATATATATATATATATATATATATATATTTCATTCAATGTATTCATTATTATATATATATATATATATATATATTTCATTCAATGTATTCATTATTATATATATATATATATATATATATTTCATTCAATGTATTCATTATTATATATATATATATTTCATTCAATGTATTCATTATTATATATATATATATATATATATATATATTTCATTCAATGTATTCATTATTATATATATATATATATATATATATATATATATATATATATATATATTTCATTCAATGTATTCATTATTATATATATATATATATATATATATATATATATATATATATAATGAATACAGCATCCTTAAAAATCAATTCAGGTGATAATTTATTTTGTGGACTCAGATGTCCATCTCTTCAGACCGAATTTTACAGAATAAATGGAGTTCAATTTATTCAGACACAAGGAAAAGAAAAAAATTAAGAGAGCGAGAAACAAAAAAAGGGAAAAGTTTTAATATTAAAAAGGGAAAGAAAAAAGGGGGAGAGGGCAGATTTCAATATACGGTTTGTTAGGGTGAAGATTTACTATAAACATTATATTTACTGCCTATATTTGTGTTTGAGTAGACATTTGGTTTTCAAACAGTGTAATTCAAAATATCTACTGGCATGGGTTTTCAATAAGAAAACTTCAAACTTGTATCTCCCTTATGTAGGGGAAGAGCACTTTGGTGTGGTGTAATGGTTAGCAAACATGTTTCACTAGATAAATTATAACCGAGTCATGAATTCCATCTTTACTGGGTGCTCCATGCTTTCAGCCTTGTGCCACAAGTTCCATTTACTAAAAATTGCCCTTATGTAAGAGCAACTGCTGTATGGCTGGATGTGCTTTCAGACAGCTCAGCTACAAAAAACTTTCAAGCAAGATTCAATTACTATTACTCTTGTTAAGATCTTTCTTTATTAAAGACTCTTGAAAATTCAGGCTGGTAGATGTTAAATTATGCTGTTTAATAAATGAAAAAAAAAAGTATGTCTACTCAAACTTGTGCATCAAATAAATATAATATTTATAGTAAGAACAAATACTGTCAAATTTTTAATAAATGAATCATGAATTCCTTTTCCTGCTGCCATATATGATCTGCTGATACTGCTGTATATCTCAAGATTCTTGAAAAAGAAATTCAAAGAAGGGTCTTGCTGTGGAGATTTATTGGATAAATTTAGATGCTATCAAAATTGCTGGCATGCAAATCTGTCCAATTTCTATTGGGCAGATTTGCATGAGAGCAATTTGTATTATACAGAGTTATGGAATGGAAAGTTGTAGAACTCTAGAATGTTCTATTCACACAGTTATATAAGCAAGGCAGGTGGAGCAGTTTGATTGTATTTTCGTCTTTGTCCTTTCCAGTTATACACTGTTGGAGAGACAGTTAATTAGCCTATTTAGATTATTGCTATGCTTTCTCTGAGTGAACGAGAGAAACATAACAGATCTGCAATGTAATCAATCCTGATCTGGCATCTCGACTTCAGTCAATTTTTCACTCACTTGACCATCTTTTCTACAAATATTTTCATGTTCTGACGAGATCTTTTCATTAGCGGTTGGACTACATGAAATTATTAAGAGCTACGAAGGACAGGAAATTGTAGAGAGCCATGATCACCTACATCCTAAAGGAACATGGCATATAAAGAAGACTGATAGTATAAAAAAAAAAAAGAGAGAGAAAAAAAGTTGATACAGTTGGTTGGTGACTGCCATTTTGCTTTCATTTTGATGGAGTTCTTTATAAAAAGTGCATATCCACATTATAATTACCCAATTTGTGTATGTTATTATGATGCTGTGAAAACATCACACACCATCAAAATGGTTGAAATTACAGAATAAAGCACTTTCCATTCCAACCATCTATTGGGAGTCATGTTTATTTTCAACCTAAAGTAGAACTTCTACAATCCTTCACAACATATACTCAAAAGAATGGTTGACTTCTTGTACCAATCCAGAATTTACCCAATTCCTGCCATGCTTTGTTTCTATAAGAGTTAGATTAGATCAGAAATGGAGTATATTGCCATATCATGGTTGGAGCTGCCCAATCCTCACTTTCCAGCTATGTAGAGCTCAAAATAGTTTATACAGTCTAGTATGGGATGACTTATTTCCTACTCTACAGCCCCTTTCTCTACAGGTGCAATGTTACAAGCCTATCATTACTTTATCACTATTTCCATGACAAATGTTCAGATATGTCCCAATTCTACCAGTTCAGACCTTTACCACTCAAACTTGCCTTGCTATGTTCACAGAGTTGAATCACCACATTTCCTTTATTTTCCAATGGTAAAGAAATAGTTCCACTCAGTTTTATCCGGAGAACTGCTATTTTGTGGAGTAAGCTCCCACGTGGATGTTTCCCTGAATACTACATTCATCACTTCTTCAAGAGTCAATTACTATCAATTCTTTTTCCTCACAACCTTCATTTTCTTCTACCACTTATGTTCATATCACACACCAGTTTCGAAGTAATTTTTAATTAAGTAAAGCATAAATTGACAAGAACATGTCTGGTTTTCCAAGTGCGATGAATACAGATCTGTTAACTTTAAATTACAGATTTATTTCCCTTAGTTTTCTTTACAAAAAAATGGCAAGACCAAAGCGTGAAGAATCCTTCACCTGTCTGCATTCTATTCCATCAGCCATAGAAGCATATCAGTGATGATGATAATTGCTAATACTAATTAAGCTTAGTGAGAATTAGCATTTACCAATAATAAATTCTGTAACTAGAAAGTAACTTGACAGAGAAGAGGCAACCAAAGACAACATTTAATTTACTAAGAAAAGCCAATATTAATAAGATTTTTTTTTTAATTATTTCACCCCAAGCAAGGCAACAAAGCCACTAAGATGCAGGGAGTTATTGAGTGTGAAAGAATATAAAAAGAAAACATTATTAAGGAGCAAGAAGAATAAAAGAACAGAATTAAGACAGAAGATAATGATTGACACTGCGTTTAAATTATTGAAGATCAAATTTAAACTGGAAAGCAAGATGGAATAGTGTTCCACAAGCAAGAAGCATGAGAAAACAAACTTATAGAACTTATGGTTTCATCTAGCCATTTCAACTGTAAAATTATGAGACCTTGCCATCAATCTAAATTCATAGAGTCTAGGCACCTTTGAGGAAAGTTCATCAAAACAATTACCATGAAAGCATTTATAGAAAAGGCACAGGGAAGCTACATTATAGCCTAGGAAAGTGGCTAAAGCCGAGATGACAGATCAGGACCAATGACATTGCAGATTCTTATTTGGATTTTATCAAAGATTTCTAAATATATAGTAGGAGCCACAGACCATATGTAGCAGCAATATTCAAGGCATGGAAGGCAGAAAAGCTTCTCTCAGATGATTAATAAAGAGCAGTTTTGTTTTGGAGGTATTAATTTTAACAAGTCATTCCTTGCCCCAGTTAACAGAATATAGCTCATTTTTTTTTAGATCAGCTGAACATCTTATTGAACCGATTAGACTATTTAATAACAGACGTTTTATTAAAAAAATCCATTATTATACATTTCTAAAATAAATCTAGTATTATAAATAGGTTTCTGCCTAAAACCCACTAAAGTGAACTATATCAAAAATGGAATGGCAGATTTACTTGATAGATCAAGCCAATCACTATAAAAATGAATAAAATATGTTAATTTCATCCTTTGGGAATCATCATCAGCAAACTCATTTCCTCCATATTCCAAATGAAAGGAGGAAGTTCTACTCAGATAGCTTCTTCACCAGAACTGTTACCCTGTGGAACTAGCTTCAGCATGGATGCTTCCCTGAACATTAGAATCTGAACTTGATTGACCCTTGACTTTTTTTACCATCTCATAATTTCCCTCCCTACCATTTCCTCTTATATCACAGACCTAATTCAGTAACCTTCTACCTGAAGTGGTTCTCGAGCCATGAATTAAGTGAAAACTGGCATTAAAAAAAAGTATTTCTTTTAAACAATTCATTAGAAAACTTTAATTATTTGAACCAAACCAAAAATTCTTAAAAGGCTTGGAGGTGGGGGGAGAAAAAAAAACAGTGATTGTTGTAAAGAGCTACATTGATTATTCATCAAGAAGGATCGGTTAAATTCAGATTCAAACAAATTCCTCAGATTTGCATAAACTTTACTTATATTTGACTATTTGGAAATCAATACAAGAAATAATCAAATTCTTTATCAGATACCATTAAAAGAGAATCAATTGTAATGTTATCGATAAAACACATTGATTTCTCCAGTCTTATTTAGAAAAGAAACGAATAAACAGAGTTTGATTTTAAAATTATTTTGGTAGGAGAAAACAAAAAATAAGTGACGACATTCTACACAAAGAATGTACTTGATTTTTCAGAAAACAGAGCTGCTTTTCTTTGTATCAGTCCTCCAACTGTAACAGAGAGAGTTTGAGAACCACACACAAACACGCACACATAATTTTTTTTTATTTATTTTTATTGAAATTGGAGTCGATTTGAACAGCGAAATTAGATCAGAACAATTTTGTTTACTGTTTGATGGGAATCTGATCTAGCCCATTTGGAATTCGGTCATTAGGAAGACAATGGAAGATGATCGAGATAATTTTTATCAGTTAAAATTTGAAATAGAGCTTACTAAGGCTATGAGGAACTTTGAAATTCACATGATTTTGGGTTCAAGGCAGCACTCATGATAATCGCATACGGGCCAAGGGTTGATTTATGATCAGCCAAGTATATCTATATAAACGCGCACAGAAATCTGTTGACAGAGTGGTTGGCTCGTCTGCCGTCGAGTGCAGTCAAGCTGGGTAGAGAGAGGTCAGAGATTGGAACCAAACACCCGCTAACATATTTTGTTAATATAAGTACGAAGAAGCGAATTACTCCTCCAACAATCTCAGACTGCTACTGCTACTATTATTACTACCACTGGAAACGGAAACGTTGAACAAGCTACAATAATCAGAAGGCTGTTTTTGGGCTCGTCTGTCGTTGAGTGCAGTTGAGCTGGGTGGAGAAATATCGGAGACTGGAAGTGACATCAGGGATTTGGAACAAAACCCCCACTAACATGTACTGTTAATATAAGTATCGATGCTTCTGCTACCACCAAGATTACTACTACTGTTACTATCGCCGAGGAGGAACGCAACTATAAACTTTAAGCCATGCACAGAAATCTTTATCTATCCATCGCAAGAGCCGTATATCGTTCTGAGACAATTTCACGACAAGCTAATCACAACCCACTCTCTGTCTAGAATCCAGTGTATGAGTTTTTACATCAATTATTTTCTTTTCTGTAACCCATTTCTTTTCTATACTATTCTTTTCTGCTATATAAAAGACATTAACAATTCAACCATTGAATAGTTTGTCCGGCTTTCTGCGGATATATATTTTTTTTTGGTGCATTCTAAATTTTCTTTGCACAGACTCTCCAGCCGTGTCTACATCTTCAGTCGACCGTGAATGGATGAACATCACTTCTGCTTTCTGGATCAAACCAAACAACGTGGGCAGGAAGCAGGATTAAACCAGTGGACCAGTCGAATGGTCTATGGATGCTCAGGGGACCTACGGTCACTCCTTTAAGTTCGATTAAGACCGAGTAGACACCTCAACCCAGAGAGTAAGATGTCGAAGGTTGAGGGGCTGGGGAGAAAGTGTTAGACAACTATATGGCAGTGAATGCTGAACAATCTCCTCACAGATGAAGAAGAGACTTGAAGCAACTAGAATTGTGGTTCTACAGAAGGATGCTAAGAATACCATGGACCGAACATGTGAGCAACAATGAAGTTCTGGAGACAATGGCAACAAAAAGGACACTTATACTTAACATCACGAAAAGACAGTTGAAGTTTCTGGGACACATAATGAGGAAAGAAGGCTTGGAAAATTTGATACTTACAGGATATATTGAAGGCAAGAAGGACAGAGGAAAACAATGCAAGCTTAAGTAAATGGACGGCAGAACAAGGTTTAGGAGAGATAACAAAAAACTAAATTTATTAAGAGTTACAAATGACTGGAAATTGTGGAGAGCCATGATTACCTATGTCCTGAAGGGATATGGGACTTTAGAAGAACAACCTTTTAATAACTTAACTCCAGGCATAATGCTTTATCCATCCTCATTTAAAGACTCAAATATCAAATAACTTCCTATAGGTAGGATATAATTATATGTAAATTTCTTTTCTCACATTTCTCAATCTGAAACTCTTCCCATTTCTTGCTTTCCTGCCACCGACAATCTTTTCTCTCTTCTGATTGATTGTGTTTAACGTCCGCTCAACCTCTTGTATGTCTTCCTGAAATTATTGTCCGTTCTCCTCACTAAAGTCTTCTTGTTATCTTCCACTCCCAGTAAAACCTTGCATCTTAGTGGCATTATCACCTTGTCTCGTGTGATTAAAAAATATAAAAGAAAAAGAAAACTATTATATAGTCATTTACAAGGACATTTTTTCCTCTTCATTTTTATAGTCCTGTTTAGGCCATTGTTAATAATGTTAATTCCTAATCTTAAAACTTCATGGAAAAGGAGAAGTAATCTGCAATTATTAAAACTGCAACTACATTTAAAAGATAGCCATTTTCCCCACAGACAAAATGTCATGAGTTTCTCAATGTCCTATTGCTATTTCCATAGGAAGAGCTACATTCCTTACTCCCACCACCCCTGGCATTTACAACCGAGACCCGCCAGGTACACAAAGTTGTATTACCCCCATTCCATTCATGTTGCAAGAGTAATAAGCAAGTTTCATTCAGACAGCTTCCCGCTGCCCAAGAACTATTGCTTTGTGGAACAGACTCCTGGCAGGATGTTTTCCAAATCACTACAATCTTGACCACTTCAAGTCTAGGGTTAATTGCTATTTTTTGGCATAACCCCATAAAATTCACTTACTGTTCTTATGCACATTCAACTTTGCTTGTATTTTTAATCCCTAATTAGAAGTTTAGTTTTAAATGTTTTCGTTTTAACTTAGAAGTTTACAATTTAAAAAAAAAAAAAATGTAATAAAATGTTAAAATGCTCATAATTGCAAAAGAAAAAAAAAAGAAATTAAAATATTTTTGTCTAAAATAATGATACTTGTGAAATAATTATTTTGTAAAAATATAATTCTTTATTTTGGCATAAAAATAGGTAATCAATTTATATTTTTTGCAAAATAAATCATTGTGCAGCAATTAAATCTTTTTTCTTCCCCTTTTCAATGTTGATATGATTTTCTTTTCAAGTTTTTTTAACAAACACACAAAAATCAGATAATTATTACAGTGTGGATGAAGACCCCACACTACTAGTAATGTTTTCATTTCCTCTTTCAATGTTGATATGATTTTCTTTTCAAGTTTTTTTTTTTTTTTAGCAAACATCCAAAAAATATTTTTTATTTTTTTATTTTTCTATTATGACCCCAGCCATATTTTTTGTGCCATTCTGATATTTTTAAATTAGAAAAATTTAAAAAAAATAAAAATAAGTTAAAAAAATCCTCCCATGAAGTTGTTAATCTACTTCAACTACAACTTTTCATTGTATTTTTTATAAAGAACTGAACAATTGGAGTGGAAAGGTTGTCTGGGGTCATTTATGACCCTGGAAACATTTTTTTTTCTAGCATTATAACCTTTGATTTCATTGTGATTTTCCACTTCAAATCACTACATTGTAATGTTTTGCAGTGAACCATAGCCAACAGATGTAGAATAGAAGCCTGTGGTGGGTGGGAGACTAAAGTGATGACAGGAACAACTGAATAGATGGAGAGGAGTTGGCATCAAACAGGGAAATGTCACACCATTGTGATACAGATTTCATTTCTTACCCCAGAGGTTCTTCAGAGAGGTAACCTGGATGTGCTTGCAAGGGGAGCAGGTGGAGTCAAAGGGAGAAAAGCAATTAGCCAAATGATATTTCATACAAATGATCACATGATAAAATTAATTAAATTTATGTTGACAAACAAAAATGATAAAAATAGCATATTCTATTGCCAGGTACAAAATCAAAGTGTGACAACAAAAGTGCTCTTGATTAACCAATAGCTGAGTAGAAGTCAACCCACAAAAACTGTATAAATACATGCACAAAATTTCAAGTTGGGATTTATTTAAAGAAAGATTTTTAGCAGACTGGAAATTATGTGAATGCTTTCTTTCCATTGACTTATGGGATTGGGTGTTAATTTTCAACCAATCCTGTCCTTTTGTAACTGCATGTCTGTAGGGCCAATGTCTTGCAGAAAGAACATGCATTATAAGAGTCAGATCAAATCAAAAATACAATACTGCTGCCATATATAGGCTGCAGTTGCCAAATTCTCCCTTTCCTGATTTGAAAAACCTCAACAATGTTGTAAGATTGAAATTGTTGAAATTCCATTTTTCTTTTGAAAATAGGCCTGCATAGGACTCTAGTAAATTTTTTTTTCTTGGAAAATCCCCATGACCATCTTATTAAGAAAAAGGTAACATTTTCGGTCTTAAAAAAAAAAAAAAAAAAAGATTTTTCTGAAGTTGAAGGCAAAAATTGCCGTGAACGTGGCTTATATTTTAAGGGCACCTCAGCACTAAATACAAGCATTACGGCATTGCTAAACTCATGTTGCCGCAGCCTAAACTCATCCTTGAATATGCTTATGATAAGATATTGTAAGCAATCATTGAGACACAAGACAGCTTTAATTCTATAATGAATAAGTAAATGATTGTCAGGAGCAGATGTAAAGCAAAGTTTTTTTTTCCTTTTTCTATTCTTGGCAATTTTTATAAGCAAAATGCATGATTAGATGTAAAAGATTTGTGAATAAAATAAAAGTTTTTCCAGTGGTAACGAAGAAGTTTCACTCAGACAACTTCTTCCCCAGAACTATTACATTGTGGAAGAGACTCCTGAGAGAATGCTTTCCCAATTCTTCATGCCATTTGTATTCCATTGGTAAGGAGGATGTTCCATTTAGACAACTTCTTCCACAGAACTGTTACATTGTGAAAGAGATTTCTGAAAGGATGCCTCCCTGACTCCTCACTCCATTTGTATTCCATTGGTAAGGAGGAAGCTCCACTACTTCTTCCCCAGAACTTTTACATTGCGGAACAAACTCCTGAAAGCTTGTTTCTCTCACAACAATCTCAATTTCATCAAGTCTAGGATCAACTTTTAACTAGCGGATGTTTCCTCATAATATGCACATTCTTTGTATGCCTTTACAACAACCTCCTTCAGTAATTCTCTACCTTGAGTAGCTCATGTCCTTGTTAGACAACCACTGTTTTGCAAAGTTTTAAAAGATAAATATGCATTTTTAAATAATATATTTTGAAGTCATATGTATCTCACATTTTACAGAAGCAAAAATTTAAGGGTAGATTTTTTTTAAATTTTGTATCAACTAAAACAATTTCTGTGGTCCTACCAAGAATTGAACTCCCCATCATTGGCTAACAAATTTCTGAAGATAGACTCCAACTCCTCAGCTTAATGGATGTGTTCTAAGCAGTGGCAGTAACTTGTCTCCCTTCCTGCCATAGTGGATTTAACCTTTAGACATTATTTAAGTTTACTGAAATTGCTCCTCAAGGAATATCTATTTATTGTCTAGGATCGCTTCTCGGCCTTTTGGCTAAGATCAAAGTGTAGTATCTGTTCTCAGATTACTCGCTGAATGATCGCCTTTAGGCTGGGAGCGGTCACCGATACAGGCCGGTCGCAGGGATTCGTCCCTGCGCTGGTAGTATCATAGCTAGACTAGCTAAAGCCAAAGCTAAAGACCAGCTTGGACAAGCTATGACCAGCTAAAGCCAAAGCACTGCGGCCCGGGTGAAAACTCGGGTCCATTCCCCCTCCCGTCCCACGTTAAACCCCGACCTTGTGTCACAACCTGACCGTGTGGGAGGTCAAGTAAATCCCCGGCCTTTTGGCTAAGATCAAAGTGTAGTATCTGTTCGCAGATTACTCGCTGAATGATCGCCTTTAGGCCGGGAGCGATCACTGATACAGGCCGGTCTCAGGGATTCGTCCCTGCGCTGGTAGTATCACGGCTACGTCTGACTAGCTATGACCAGCTTGGACAAGCTATGACCAGCTAAGACCAGCCATGGCAAGCTAAGACCAGCTAAAGCACTGCGGCCCGGGTGAAAACTCGGGTCCACTCCCCCTCCCGTCCCACGTTAAACCCCGACCTTGTATCACGGCTACGTCTGACTAGCTATGACCAGCTTGGACAAGCTATGACCAGCTAAGACCAGCCATGACCAGCTATGACCAGCTTGGACAAGCTAAGACCAGCTAAAGCCAAAGCACTGTGGCCCGAGTGAAAACTCAGGTCCACCCCCCCCTCCCGTCCCACGTTAAACCCCGACCTTGTGTCACAACCTGACTGTGTGGGAGGTCAAGTAAATCCACGGCCTTTTGGTTAAGATCAAAGTGTAGTATCTGTTCCCAGATACTTGCTTAAAGATCGCCTTTAGGCCGGGATTCGATCACTGATATATGCCTGGCACAGCGATTCGTCCCTGGGCTGGTAGTATCACAGCTATGTCTAGCTTGGACCAGCTAAGACCACCAGTCTGAGTGGAAACGCTCGGTTCATGCCCCTCCCTCACCCCACGTTAAAAACCGACCTTGTGTCACAACCTGACTCAGTGGGGGGTCAAGTAGATACCAAGTGTAGTATCAGTTCTCAGATCGCTCGTTTATCAGCCTTTTGGCTGAGATTCGATCACTTGATACTTACCTAGTGTAGGGATTCGTCCCTCCGCTGGTAGTATCACTGCTACGATTAGCTTGGACCGGCTCCTGCCTGGACTAGCTTCGACTAGCTATGACTAGCTTAGACCAACTCTGACAAGCTATGACCAGCGGCCCGGGTGAAAATACTCGGGTCTCCACGTTAAAAACCAACCTTGTGTCACAACCTGACTCAGTGGGGGGGGGGGGGCAAGTAAATACCTATCTATTTATTGTCTAGTGAAGTGTTGTCAATTAGTTTATCGAGTAAGATCCTGTTTTATAGGCAGATATTTTACAAGCATAGAGTTAAAGTAAAATTTATAAATAACTGGAAAACCAATCTTAAACAGGAAATGAAGGATAAACCTCTACTCTTGTTCAAAAGACTGGAAAGTAGTATGAACCGGGCAATAGGTGAACCTAGAAACTCACATATTTCTTTCTATTACACCAACCACACACCCTATGAATGATTCTTATTGTCTGCTAATTCAGTTCGTGATAGAACTATGCAAGACTATGCAAGAACTATGCAAGTCAAAGATGATATTATTAAAAACATGACAACTGAAAAAAAATTACGAATGCCTTGTATTTATCTTTGAGCAGAGTGAGTAAAAAAAAATGTTCTCAAATAACACGGTTTCTGTCTAAATTTAGACATCTAATCAAATTGTTGGCAAGACCAAAATATCTGTTTGAAATAGTGCTATCAGTCCATCTGTAGCTCTAAAAGATCTTCAAATTTTGTCTCAGTTTGTAATTTAACTTATATTCTCCTGGTGTCAGTTTAAACTGTGACTCCCCCCTCAATTGTATGTATTGTGACCATTTTTGCTTAAAGTTCATATTTTGTTGATTTCAAATGAAAACTTGTAAATTTTAATTTTACAAAATTATAATTTATGTAGCAATATCAGTGTATAATTTATGTAGCAATATCAGTGTATAATTTATGTAGCAATATCAGTGTATAATTTATGTAGCAATATCAGTGTATAATTTATGTAGCAATATCAGTGATATCTTGTTATATGGAAACATCTGAAAGATGTTACAGAAATTGTTTCAGACAGCTGATAATCATCAGGACAACAACTAAGTGAAGTGGACCTCACAAGAACCATGTCAAACAATTCTGACAAAGAAAGTCACTGAGTGAAGCCAGACTTTGGGTTTTTAATAAATTACTTTTTTAGACAAAGATGACAAGACAAAGAATGCTGTTCTCTATATGACAGTGGTTGTTGGCAGCTGAAGACAGGAAAGTACAGAGAGTGATGAGAGACCACTCACAGCAATGCAGAAAGGAAGGCAAGCCTGTTAAACTGTTGGCTCCCTCATCTATGCTTCATCTCTACCTCGCTCATCTGCAGCAGAAGGTTACAACCAAATAAAATTTGCTTACTGCTACAATCAGCTCATGGTTTTATTTCATGGATAACTATCTGGCCAAAGAGATATTTTTACATCACAAGTATTTGACTGAAAGATGCTGCACCCCGAGAATAAACCTGGTGTCTGGTCTGAGCTGCAATGCTACATTTACATATATGGGACAAAAAGAAGTTATCAGTTTAAACTAACACCAGAAGTAAATGGTTTAAGTATAAACATGTAGAATTTTTGGAGCACAGCACCAAACTAACTTGAAAGAATCTGTTACTCAAAATTAGGAAATTTTCAGGTAAGACTGACTTCAGCAAAAATACACATCAGCATGTGTGCTCAGATGAAACTAAATATAATTATCTGGCCAAAGTTCAAAATGCTATCTATAACAGAAAATTTGCATGGTTCACCATCAAATAAACACCAATCTCAACTGTCAAGCATGGAAGTCAGATTGTGATGTTTGTGGGGAGTGGTTCTAGGCCTCTGAGCCAGTAGAAGTTGTCATCACAGAACAATGGACAGTGCCAGGTATCATCAAGTTTTGAGGAGAATAAAACCCTAATTTCACCTTTCAACAAGATAATGATCTGAAACGTACTCCACCAGAATTGAAAAGTATAAGAATAAAGTAAAAATCTGAAAGTAAGACAAAATGAAAATAAATGAAGCAAAATAAACAAAAAAACTAAGTGAAGCAAAATGAACAAAAAGTAAATAAAGCAAAATGAAGAAAAAGTAAAAATCAAATCAAATAAAATAAAGCAAAACAAAGTAATAAAAAAAATCTCAAAGTTCTCCACTGAACAAGTGAAAGGTCAGATTTGATCCATTGGTAGAATAAAACAATTTTAATAATAAGAATAGCAGAACTGTTCTTTTTACTGACATGTGCAGGTCAATCATAGAAGGAAGATTCCCACAGAGCCTAATTAATATCTATTAATCACAGCAGTGTTCAGAGGACCGAATGAAGATAAGACACAGATTCTTAAAGAAAAAAATGAACTTATTACATAATATCACTTGACACTGAACATGTTAATGTAAATATTCTTGTACTTGGTATGATAGATTGTAAACAATCATCAAGACACAAGATGACTTTGATTCTATATAGAGCGAGTAAAGGATTGTGAGGAGCAGGTACAGACTTTTGCAAGAGAAGTGACAAGGAAAAGTAAATCTGAAAAATAAACTTAACACTAAGTCCTTTTTTTTCCTTTTTCTATTCTTGGGAAATTTTATAAGCAAAACATGATTAGATGTGAAAGTGGAAAAGATTTGTGAATAAAATAAAAGTTTTTCCATTGGTAAGGAGGAAGTTTCACTCAGACAACTTCTTCTCCAGGATGCTTTCCTGATCCCTACAATCTTTAAGTATAGAGGTCAACTAGTATCTATCCTCCATATCCTAATAATAGGCTCACTCCTTGTATGCTTTTACAAAAAGCTCATTTAGTAGCGTTCTACATCAAGTGGCTTTTATGTGAACAACAGTCTGAAAATGAAAGAAAGAAAGAGTGAACGAGGGAAGGAAAGAACGAAAAAAAGAAAAAAAAAAGAAAATGTTGAGCCAAAACATTTAACAATCCTGTGTGTGTGTGTGTGTGTGTGTGTGTGTGTGTGCAACACAAATTCACTCATGTATATAAATACATGAGCAAATATGATATATAAAATTTTATATATCTGAACAATGTGGAAAAAAATTCTATGTAATGTTTTTCTTCATCTAGAAGGACTTCATTGGACTAAAGTAATGTTTTTGTTGATGGAATTATATATGTGTAGGAGGGGTGGGGGAAGTGTAAAATCACAAAAGTTGGTTACAATTTTATAGTAAGAGAAAAGGCTGAAATTTTTTATTTTTTTAAGTCCCCAATACTTTATCTGACTTGTCTGGACACTCAGTGTAACCGATCTCATTCAGTTTCCCTATGCTTTTTTTGTTGTTACTAAGTATCCCACATTGTGACAATTTTAGATCTACCAAGAAAGGGGAAATGTCATTAGAAACTGAATGCAAATTTACTATGGATGACCTAGCAATCAGAGCACTTTCTATACATTTGCAGGAGAAACCACCACCTGACATGGTGTGTTTTAACCGTCCGGCTACAAAAAAACATCACAATCAAGCACGGATCTATTTGCTTTTAAAGCACACTCACTTGTTCAGATTTATTGAAAGGCATATCTACTCAATTTCGTATATCCAAAACATAAACAAAGCAATTTCTATGAAAAATAGATGTGCATACACACACACACACAGTTTATATGATTTATAAAAAAAAAAGTTTACCTGTATAGTGATTTTCTAAGCATAGCTTAGATGTGGCACAAGGCCAAAAGTAGGGGTATCCAGTGAGGATCGAACTCACTACTCAGTCATAAATGTTCTTGCAAGACAAGCTTGCTAACCATTACACCACCTTGAGGTGCCCAAAGTTTATCTGTATATAGTGCAACCAGTCACCAAAAATGTGTAATTTTTAAGCTCTTCAAAAAAATTATGTGCATATAATGCAACCACCTCCATATTTCTTCGTAAAAAACTGATCATAAATCTTTCACTATACTCAAGATATTAGATATAAATATATTCAAAATTAATACAAATATCAAATTTATCTCTTAGCTGATTGATGTTATATTCAGCACTGACTCCAGAATCTTGTAGACAAACCTGTTTTATAATTGTTCAGTCCACTCATCAGGAGGTTTCAGCTACATTATATATAAATATGTCATATTATTCTCTCATATATATATATATATATATATATATATATATATATATATATATATATATATATATTCGTCATTATTATATTACATATTCCTTTATTTTTGGGTGGGTGATAGTTTTGTGTGTATTTTTTATACAGTCTTTTCTGTATACATATACCAAGAGAACATATTTCTATGAACATACATATACACAATTATATGGACCTATATATATATGAAACATCTTTGTATATAAAAAAATATGCACTTTCTTTTTATATATACCAATGCTATTTATCCTTCATATGAATTGTTCTTTCATGCATGCACATACAAATTTCCATATATTACTCCCATTTTTGATAAAAAAACACAAATTTGTACACACACAGTGTGTGTGTGTGTGTGTGTGTGTGTGTGTGTGTGTGTGTGTGTGTGTGTGTGTGTGTTTAATACAAAATTTGTCACTTAACTGATTGATGTTATATTCAGCACTGACTCCAGAATCTTGTAGACAAACGTTTTTGTAATTATTCAGTCCACTCTTCAGAAGATATACAGTTATATTACTGACACACATATTCTTTAAAACAAAATATACACACACACACACACACACAATGTGTGTGTGTGTGTGTGCGTAAAAATTTGTGTTTTTTTATCAAAAATGGGAGTAATATATGGAAATTTGTATGTGCATGCATGAAAGAACAATTCATATGAAGGATAAATAGCATTGGTATATATAAAAAGAAAGTGCATATTTTTTTATATACAAAGATTTTTTCATATTTATGTAGGTTCATATAATTGTGTATATGTATGTTCATAGGAATATGTTCTCTTGGTATATGTATACAGAAAAGACTGTATAAAAAATACACACAAAACTATCACCCACCCAAAAATAAAGGAATATGTAATATAATAATGATGAATATATATATATATATATATATATATATATATATATATAATAGAGAGAGTAATATGACTATATATATACATATATATATATATATATATATATATATATATATAAGAGAGAGTAATATGACTATATATATATATATATATATAATAGAGAGAGTAATATGACTATATATATATATATATATATATATATATATATATATATATATATATATAATAGAGAGAGTAATATGACTATATATATATAATAGAGAGAGTAATATGACTATATATATATATATATAAAAATAATAGGAGAGAGATAAGGTATAGAGTTGTGCATATAAATTTGAAATCAATAAAGTAACAGAGACTGGAAGAAATAAGTAACTCTCCATTTTAAATAACATGCGAGGTTGATAATCACAACAATGCACTTTTCACAAAGCATTGATTTTCTAACAGAGAAATAAAAATGTAATGGACACAAATAAAATTACATTCAAAATCTTTTTTCTATTTTACCTTTCTGGTGGTGGTGGTGGTGTTGAGGGTAACAAAAGATAGGGAATCATTTTGTATATTTGCAGATTTACTTTCCTCTTCATAGTAATAATAGTCTTATAATAATAATAATAAAAAACAGGACACATTTATGAATGACTATTACTAACTCTGCAAATTTTTTTTCTTTCGTGTTCATTTTTGTTCCCCAAAGAAGACTGGCTGGGTCGAGACAAGAATTGGAGAGTGAATCTGACAACTCATTTTACTGCAGCTGTTTACAGATTCTATACAGGCATCCATTCCAGATTGATGCATGCATTCATTTCCATTTCATAGATTTATGTTTATCACACTGTTTATCAGCAAAACGTTTTTATAAAAGTTTAGGTATTTTTTCAATTACTGTATATGAAAATTATTTAAAACAAAAAGATCTTCAAAGTTTCACAACAATGTGTGAATTAAAAAGCCTATGAGTTTAGAGTAACAGAATATTTGGCTGTTAAAAATTTGTCTTTTTATACCAGTGGTTCATTAAGGACACCGGAACAAGGAATGTGATATTCATGCTCAGAACGTTATCAGAAAGAGTAATACAAATGCAGAAGGACATGTACCGATGTTTCATAGACTACACAAAGGCCTTCAACAAAGTACGCCACAAAGGTCTGTTGGAACTGTTCAGCAACCTTGATATATTTGGGAAAGATAAGAATAATCAAGAACCTATACTGGCAGCTAACAGCATGCATGCACATAGAGAATGAGTTCAGTGAATATACAAAAATAGAAAGGGGCGTAAAGCAAGGATGTGCCTTCTCACGGGACCTAATTCAACCTATACAGTGAGGCAATTTTGAGAGAATTGGAAATCCTACCAGGATTCAGCATCAGTGGCCACAATCTAAACAAAATAAGATACACAGATGACACAGTCCTGATAGCAAACATGGAAAATAAATTGCAAAATCTCCTACAGTAGGTAGCGAAGCATAAACTTACAAGACAGAATACATGGTCATCAATAAAAGGATAAGCCCAAAATGCAATTTGCAGATCAGGGACACTAAAATCAATTAGATGTGGAAGTTTAAATATCCATGAAGTGTTTTGACAGAGGACAGCAAGTGCGACACTGAGATCCATAGACGTACTGGGATGGCCAAGGATGCATTCCAAAATCTGGGCAGAGTACTGCAAGACAGGAGGATCTCTTTGGTAACAAAGAAAAGAGTACTGAGCTGTTACGTGACATCTGTCCTCCTTTACAGCAGTAAATGTTGGACAGTTTCCTCAAAGACAGACAAGTGACAACAGAGGTGGTTCTACAGAAGGATGCTGAGAATATTATGGACCAAACATGAGCAATGATGAGGTCCTAGAGAGTATGCAAACAAGGAGAAAGCTTATACTTAACATCAGTAAGAGGCAGCTGAAGTTCCTGGGACATGTAATGAGAAAGGAGGGC
This sequence comes from Acanthosepion esculentum, assembly GCA_964036315.1. Taxonomy (NCBI): domain Eukaryota; kingdom Metazoa; phylum Mollusca; class Cephalopoda; order Sepiida; family Sepiidae; genus Acanthosepion; species Acanthosepion esculentum. The sequence continues at coordinate 29,730,041 of OZ038508.1, read as the reverse complement.
CTGGAGAATCTGATACTCACAGGTTGAATAGAGGGAAAGAGAGACAAGGGAAAGCAATGCATGACATACCTGGCTGGCTTGAACAAGTGGATGACAGAATGTGGTCTGGGCAGGTGGCAGAGGGACAAAACATTGAGAGCTACAAAGGATAGGGGGAAGTTTAGAACCATGATAGCTTACATTCTGAAAAGACATGGCCCACAAAAAGAAAAGGTTCCCAATGTGGGCAATAAGATCCCCTCCCCCACACATGGAGGCACTATGAACACTCAAGACGGCAGTAAGTGTTCAAGGAATGTAGGTGGTTTTTTTTGTTTTTTTACTAATGTTTTTATTTTTACTAATACAAGACCCAAGAGCCACTCAAGGTAGAGGGTTACTGTGTGGTGTTGTATTAGTGTAAAAAAAAAAGCCCGGCATTAGGAGTATAGAGCTAAAGTAGACTTTAGAAGGAACCAGAGACCCAATACTAAACAGGAAATGAGGAATAAAACTCTACCCCTGTTCAAAAGACTAACTATATACAGGACACTTTAATGATTTAACCCTTTAAACCATTATTAGTATATACATTTATTTTTTTCTTCTACTACTCCCTACACACAATACCTTTCACAATAGATATAAACAAACATTTGAACTTTTTCAGTCCCTTGGAGGATTCTCAGCTCAATTATGGAACTGTATTAAATGTTCGTTCTACTTGAGATCAAGATTGAAACAAAAAAACTATCACATTTCTAATTAAGAAAAAAAAAAGAGATTTTAAGTCTCAATTCTGGTCTGCAGTGAAAAGTCAAAATTCCTGAAAGTAGCCTAAATTTTGCATTGAGCCCATTTCGACTTCTTTTCAGGGGTATTTTCAATGTCATAAATAGATTTGAATCAGAATCTCCCAAAACATAGGAATAGAGGTCTAGGTCATGATTTTCAGATATAAAGAATATTGAAAACCAATATTTGGTTCCTGGCATATGTTGCTAAAAAAAAAAGAAAAAAAAAAAGGGGGCAATTTAACACATGAAAGGAACTGATTATGTTTTAAATATAAAGATCAATTTTCTTAAATTTTGCAGATTTAAATTGGTTTAATATTTTGAAACTTCCATCAAAAGTAGAACAAAATTATGTCCCAAGCATTTTATTTTTTTTTACTTCTATGTTTTTTTTTTAAAAAGTGATGATTAAAATTTTAATAAAACCCAAGCATATGAAAGTGGATTTATTCATTTTCTTTCTTCTTGAGAATTGGCAGCAAAAATGTTGAACATTATTTACCATGATGAATAGTATTCAGGAGTATTATTAAATGTAAAAATTTTTGAAAAACCAATGACTTTTTTGTTCTTGTATATAAATACTTGTTACAAAATAAAATCCTTGCATTTGCTTTGATAAAGTCCCTCAGAGGATGAAACATGTCAGCTAAGATAAGTTTTCATTTTGTCTTTATTATTTATTTATTAGATTGAATTAAAAAAATTCTTTTCATAATTATTAAAAAATGGTAAATAATAAATACTGTATTATAGTTTACATCTTTTGATAATTTTGTAAATTTTTAATAATTTTTTAATAAAAAATTTTTCAAATTTATTTCTTTATAAAATGGTAACCAATTCTTCATAAAAGGTAAATAATATCACATTGTACTTGGTTCAAATATTTTTTATAATCTTCTAAATAAACATTGCAACAGGAGTTGAAAGTGTATAGTAATAGCAGTGTCAAAGGAATAACCAACCATCTGTTGGACACACTGATTTTTTGTGCGTATGAAGGTTAAACATTGCCAAAGTTTCAAGGTTATTTTATCTAAAAGGTAAACTCTACAAATACCAGAGATTTATTTAAAAGTTTTGCTTTTTACACTTTCAAATAAACATCACTAAAAACAGCCTACTACATAAACTTTATATAGTTGTCCTCATTGGTAAATATCTTTGATGAAAAACAAGGTTTAATGTTTTCTCCAATAAAAAAATTAAAAAAAACACAAAAACTTTCAGGCCATTCTTCTTTGAACATAGTGAACTCGTGCTACAAAATCACAAAGAACAGTACCAGATAACAGAAACTACATCACTTGAGGACTTTCAACAATAGTAACAACTAAAATGGATAGCACATCTAAATCAAAGAGAAAATAAGGACATAATCAAGAAGTTGATGTTCCACACGACTTCAGACAAAAAGGTTAGGAAGTCCCCAGTGATTTTAAAAAGATTTATAAATTGCAGCTGAAAGTTGTACTGGCTGCTTGATCAATGAATGCTGAATGTTTCCTTATAAGGAAACACCTAATATTACCATCAGTTATTGTAAGGTGGGGGTAATTACTCTTGCTTCAAATTAATTAACCTCTTTCCCAGTCATTTTTTTCTATAATATATATTTCATCTTCTGTCATATTTTGTTTGTTTTATAAATTGTAAATTGTATCATAGAAATCATTAAATTAAAAATGTTCCTTCTTTTATACCATTTTGTTTTTTATTTGGAAACAAATTTGTGCAAAAAGTTAAGTAAAATGGATTTGAAAAGGGAAAAATAACAGTTCTAATTAATTCACTTGTTCTGCTTTGTAATTAGAAAAATAATAAATATCAGTTATTCAAACTTAAAATTTTATATTGAGAATTTCCTTTTGTGTCACTTTAAAAAAAAGAAAAAAAAAAAAAAGAAAAAACACTGTATTTAATGTATATAAAATTTATTTTTCTCCCCAAAATAGATCATGGCAAATATGGTCAGCTAATATTTACCTGCACATTGTAGACTACCAGTATTTATCTTTATTCTAACCCCATAATACTAAATACTATTAAATGTAATTAGTAGAGTAAACTATTAATACCCAATATAAAATCAAGTATTAATTATAAAAATCAAAATACGAATCTGGTATTAATTATAGGTTTCTACCTTTAACCCATCATCAACCACATGTCATTATTCACTCAATATATATTATATATATATATATATATATATATATATATACACACACACACACCAGGTGTAATAGCAAAATTGTTCAATCAAGCTTTGAACCATTGTATCTTAGAAATGATTAAAGATATCTTACTGGAATTTTCTATTGGACTCTACTTTGAACAATAAGAATGTATTTAGCTCTAAGTTGAAATGATGATCCCTCTTCCTGTTGTGACCTCCTGATCCAGTTTTCCTCTCTACTGTTCCCTCTCTTTTAAACATATTCACTGTTCTCTTGATGGTTCTTGAATAGACTTTGAAGATGAAAGCCACAGTATAAATATTGGTACCATTACTGAAGGCCTAAATGATCTTTTTCCTCTCACCATTGCTCAGTTGAGAAGACAGTGGAGGCTGACACAAAATGATTTTAACCTGTTCTCTTTCTAGCTGAATGACACAAAGGGTTTTTCAGTGATTCTTACAACAAATGATGTCAAGATGGTTATACATCTTATCTGAAAACCTGCAAAAAACACATTCAGTTTAGTGGCTTTTTAGATATTAAACATTTTGTGGGATGGACAATTATTGCATGCTGTCACTTGATTTGGACAATTATGCTATTACCCTCAGTATATATAATAGAAATATGCAGCTCTTAAAAGTAGTCGGCTATGAATGCACACCGGAAATAAAAAGTGCTCGATGCCATATAAAATGGCTGAGGTTTTCATACAGGGTCCAACCACTGCTGTCAGTTTTATGCTTTCATGCAATTGTCAGGCAGTCAGCAGCTGTAATGCAAAAATAGGAAACTTTATTCCCCCCAGGCAAGCTGGAGTTGGGGAAAAATATGCCCTGTGCATTTATATCATGCAAACTCACCTAGAGCAGAAATAGCACCCATATGGCCAAGATTAAATAAAACCATAAACATACAATTGTAATTTAATGTATAAAAACATACCACTAGGTTTTTACTTTGTCAGCTGAAGTATTAATATGCAAAAATTACAAAATCACCTGTAATGGAAAAATTTATTTATGTTGATCAATGGATCTGGCCAAGGATTTTTCAGCACCCCTTCAGATACTCCTAATATTAAAATGCCATCATACAAAGGGCAACACATTTACATATTATAAATTACTAATTCTCCCTCATATAAAATAATTTACACCAATTCTAAATCATTTTAATATATACCGTACACATCTCAATTGTAATCTATCCTTCATATCCTCATAATATTCACTTCCTATTCTTACTTTCATATCACACACCACATTCAGCAACCTTCTACCTTAAGTGGCTCTTTGAGTCTGGTATTGGATGAACTTTAAAAAAAATAAAAAATAAAAATAAAACATCTATGATTACTGCTATAAATTATTAAGCTTTTTTTCTATTCTAATTTGACTCTTGTGAATGCTGAAAGTTCAAAATTTCTTGCCCCAATGATGATAAATGTTATATATTTAGTTAAGGGTTTTAATGCATATTTCAATCGAACATTTCAGTTTACTATAGTCAATCTCAGAAATAATTCTTAAGTTTTATTTAAAAATAATGCCAACGCAAGAGTAATAATGGTGGTGATTCAGATTTGCCAAAAGGAAACTGTAAAGGCCTTCCTAAGTGAAACAGATGAAAGTTCTCAACATTAGAAACTACATACTGTGGTTGCTAATATCTACATTAAGAAAATAGAATCTATTGTGTAAGCTATCATGGTATCCAGGTTCGAGACTATCCATGGTTTCAGAAATTCAGTAGAAATCTTGGAATGTATCTGTCCAAGTTCATATTGGGAATCAAGAATAAAAATGAAAATATTTCATCAAATTTGAACAACAAAATTATTATGACAGGGGGCAAGAAACACAGACACACAAAAAAACTCTTGAAAAGTTAATAACGAAAATGGATTATCTAAGAATTCAGATAATGAAGAAATATGTTGTAACAAAACTAAAATGAAAGAAATAGTCAAAAATTAATAACGGACAATGCCACGTCTAAGAAATTTGAATCCTATTAATACTACTATTAATAAAGCATATTTGAGTCAGCAAAGCAGATGAGAAATAAAACCTCCAATAAAAAACAAGAGAAATAAGATGAAAGAAATACTAGTCCCAAATTAATAATAACTGACAATGCTACGTCTAAGAAATTTGAATCCTATTAATACTACTAGTAATAAAGCACATTTAACTAAGCAGGGCAGATGAGAAATAAAGAATAAGCCTCCAATAAAAAGCAAGAGAAATAAGAAAGAAATACTAGTCCAAAATTAATAATAACTGATAAATGGTTCAGCCAAGAAATTTTTTTATTAATCCTACTAATACAACTTGTAATGAAGTATATTTAAACAAGCAGAGCAAATGAAAGAAACACTATTCAAAACTTAATAACTGACAAGGCTTCATCCAAGAACCTTGAAGCCGGTGAGGATCACTTTGTGCTTACATCCTTGGAAAAGGCATTAACACTGTGCTCCCTCACATTTTAATGCAAACAAGATTATTTTGTTGCCTTTTAGAAACCAGTAAATTAGCCAAATATTTTCTTTCCTTTATTTTTTTTTATGAATAAGGTGAGTTGCTATAAGAAGAAAAGAGCGACTATGATCCAAAACCAAACCACAGACGTACATACCATTGTGATAGTCATCGATACTTTCCTCCCCAGAAAAATATGTGCTATTTTATAGAGAATTAATCACAAACAATGTAAATGCTAACAAGTGTGAATGCTTTATCTCGGATCTAAACTTTACACACAGGAACTTAATATGAACCAAATTTCTTTTTCTGCTAATCAATAAGACAAGTGCAAAGTGGCAACCAGTGAAACACTTGTGCATATTCCAATCTGTTAGGAATTAATTTCTGATCAAATGATATTAATTCAGAATTATTAGCACAACTTGATTATCTCTTATTGCAAGCATATAAAAATGCAGAGAGAATGTGTCCTAATTTTCTCAGCTCTTCTTTGTGCAGAGAAAAGGTACAGGTATTGGCAAACAGAGAAAAGACATTTATCTAAACCATATCTACACACACACACTTAGTACTTTAATAAATATAGTAGCATCTCTGGAGGTATAAAACAATGTGAACTTTTAAAGTAATTTTCTTCTGAGGTTTCCTCCTTTCAAATGATGTGACATGAACTTTTCGTACTTCACTTTCCGTGAAGCTAAAAGGGCTGTGAACACTTCATACTATGACACACCAACACAGTCACACTCAAATATATTCATTAACATTTCATTGTGTATGTGATTTACTTCTAGGGAAAGAAAGTTGTCTTAAACTTTCCCTTTGTTAATTTTGTTTAATAAATGTTAACTTGCATTGCAAATCAATTCATCTTTTATTTTGTGAATGTACCTTTTTCACCACCATTATTGCATGTATCACAAAATATTCTCATAAGAAATTTTACACATTAATTATTGAAGTAGCCAACATACTAAACGCACATAATATATACATAGAATTTGTCAAGGAATATTTAAGGAAAAAAATAAAATCATATGTAACAATCACATTTTTCTTTTTTTTTAAATAATAATTGTAATATTTTCATAGGTAATAATAATTTAAAAATCTATTTGAAATGTTTAAGCAAGGACTAGAAGTCATACAGAAACCTACCTTTAAGCTTAAGCAAAGAAAAAAAGAAGATCATATAGAAACTAACTTTTAAACAAAGACAAAAAGGGTGGTCATATAGAAACCTACTTGACAAGTTCAACCTTTAGTACTCTGCATTATTAATATTACTTCCCTTTCCACTACATTCTTTTTCAAGGCCTATCAATTGCAGTAACCTTATTGTTAATTTCACTCAAAGGTGTTTTCTCTTGCCATAGCAGGATATGACAACACATCTATGGAATTCAAACAAATTCAGATCAGAGCCATCTTCAGTTACAGGATAAATCTTTTGTACAGCAAATGAAGTCATATACAATGTAATAAAGGTTAAGCAAGGAAAGAAAAGTATCATATAGAAACTACATCATCTTTTTTGGTGGTGGGTGGGGTGATTTTGATTGCAACATTCAAATGGTGTGGAATAAAACCAAATGAAGCATGTAGCTATACAAAAGTAAATAAATAAAAAACAGGATGTAATTACCAAACTAAATATAAATATTTTCAATTTCGCTTGAACTGCCTAATTGTCAAGGAGTTGTTTTGGTCTAACAGCTTCCAAAAGAGATCTAAAGGATTAGAGTTCAAATCTTACTGAAAACTCATTCCTTTCTTCTGATCTCTACTGTGTAACAAACATCGATTTTGAAAATTGACTGTTGCATTAGAGAGGAAAAGTTTCGTCAAGTATGAATATGAAATCCTGTGATGAAATTTCTCAATCCAGGTAAATAAAGTGTTCTATATTTTTATGCTATAAAAAAGAAAAATAGTTGAAGATTTTTCCTATAAGTTAAGGCAAGAGGAACAGAGGAAAACAACATATAAGCTACCATGCGAGCTTGAGTAAATGGAGTTTAGGAGAGATAATAAAAAAGACAAAATTTATTAACACCTACAAAGGACAGGGAATTATAGAGAGCCATGATTGCCAACATCCTGAAGGGATATGGCACAGAGAAGAGAAAGAATGTTATAAAAAAAAAAAAAAGAAAAAAAAAAGAAAAATAAGTGCTTCATGCAGACTAAAAACGTATACAACTGACAACATGGCACTGCAGAAAACTCAGCATGAATATTTTAAAAGCAAAGTACACAACATCTGATATTGACAGTAGACTAACAGAGCAATGACTCAAATCATGAGAAATAAATGACTTAAAATATCATTGAAGTATTTTTGTCTAAACATTGTTAGATCACACATTTTGTATTTGATTGTTTTTGTTTTTTCTTTTTGCCTGGTGAGATGCAGAGACATTATTATCCACCTCATCCCACTAAAAGTGTTTTCTCTTGATTTCCATCAAGATCAAGCAGATACATTTTCTCCAAGCTTTTTTCAGTAACAAACTCACATCTGGACAAACGTTTCTTCTTTTGTGGTAGTAATTCTTGGGATTCTAAATACAGTGCTTATCAATAAAACTGGTTTTAATAATTCTTACTTTTTTTTGTTTTTGTTTTTTAGCACTCTTAGAATTCTTCTTCTCTTTTGTCCATTTCCATTTTTGACTTGTCATCTTCAATAACAGAGAATGCCAAGCAAATCTATTCATCACATCAACATCAGGCAGTCACTTGTCTTCAAGTCATCTTTCACTCTGTCAAGATACACATTCTCTGTACAGACTTATTTTAATTTTTTTTCCTCTTTTTTATGCATATTTTTCTTCAGAAGAGTACAACCACTTCATAGTCTACAAATTTAATATTACTGAAAAAGTAGCCTACCTAGGGCAATGGCATCCTGATCTCTTCAGAGCACTCCACTTGGGACTCATGCACTTGTCTCAGCATTCCCTTCCAAACAAACTCCAAAGTCTTTTTTGTATTAAAAACTTCTTACACTCCTTAATCTCATCCACAGTCTGAAGTTTCCCTTTGGATGGCAAATTTGGCTTCTGAAAAAGTATTGTGTTCTATGTAATCTTGGGATCCCTATGCTACTACATAAAATGGTACCAACAAAAAGGGTTGTTTGCTTTTTGTATTCATTTTAATAAAAGTGGCGGCAGCTTGGATTCTAAGAGGCAGTAGGAGAAATGACATCACAGGAACGCATGTCGGCTCAGCATCCCTCCATATTAACTAGTCACAAACCTGTGTGTGGGAGGCATATCAACATTTCAGAATTCTTGAGACCTTCTGTGGAATTTGTGCTGTTTTGAACTTATATTCAACCCCCAGACAAAGGCAATCCATCACTATCAGAACCCCCACCCTGCTAACAAAGCTACTCCAAAGCCAATTGATGACAATTTTGACCCTGGCCTTCACATTCTGTAACAAAAGCCAGAAATGGGAGAATACAAATCTGCACTATAGGAGAGGCTGACACACCTGTGTGATGTGATATTGTGCCACCCAACTTATGAAAAGAAAATAAACAAACAAACTTGGCAGCCAAAATGACAACAGCATAAGAATTTCAGATGACACAGTGTCAATAGCAAACACAGAAAGGAAACTACAAGAACTCCTATGAAGATAGCAAAGCGAGAAGAAAGGACTAAACATTAATTGCAAGAAGACAATATAGGGTTATCAGCAGAAGGAATGGCACAAAATGCTAATTACAAATTAGTAATACCAAAATCAAGCAAGTACAAAAATTTAATATCTAGGAAATATTTTAAGAGGTTGTAAAATGCAACACAGAAATCCAAAGGTGTATTTCAAAAAAGCTAAGCAAAATATTAAGAAACAGGAAAATTTTAATACTTAATACTTTGCTTAGATTTTTCCTGTTTCTTAATACTTTGCTTAGAAATACACCTTTAGATTATGAAAGTGAATGCTGGACAATCTCTTTATAAATAAAGAAAAGACTTGAGCTAACAGAAATGTGGTTCTACAGAAGGATGCTAAAAAAAAAAACCCCAAAAAAACCCATAGACTGAACATGTAAGCTAAGGAAAAATGGAAACCAAAAAGGACACTTATATTTAGCATCCGAGAGAGTTGAAATTTCTAGGGCACAGAAAGATGGTTTGGTGGAATTTGACAGGACATATTGAAAGCTAGAGAGAGAAAGAGAGAAGAAAGCAGCAAGTAACTACCTAACAAGCGTGTGTTGTGTTGGCAGATCAGGGATTAGGAGAGATAGCAAAAAGACAAAATTTACTAAGAGTTAAAAAGGATCAGAAGTTGTAGAAAATCATGATTTCCCATATTCTGAAAGATACCAGATAGATATTTTTATTACAATATATTTTTTTGAATCTATATATTTTATTTATTATTGATGGTTCGACATAACATGGACAAATATGTTAGTAACGAGGACATTTAAGGAAAATGGAAACAACAAGGATGCTCTTAATTAGAATCACAAACAGTTGCAATTTCTCAGACACATAATGAGGAAAGGAAGCTTAGAAAATTTGACACTCAGGAAATATTGAAGGCAAAATGTCCCAAAACAAATATTAAATAATAAAACCTAAAGAGGATGTGTAAATGGATGGTAGAATAGGCAAGAGGAAAGATATATATAAAAAAAAAAAAAAAAAAAAAAAAACTTACTAAGAGCTACAAAGGATAGGAAGTCGTGGATAGCTATGATCACCCACATCCTGAATGGACATGACCCATAGAAGTCTTTTATTGTGTTTAATTTTCACTATGTCAGATTATGCAAATCAATGTTTTCACAATATGGTTACAATTAACAAACAACAATGTTATATTTAATAACAAGGAACTTGTTATCATATAGTGTCAGTGTGAAAAATAGGGTTACTATATTTGTAAAAATAAAAACAAAAAAACAATGAGCATAACTGTCAGTTTCATACTGGAAAGATCTTCATGTCTGACATATTCTTTTGTACTGTGTTTTTACATAGATATGTGTGTGTGTGTGTGTTTGTGTGTATAGCAATCCCTCTTTGATTGACGAGAACTGGAACATATGTACCTCCCACCATAAAAAAAAAAAAAAGTTTAAAAGTGATGGAAGTCCTCACTGTAAAAAAAAAAGTGAAGAAACCAACCTTTAATTATATTATTTATGAACATGGCCACAATGTACTGACCATATTTGGATATTCAGAATATGTCTACTTTCCAAAACTCTTAACAGTCTACCATAGCATTCGTACATCATCATATTAGCATAACAAAAATGATTTGAAATGGCTAAAAGCTTAGATGAAAATGCTTGGAATCAACAAAATTTCAGACAACTTCGACATTCATTAAACCCCAAAAGAAAACACTGGTATGCATACAAGAAAAACTAAAAAGTACCTTGTCTGTCTTGTTCAACAAAAAGCATATATTTTAATCATTTCACCTCAAGCAAGGCAATAAAGCTACTAAGACAGAATGGGTTACTGTGTGTGATGGTTTGATTGTTTAACTGCATATCAACTCATTATGGTTCATTTAATGCCTAAATTTTGTTTTCTTGTGAGCTTGGGTATCTTTCTTTTTTTTTTCAAAAATTTATTGCTGAGAATTTTTTATTCTTATACTGTGAAAATGTATAGCTGGTAATTTTTCTAATCTATTTTTATATTTTGATCCCTGTTTGGAAGTATACTATTTGCCTATAGCAGGGACCCTAACAGGTGCTACCACCCAGGGTCAAAGTAAACCTGGGATACTGAATGTGAAAGAATAAGAAAAAGAAAAACATTATTAAAGAGTAAAAGCAATAAAGGAGAAATCAAGAAGAGATTAAATGACAATTGACATTGCATTTAAATTTTTGAAGATCAAAGTTAGTTGGAAAGCAAGAAGCTGGAATAGAGCTCCACAAGCAAAACGTATGAAAAAAGAAACTGTTAGTGTGAAACTTCATTACATTTAGCCATTTCAACTGTAAATTGATGAGACCTTATTTTCAATCTAGTACTGTGCTTAAATTCATAAAGTCTAGGTGCCATATATATATATATATATATATATATATATATATATATATATATATATATATAAATAAATGAATCATTTGTACAAAAAGTAAATTAGTAAAGTTAATGATATAAAATGGCAAAATATATTTTGAGCGCAATTGCATGTGTTCAATCACAGGTAAAATGTATTGTTGGTAATTCTATAAATATGTAGCATTGGTAATTTTTCTTGCCATTTTATATCATTAACCTTACTAATTTACTTTTTGTATGATTCATTGTAATATAAACTAAACTGCACTACATATTTTATATATATATATTTATTAGAGAATTGTCAAGATTGACGATTACATCTAGCATGAAGCAGCCTGTCGCCTCCGAGTGTTGACTTCAATGTTCACTATATATATATATATATATATATATATATCAGTTCTGTTCAGTACTCTCCATACTAAAACACCAGCAGCTGGGGGTACTGGATATATCCCCTGTGGGCAAGGTTGAAATATACAGTGACGCAGAAATACCTCCAACATAATAGTAATAAGACATTAGCTAGATGAAGACACCATTGCTACTAATGTCTTACCATTATGTGGGAGGTATTTCTGCCAAACCCTGTATTTCTTGTTACTGCTTTCATTGATATGTAGTTTTTCAATTTGCATATTTCTTTGGAGAAGACAAAAAAAAAAAAAAATCAATATTCAAGAGATACTGGATGTGATAGACACCTGAGGAAGGCTGGAGAACATACAAGTCAAAACACTATGATAAAACAAGAACAAAAAAATGAGGATATTCGTCTGAATAATTCATCAAGATATTTATTACACATGAACTAATAGATACTAATATAAATACTTAACCAAATGGCACTGTAACAAAGTGACCAAATAGTACTCTTACTAGTGCATGGTGAAGAACCTTAACATGTATTTGTCATGTTATTATTCCAGGAAATAAGAGAAATGTTATTGGATAAATAAGAAAGCATAAAAATAGTCATGAAATGGAGAAGTTAAAAGAAATATTGACTGTTTTTGTCTTTTGGGCAGAAGAGATATTTCCCTGCATTTTATAATGGATATGAATACAAATGTTTTTATTTTATTTTATTTTTTTTTTTGTTTTGTCAGAGGTGCAGTGACATCTTCACAGGTCATGCAGTGAGTGACCTTTGCTTTAAAAGGGAAAATAAAATTTGTCTAAAAGGAAATACTGTGTAAATTTTTTCTTTTCCCCATATCAAAACGAGTCAAGAAGCAATGCTTACTTGTCAATACAATTTTGAACAAAACTATTCTTTAATTTCTCCAGAGTCTTTATCTAAACTTATTGATTTTATCAAGGCAGCAAATATTACCAAATGAGTTCTGTCAAAACCAACAAATAATTGTAAGACAAAATGGATGGTTGTCAGCAAGAGAAAAAGCCCAAGACGTGAGTTACAAATTGGATCTGCTAAAAATCAAACAAGTGCAAAAACTTAATGTTGTGGAGTTATTTCGCAGTGGAGGCTTGTATTTGTACTAAAATCGGTCCTAAATAAGTTTGACGTACCAAACGTTAGTAACTTGATATAATAAATATAATAATTACACAGAGTAATCTTGTTGTGGTCACTGACTACTTTCGTATTCGACTGTCGACTACTGTCGTCTGACATTGACTGACCCTCATTCCTCTTACTACTCCTACTTATATTAGGTGGGAGAGTCTAATAACTATAGAATAGGTGTGTTTTACCATAACACCCCCCTCCTAAAACTTTACTCCGTAGGAGTAAAACAGTTTTCTTTATTTTTTATTTTTTACAGGAAATATGAAGAAAAAACAAAAAAAAAAATCTTCATTTTTTTAGCAACATCATAGCATATCTCCTACGTTTTGGATCCACTTTTAAATGATCAGTTGCCTTTCTTTTTCTCCTGGACCGGCGTACCTCAGGTAAAATCATTGCTGGCGTTGTTAGATCAAACGTATCGAAAAACACCTCCATAGGCATTTCTTCTGCGGGATCACTGTCAACCACGTATGAAGAGTGTCGTCTGATCTGGTTAATGTATGTGTCCACATGAATTTTTCACCTTTCACAAAGTACATCATGTTGCCAATCCGCTTTTCTATTTTTCCAATCTCCCAGAATGATTTATTCTGTTTATATACCTTAAAGTATACTTTTTCACCAGGATTGTATTTTTTTACTAGAATAAATTTTTCTCTACCTGGCTTTGTCTTTTTTGGTAGTAATTTATCGAAGACCGATCATACCCGACGTGCAAACAACACCTCGGCTGGCGATTGTGAGGCTGGTGTTCTGTTATTTGGGGTAATTCTGTATACCTGTAGAAACTTCTGTAGGGCTTCATCTGCAGGTATTTCCCTAGCTTTCTTTATAGCTCTTTTTAGGATGTCCACAAATTTTTCAGCTAACCCGTTTGATCTTGGGTGATATGGAGCTGTGGTAACATGTTCGACATTGTATTCCTTGCAGAAATCTTTAAATTGTTCTGACGTAAATTGACTTCCGTTATCCGTCACAATTGTGTCTACTACACCAAACCTTGCGAACAATTCCAGCAGGAAGTTTTTAGTACTTTGCGTCATCAGTTTTCTTATCCTTTGTATCTCAGGCCATTTCGAGGAACTATCCACTACTATGATGTAATGGTATCCATTCAGTGGACCTGTGAAATCCACATGTAACCTAGACCATGGTAGGTCTGTTTTTGGCCAGGGATTAAATTTTATTGGGGGTGCCTTTGCAGCTAAAGCACAGCCTTTACATTTTGCCACTGCGTTCTCAATGTCCCTGTCCATATTCGGCCAATATACAAAACTTTGCATTAGGCTCTTCATCCTAGTGCTGCCCGGATGACCAGTATGAAAATCCTTTTGTATTTGCTTTTGCAGTGTGTATGGATTCACACGTTCTCTGTATAACAATACTGTATCGCAAAGCGAAAACACATTTGTTGTGTACTGGTCCTTCTCGGCCATTTTTTCTTTTATTTTCAAGATATACTTGTCCCTGGTGGCTAAGTTCTTTTAGTTTTTCTAGAGTTACCGGAAGTTCCCAAATTGCATTACACACAGTAAATTTCAGCTCTTCTTCTGACTTCAGTGAGGCAATTACCTTGTCTTCTAATGGTTCACTCATTTTAGGAATTAACCTGGACAGCCCATCAGCGAAGCCAAATTTATTCGATGGTATGTACTCCATGCTGAAGTTATAATTTAGCAGTATTGTAACCCCATCTCTGTAGTCGGTTGGCTGTATGTGTCGGCAAACCCTTTTTCGATCCAAAAATCGAAATTAGAGGCTTATGATCAGTTTCTAGCTTAAAATGTCGACCGTGGACAAAACGGTGAAATTTCGCTACCGCAAATATTATTCCTAGTGCCTCTTTCTCTATCTGAGAGTAATTCTTCTCAGCCGGAAGTAGTGCTCTAGAAGCATGAGCAATTGGTTTTACTTGACCATCTGTCATTTTGTGTAAGATGCATGCTCTTACTCCATACACACTTGCGTCACAAACTACTATGATCTCTATGAGTTAAAAATAATTCCGAGGTTAACACTTCCTTTATCTTTTCAAATGCTTTCTGACATTCATTAGTCCATTTCCAGGGTTTTCCTTTATTCAGTAGTTCATTTAATGGTGCCCGCAGATCATACATTTTAGGGATGTATATTTGGTAATAATTAGCTAATCCCAAAAAAACTTTGTAATGTGGTAATATTAGTCGGAGCCGGCATGTCTTTTATAGCTGCTGCTCGCTCTGGGTTTGGCCTTCTACCATTCTTATCGATGATCTGCCCCAGATATTTCACTTTATCCATGAAAAACTCGCATTTACTTTCCTTGAGTTTAAATCCCAAATCCTGTATTCTTGAAACTACTGCATTTACATGTTCCACGTGTTCTGCTATACTTGTACTTCTCATGAGGATGTCGTCCAGATACGCTACGGCAAAATCTAGACCACCCAACATCGAATCCATTACTTGTTGGAAAAAGTCGGGTGCGACCTTAATCCCAAAAGGTAGTCTGTTAAATTTATACAGACCCCGATGTGTGTTTATACACAAAAGTTTTGACCTTTCTTTTTCTACCAGTATTTGCAGATATGCATCTCTGAGGTCTATCTTCAAAAATATTGTGCCTCCATTAAGCTTCACAAATATTTCTTCCGCTGTTGGTAGAGGATAATTATAGTCTTTGAGTGCCGCGTTTAAACCTGTCGAGAAATCGGCACAAACATGAATTTCTTTAGACTTTTTTTCACGTATACTGTCGGTGTTGCCCATTCACTATAATCAACTTTTTTGAGTACACCGGTTTAATCTGTCCAATTCTTTATCTGTTCAATTGAGGCAAACAGCACATTCCATTTCTTTTTGAATACTGCCTGAGCGTTTTCTTTTAGCTGGAATTTTACCTCCATCTTGGTACACATTCCCAATCCCGGAGAAAAAACAGTAGGAAATGTTTCCTTAAGTTTCTTCATTAATTTTTGGGCTTTGGTGTTTAAACTTTCTACCTTGTAACAGAAAGAATTCATTGGTAGATCCCATAATTGGAATTCTGTTATTCAATTCATACCCAGTAAGTTTGTGGTATTTTCTATGACAAATAGTTTAGCTTTTCGCGTTTTTTTTATTTAACGTGACATTTGTAACAAATTCTCCAATAAATTGTATTTTTTCTCCCGTCATTGACCTCGCGATTTTCTTTGTCTTCATTAAAGTTGGTTTCCCCAACTTCTTCCACATATGCAAATTTATGATAGATCCGAACCAGTGTCAAGTTGCATTCTTATATTTTTATTACTTATTTCGACGGTAACAAATTTTCTGGTTATTCCATCTTTTACCTCGTTGCATTTTCTTATTTTATTGTCTTTATTTTTTGACCTGCAATGCGTGCTTTTATGTCCCACTCTTTTACATTTTTTATTCCTAAAATCACAATATTTGTACCAATGTAGTTCACCGCAAGCAAAACATGGCTTCGGGAGTTTTTGTTTATTTTTCTCTGGTATTTCACTTTTTGCTTGATAATCCGCAATTTTGGAATTCTTTTTGGTAGACTGACTTTCTTCTTTGTAGCGTATTTTCCTTACATGCAAAATGACAGACTGTTCTATCTTTTTTTAATCTTTCTTTACGCTAACATATCTTGTGCAGTCTTCTGCCAATTTCTGTACCATAATACTTGGGTCGCTTTCCAATTTTGCCAGTACTAATTTTCTCAACTCTGCGTCTCTTTCCGATACCAGCCCCTGAACAAACACCAAGCACTTAAAATTGTCTGCGCTTAACTCTGCCAGCTTGAATTCTTAACAATGCTTATTCACATTGGCTGCGTACGTTATATAGTCTTGTTCATCATCTTTCATCAGATTCAAACATTTCCACCTCTTGTGGAACAGAGATGTCTTTTTACTAAATAATTCACTTAATATATTTACCACCTCGGTAAATGTCAACTCGCTAGTTTTTTTTTCGGTAAAATGTAGTTTACCAATTTGTTATGCTCAGCAGTTCCTAATTTGCTTAAAAGAAGCCTAACCTTCTTTCCTTCAGACCACAAGTGGCAGTCCTCATTATACACGTCCGTATATTTTTTATAATACTCCACAAAAGTTATCTCTTCATCTGGACTGTACGTGAATATTTCAATTGAATTCCATATCTGGGAAAGAATCATTTTGTAGATTTTTCTCTTTCCTCTTCTCAGTTATTTCCAGAATTTTGTTTTGAAACTCCCTATGCATCTTTTCCATTTTTTGTTGGAAT
This sequence comes from Acanthosepion esculentum, assembly GCA_964036315.1. Classification (NCBI taxonomy): domain Eukaryota; kingdom Metazoa; phylum Mollusca; class Cephalopoda; order Sepiida; family Sepiidae; genus Acanthosepion; species Acanthosepion esculentum. Next base: position 29,712,749 of record OZ038508.1, on the reverse strand, counting down.
TGCATTTGTCTATTGAAAGTTTCCTCCTGTAGCTGCATCTGGAATGTTGTTTGTTGCTCTAATATTTTCGTCTGTTATTCCGACTGGAACTTAAAGAATTCCCGGAATAGACTTTTGCATTCCTCCATCTTCGAAAAAAAGTTTACACAATGTCTAAATACTATAGAGTGGGGGGGGGGGTCCTACGAATTTGCAATTCGTGACCTATTTGAGCAAACTGTATTATCGAGAAAAATATTTCTTTTCTCGACAGACTTTTTTGTCACTAAGTTGACGTCTGTATAGTGTCTTCACTTATTAAGTATTTGTCAAACATCAGAGATATTTGTCTATAAAAAGTTCTAATGTAGTGAATTGCATAAATATGTTGTATTATGTGTATTTAAATTTATTTAATAATGTTATTAAAACATATTTTGAATGTTTATTATATTTCGCATAATTAATAGAGTATAATATGCAAGTGTTTGTAGTGGACCGTGCGTGGTGTGAATGTGTGAGAGATGAGGAGATATCTCTGGGTTAAGATTTCCCGCTGGCCAGTCCAGCTACATAAGAATGTTGGACTATAATGGAGTCCAAAGAAGATAAAGAAACAAACAAGACCAATATACATGTATGCAAACAAATATATATTAATAACAAATTACAATGACATGAAGGGTTACAGAGTGCTGTATGGAGAAGTTATGGTGAGTGTGTTGAGTGTCCGTACGAACGAGTGCATTGTTTTTAGCGTGTTCCCAGAATATGGGAAACGCTGTATGTGTGAGAGGTCACATATTGGAATAAGTAAAAAAAGAGAAAGTTCATTTTTTTTTTACCTCGTCTCATGCGCGAGGTTGCGGCCTGAGGCGAGACAGCTGGCCGCACGTGTGCGTAAGCCATAAAAAGAGAAAGAGGCGAAAGGTCAGCCAGTAGTTATACTCGTGGGAGAGAGAGACCCCTGTTGAAGGATTAAGGAAATGAGGAGGAGCTAACTGCGACATGTTTGTTTATATACACAGATTGATATAAGAATATGTATTGAAAGCAAATATTGATTTTTTTTTTATATTAAAAATGCTATCTGAATAGAAAAAATGGCTCTATCTCAAGAACCCCATGTCTAATTTTAATGAAATTTTCCATTGCACTCTACAGGGGTTCAAGGTACAATATGCATCTAAATTGGTCAGGGTATTATATATCATTTAAACTGTATCTTAGGAACAAATATACATACACATGGAGATAGACAAGAGTTTTTTGGGTTTTTTTTAAATTGGTATCACCCTATACAAGGCAGTAAAGCCACTAAGACAAGGGGTTACAGGGTGTGGAAGAATTAAGAACAGAAACATTAATAATGAGTGGGAAAATGAAAGAGTAATCAGGAGGACAGTAGATAGCAATTGACATTGCATTTAAATTTTTGCAGATTAAAATTGGCTGGAAAGCATTGAGCTGGAAGGGAGTTCCACAAACAAGATGTGCAAGAAAAGAAAATGTTAGCATAGAACTACATCTAGTCAGTACAAATGCAAATTGATGAGATCTCAATGCCAGTCTAGTGCTGCACTTAAATTCAAAAAGTCTAGGTACCATAGCGAAGAGTTCATCCAAACAATTACCATAAAAGTATTTAGTATTATATAAATGATTCATAACATACACAAGTGCTGAACACTCAGAACGTCAATTTATTATAATCAAATGCACTGAAAACATAAATAAAATGAAATTGCTATAAAATATATAATCCATAGATATATAAAAAGCACAGATAAAAAAAGAATTTTAGATATTTACATCTATGTGCCATGTTCCTCGGTCACTGAAGTTAATCAATGTTGAGCTTGGTCAGTGCATAGATGGGTGACCACTTGGGAATACCAGGTGCTGTAAGCTTGGATGTGCAGGTGGTGTAATGGATAATGGCTTGGAATTGCAGATCAGAGAGCTAAGTTCCAATTGGGTTCATTATATTTACTTATGCATGAATACCCATGGAAATCCACTTCTCCCCCAAGCTATGGGTTAATTAGTAAAACTTGTATCAGTAAACCATTATCTCTAAAACAATTCTTACAACACAGTCTAAAAATATTTTCTGGCTTTAAATAAGTTGCAAACGGTTGATAAACTGTAAAAAACAAATCAATCTTCATGTTGATTTTAAACTGAACAAAAAAAATTTTCAAATTATTAATATGCCAAAAATATGCTAAAATCATTTGCTAGAGACAAGAAAGGTTATCGAAGATTTTTTTAATTATATTACAGAGAAAAAAAAAAAAAAAAAAAACTTTAAATCAGCCAGAAAAATTTGAAACCATCTCAAAAATCAAAATGTGTTTTTAAACTTCATGATTTATAGTTGTTAGTCACATAATAAAATACCATTAAAATGTTTCAGGAATAAATATTTATTTTGATTCATTTAATCTATAATCATTTCATTTTTTTTGTGCAAATAGCACAGGTTGTAACAAAAATGGAAATATAGGTAAAATATTAAAGTTTTAAAAATGAACAAATAGAAAAGCAAATTACTTTAATTTTAATATTTTTTCTATAAAAATTACAAAATTATTTCTTTTTAGTATTTCATTTCTGAGATGACTAATTGCCAATATTCTTGTATTATTTGAAATATTGTTCTCATCTAGATTGATATAGATGTTATTATAGACAATGTTTCGACCAAGTACTCTCTTGTCATCATCAGGATATCTGATTGTGATATTTTGTCACTGTTATAACCTAATTTAGTATTTCATTTGTAATTGTCAATATACTTGTATTATTTTGAACCATTGCACACACCTTAGTTGATATAGATGTTATTATAGACAATGTTTTCAGAAATACTTTCTGGTCATATTCAGGTGCCCATTGATTAGCTGATATTGGATATCTGTTGATTATTGACATTTTTCTCTGTGTTGTCAGTTATTGTTCATTCCTGCTGAATCAAGAGATTGAACTCACAAACAATAGATGACAATAGCACATGTATAAGCAACTCTTATATCCATGACACATTATGAACATTATCTATAATAGTGAGCACTCTTTCCCAATAGACATAGCAAATTTTAATCATTCATATATGAGAGAGAGAGATATTAAAAAAGAAAGGGCAGATGTTGAAAATTTTATAAAAATAAATGCTAACAGAGAGGAACATTACTAAATAGGAAAAGTTTTCAAAGTTATTAAAATAAAAGGAAATAGTTTCAATTTTGTTTCAATTATTTTGGGTTTTTTTTAATTTTTGTTTTCAGATTTTGAATAAACTGAAATTTTTGTGATGTGTCAACCCTGAAAATGGACACACTACAAGAAAAGTCATTTTGTTTACTGCTATTTACAAAGTGTCACCTTAATAAATATTTCCTTTTATTTGAATAACCTTGAAACTTTTCCTATTTAGTAATGCGCTTCTCTCTCTTAGCATTTGTTTTTATAAAATTTTCAAAATCTTCTCTTTTTGAATAACTATATATTTTATGTGTGTGTGTGTGTATGTGTGTGCGTGTGAGTGAGAGAGAAGAGATCTTTCTAGAAAGTGCTCAGCCACTTTAAATAACTGGAGAACCAGTTGTATGATTTTTATGTAACTAGGCAACCAATCAGAGGAGACTTTACAGTGCATCAATAAACAGACACTCTTCTGTAAGGTTAGTCAGTTGTTAGTTGCCATCGAGTAAGACTATACTGTACGAGTGCGACACACACAAGAAATCAAATATAGATTCTTCTCTTGAACACGGATTTGCTAATTACCCAGGTCTGTCAGCACCTTGTTAGTCTTGTATTCCAGAAGTTAAAATTGCCATTAAAATACCAGGGGCAAAATTAAGAAGATAGGTTGATGATCATAATCCCAAAAGAGGATTTTGCAGACTGTAGAAGAAGCTCAAAGATACATGTGCAAACCAGATTTATCATTAAAAGACAGTTTATATCTGTCACAAAACTGTGTTGCAAACAGGCAAGAGTTTTTTTTTTTCTTTGATTTTTTTTTTTAATGAATATTTACTATTTTTAATATTTAGTATTAAATATTTTTAATATATAATAAATATTAAATATTATTTATTTCATAAAAATTGCATGCTCACATCCTGTAATCCATCGTCGAGTCATTAGGGAACTGCATATAATGCAGCTTCAGAAATGGGCACATCTAGGCCTGGTCAAACCCATCCCTCTTCAATCTTGTTTTGAAATCAAAATAATCCATGTTCGTGACTCTAAACTTAACCATGACTAAAAGGGAGAAAGGATTAAATAAGGATTTTCCCAAAGGCATTAATAGGAATAAATCATTTTCAATCATTTTCATAATTCATTGCTCATTTCCAGATATCATCATAAAATCTAAAATGGATGATGATCCTTTTAATGTCCATTTTGCAGAATATCCTATTTCCCATCATATAACATGCAACAATAACCTAGCAAGGAGTAATTAGTTATTTTTAAAAAATTTTTTTCCTATTTAAACATTATTTTAATTTGTAATCCTAATTAATTTATAATCATATCAGTTTAATTCTGCAGTCATCAGGGGACTCCGTTAAGTGACATATGTAATACGTAGTTGGGCAATCACATCTTTTGATTCATAACTGACTAGGTAGAAAATTTTCTTACAGTAGGTTGCCATTTCTTTCTGCAGTAGACTGATTGCCAGCTAAGGCTATAAAACCCAGTCTGTTCTTCTATTTAACCCATAGTTGGAGGGGGGGAGAAGAGATAGATTCATGCCTTTCCCAAGGATATTTGAATGTAAGTAAATGTAACAAACTCAGCCGGAATTCAAACTTGGCTCTCAGATTTCTCATTCCAAGACAATATTTATTACACCTAAACACGCATCAAGAGACTAGTGTGTCAAAACAAAAAAAAAAAAAAAAAAAAAAAAAGGGTTTTCTTTCCTGTCTGTATTTTTAGAATGAGAAATTGCCTCTATTTAAGTTTGAACTAATATCCTCATCATTGTTATTATCACAACGTTTTGGCCATTGTTATTGTTATTTAGATTTTTTTTTTTAAATCATTTAACCTGATGGAGTAATGGATAGCTGTTTGGATTGAGGAATTGGAGAGGCAAGTTTGAATTCCAGTCGAATCCATTACATTCACTTATGTGCTAATACCATTAGAAAAAGATATGAATCCTCTTCTTCTCCCCACCAGTTATGGGTAAAGAGCAGGGCAGACCGGGTTCTATAGCTTTGGATAGCAACTGGTCTACCACAGAAAGAAATGGCAACCTACTGTGGGGAAAAAAAATCTGCCTTGTCAGTCATGTATCAAAAGATACATGATTGCCTAAGCATGTATCATGCATGGCACATAACTGAACTGAACCCCAAACAAGGCAATGAAGCCACTAAGATGGAAGGGGTTTACTGAGTGTGAGAGGATATATGAAAAAGAAGATATTATTAAGGAGAGTGAACAATAAGAGAAGAGAAATTTAGATAGATGATAATGATTAACATTGCATTTAGATCAAAGTTGACTCGAAGCCAAGAAGTCAGAAGAGATTTCAACAAGCAAGAAATGTGAGAGAAGAAACTATTATTATAAAACTTACAGTTACATCTAGCCATTTCAAGTGTAAGATGATGAGATTTTGCCGCCTATCTAGTACTGCACTTAAATTCATAAAGTTTAGGTACCAAAGAGGAAAGCTCATAGAACTTTTACCACGAGAATATTTATAGAAAAGGCACAGGGAAGCCATGTTATGGTGTGTGTATGTGGGGGAGGGAGTTGAATACAAACTGCCATAACGTGAATTGAAATTTATTTTTGTTTTATCTTTTTTCCAAAGCTTTTATTTAGTGTCAGAAAATACATCTCAAGTTGCAGAAAGGAAAGTAATATTTATTTATTTTATCAAAGAAAAACCAACATTTAAAGTGCCAGACACACATGTTTTCATTGCCAGTTCTTCTTAGGATTTTTTCTTTAAACTGTTTACATAATTTCTCAACCATGAAATTATTTTGATTTGCTCCAGGTCTAAATTAAGTCAAGCATGATATTATTCAGACAGACATTTCAATAATTTTTTTTTCCTTTTGCAAATGGATGTCATTTATGTTTGTTTGTTTTTTTTTTGTTTTCCTTTCAGAATCACAATGATAAACAGTGTGACAATTTGTTTTTTTGCTTTTCTCTTCATAACTTTCATCATTCTAAAACAGATATATAAAATTAACAAATCGTACCCTTTAATCATCATGATATATAAAAATGAACAGTGTGACTTTTTTGTTAAGTTCCTTTATTCTTGTCCTTTGTTCCTGTTGTATAAAAAGAAAATTAAAATGAACAAGAAAATCCTGCATTGGTTCAAACAGCCAACCTTGTGATATGTGACACAGCCACTATGTTTTTCAAGCAGCAGAACAGAGTGGCAAAGTAAAATTTACTTAGGAAGGCCAAGTTGGGCAATGTGAACAGATACTACACTGAGCCTAAGCAGAAATGCCTATCTATACATAAATAATACCATCTTTTTTTCATGAGTATGACACACCTATTTTTTTATGTACCATGAACATTCAAATTGTGGGTGACCATGGCTCTCCACAACTTTCTCTCCCTTTTAAACCTAAGCAATATTTAACTTTTTACTTCCTGCTCACATCTTTGTTATTGCTCTGCCATCCATTCACATAAATTAAGGAGATTAGTTACTTGTTATTTGCATCTTGCTTTCAAGATGTCCTGTGGGTGTTAAAATCGCCCAGAAATTTCACCTTTCTGATTTTAAGTATACAGTTGCGAGCAAAATGTTCAGAACGGCATTGTTTTCGTCAGAAAAGTAGGTATAGTTTTTTATCAAAGTTGTTTTATATTCTATAATTTTCACAGACAAATACAATATTAATTATTATTGTCTGAGATTTTGGTGTAATTTGAGAGGATAATACAAAAGTTATGGATGATTTAGTGATTTACTGCAAAACCCATAGCGGCCAAAATGATCAGAACAGTTGAAAAAATAACAAAATAATAAAAAATGACAAAGAATACTGGAATTATTTAACATGCAGCCACCACATCTCAGTCTGTTAACATGCAGCCACCACATCTCAGTCTCTTCAAATCTTTTCATGAGATCAATAGACAGATGGATGAATGTGAACAGACCAAGATCGATAGATAAATGTGAACAGAAATATCTAAATGATTAACGCCAATGATTAAAAATCAATTCAAATGAATGAAACCTTGAGAAACCTTTTTTCTTTTAAAACAGTTTCAAGAGAGACTTTATAAATTTTAACCAACATTAACACTGTTTGGTTTATGAATGAAAGTGTTTTCTGCATGAAAACGATTGATCTCAACATTACCAAACTAAACAATCTGGCAGAAATCCAAATACAGATAGAAAGATTATACTTTTAATTCTTTTTGGTAATCAGCATTTGAAATCCTAGCTTTTATCTCAGCTTACCAATAGGAAATATGCATATATCTCAGCTATGTGGTAGGTTACATATGTATGTTTTTATTACAAAATGACTTCTTGACAACTCATGAACAATCAAGGCATCGAAAGTGCCCTGATAGTTCTACCGATTAAGCAACTTGACTGAACACTTATCGTTAATTCCTATAAAATTCTTGAATGTTGATCTCCGATTGTGTCTTCAGGCATCATGTCAATGTTTTCTGTTCAAATGCAGAAGAACTCACACAAAAAATGTTTAAAAATACCAGCAAAGTCAAAAATGTCAAAATAAAAAAAATAGAAAAGTCAATCAATAATCTATGAATTCCAACAATGATTTTATATTAAAACAACCAATACCAATCAATAAAACTTGAAATAAAAAATAATTCTGTTCATTGATCTTTCCAGACACCCATCATTGGCTTTACTGATTTTTTTGTTCACTTTAAGTTTAGATTTTAATCAGCACATTCTCCAATCATCATCAGCCAACAGTGTAGATGATTTCCTGGAGGTGAAAGGAATTTGTTTTTATTTGTTTTTTTTTTTAATTTCAGAAATAGAGGAACTGGGTAAAAAAAAAAAAAAAAAAAAAAAAAAACCCCTAATATGTTTCTTGTCTAAAGTTCTTAGTTTGAGCATTTTCATTATTCTATAAACTTGAGCTTTTATGCTATTTCAGCAGATATATTCTTCAATCTTTCCTCATGTTGCATCCAGTAGTCCTTCAGTAATGATTAACTATTCCCTTTGTTATTTTGATTTTCTCCAATTGAAAAAAAAAAGATACTTGTGAAGTGGCAATAACATATGTACATAATATATTCATATAAAAAGAAAATAACTATACAGCTATTATATATATATATATATATATATCTTATGCAGTGTTACATTAGAACATGCACATATCCACTACAAAATTGTATATTTTTGTTTCAACGTCAAAAAGGGGAAAACCTTTTTTAGACGTCTCATCAGGTGGGTAATCATAGTGTTACTCTATGTACAATTTTATAGTGGATATGTGCATGTTCTAATGTAACACTGCATAAGATAAATATTTATGGCTCTACTTTGTGTATTGAGCACTATTTTTAAATTAATGTTTTGAACGCTGTAATCCTACTGTTTGTTCTCCTAGACTTTGAGATATATATCCCAAATCTATCTTACATATTTATAAGTCTACTATTCTTCCATGCTTAGAATATTGCAACCACATATGGTCTAGTGCTCCTGCTATATATTTAGAGATCCTTGATAAAATCCAAAGAA
>OZ038508.1:29686500-29699000 GCA_964036315.1 Acanthosepion esculentum | reverse complement strand
CTTTCCATCCTTGGAATGTCTGAGAAAGACCGAATGCAGTGGCAGGTGTTAGATCATAAATTCAATGAAGGATCCAAAATTGCAAATTACATAGAGCTTTTTTTTTTTTTTTCCATTCTAGCATGGTGAAATATATAAACATTGTAAAATGAAGTATTATTACTTCAACATAATCATAGCAACGTGTGGACACCTGCATGTCATGTAATGGTTATGTTGTAACCTATGGAATGTTACTGAATAGAATAATCCAATGAAGGTTGATAATGAAGGATAATACTTAAGACAAGAACAACACATATAAGATTTGCCAGCGGCACATAGTAGTAGTCAGCTGCTAGAAGCTCGTCTAGTGAATTCCACAATGAATCTCCAACTGTAGACCAACATACAGTAAATGGGGACATACCCATTATCGTCTGTGTATGCTACAACAGGTTAGAAAGTTTGTCTTGCTAGTACAATTACAACTGAATAGTGAGTTGCCCCATACTTTCAGCCTTGTACCATATCGAAGCTATGCTTAGAAAAATACCTAGACACGACACACACACGTGTGTGTGTGTGTGTATGGGCACTTCACCGTGATGTAATGGTTAGAAAGCTTATCTCACTAGAACAATTACAACTGAGTAGTGAGTTTGATCCATTGACTGGGTGCTATAGCCTTGGGTGGCAACTGGTCTAGGAGAAGGAAAACTCTGAATTCAAAACTGTATGTAGCTCTGGTGAAGCATATACTAAGCAGCTAAGGAAAGGATTGTTTGCAATGACTATAGTTGGCTTCGTTTTTTTTGTATTTTAATATACATAGATTTCAGTTTTTCTAATGGCTGCAACTGTCTTGTCTGGAATTCGAACTCAGTACTACTTTCCACTACACTACATGCAAGTCCAGTCAGCATTAATGCACAGCCAAAAGTTTAATTTCTATGTCTACAGTGCATGAGGATATCAATAAGTATTATCAGAAAATGTTTGATGGAAACACCATAAGTTGTAGAAAGAACAATAACAGCTACTGGAATTGAGAAATCTATTTTCCTGAAAGTGTTTTAAGAGAAAGATCTGAAAAATTTCAACCAAAAATAGCATTGGCTCTTCAGGCAATGAATACTAAATGTTTACTTATAAGGAAATGGTTAATATTAGTATTACTGTTTGTATCTAGACACTGAATGCTTATATTTCATCTATACTGAACAAGGCTGTTCTTTTGTCATATCAACTTGTAGAAAAGGGTACAATTACTAGCCTTAGTATATATTAAAACTAATGCCTCTGAATGTTTCTTTAACCTTTTCGCAGACATTGTTCCATAGGTGGAACATATTTTAAGAATCTTTGATACCACACAAGCATTAATTTTTATTGATAATATACACAGAAAAGACTAAAATACACTATGCTCTTACACATCATGTTGCCATGTTTCAAATTTCGCAACCATCTCTGGGCACTAAAAAGGTTAAATGAATACATGCTTAGTATAATTTTATTTGTGATTAAAATTTGTTTATTCAATCTTTGGCATTTGTAGGGTGGTGGTATTCTTAACTCATATAGTCTGCATACCAGTAATAACCAATAACTTAAAATAAAGGTTAAGTGACAACAAGTCTTACAATACTCAAGCACTCTTCTCAGCCTTCTAGCTATCTTCAATGATGCGGTCATCGGGACGTTTCAAACTCTTCCCCTAATCTAGTTCCTGTCCTCTCTATTTTCCTAGAATTTTCAAGAGTGTTCCTAGTATTCCAAAAACAACTGATATGACTCACTTTAACCTCCTATAAATTCCTCAAGTCACTGTCAATGTCTAGATCAGTGTTTTTCAACCAGTGTTTCTGGACACACTAATACAACCTGAAAGGTAGCCAGATGCACCCCCAAGTTAACAGAAGAGTAATTTAAGAACTATATTTAAAAAGTCTTTATTTTTAAAAAGTTAGAAACACTAAGCACATGTAATAAGGTCTTAAAAATAAACTCATTTCAAGAGAGTTCTGTAGTGTTGCAGTTCAGACCAGATACCAGGTTCTTCCAGTCAAACACTTGTAGCTTAATGCAAGGAAAAAAGAAAAAAAAAGAAAAAAGGAAAAGAGAGACGATCTTGTAAGGGCTGGCTGTAAGCAAGTGAGGTGGGGTGAAGGAGTGAACAGTCTAACCATCATGTCCTCCTTTCCATGAAGTGAGTGGTCCTCTGTCTTAGGCTGCTAGGGACCACTGTCTTATAGAGACAAGTGTTCTTTGTCCTGTCAGTTTTTGTCTAAAAATATTAAGAACCCAGGGTCTGCTGGCCTGGTGCTTGTGAGGTCGGCGCCACTCAGTTGACCTTCTTTGTCAAGATGATAATTGTCAAAATGTTATCAGCTGACAACCTGCAGATGTCAGCTGATATCTTAAGGAAACAACTGATGTTGCTACAATTTCTATATTATTTTTCTATTTTCAAATTTCATGACTAATTTTTCTTTATTAAAATTTAAAGTGCATCCCCAAAGTTTTAGTTTTTCTACAAGTGAGCTCCAAAGTTAAAAAGAAAAAAAGCAAAAAAAAAAGCATTGAGAAATACTGGTCAAGATATTTATTATTCAAATTGTATTATAATTCTGCTTGTTCCTTAGCATATGTGTTACACTATGTCAATACCTCAGAAATAATGGACTATTCAGTTTTTGATTGTGAGGAGAGAAGGAAAAGACATATCAGAGAGGCTTTCTGGTTTCAGTGAGAAAAAGAAAGAAAATGAGGTGATAACATTCATGTTTAAATATCCACATCAGTGAAATCTTGTCAATTTCAGATCTTTTCCTTTTTACCCTCTTACTTCTTTAATGACCTGCATTAATACTGCTGATTGTTATTACAATATTTGGTTAAAGTTGTTAAGCTCAAATATATAAGAATGTAATAAGGGAATTTCTATGGGTACTTTGTAATTGTGGAACTCTAAATGAGCTTATTTATTCATTAAATCAGAAAATTCAAATAGGAAAATGAATTTTCATGGATACTGCTAGTGTTAATGTTAATACAACTGATAATGGAAGCATGGTGGAGTAATGGATTGTGGCCCTGATTGAGAAATCGGAGAGCCGAGTTCAAATTCCAGTCAAGTTCATTATCTTCACTTATGAGTTAATACCCTTGAGAAAGTTACAAATCCATCTCTTCTCCCACTAGCTATGGGTAAATAGCAGGACAGACTGGGTTCTATAGCTTGGCAACTGGTCTAGGAGAAGGAAATATTCTGAATTCAAAACCTCCAACTATGGGTAAATAGTAGTGAAGTCTGGGCTCTGTAGCCAAGGTTGGCAACCAGACTAGGAAAAGGACAATGAATTCAAATCCAGAGCTAGAGTCCCTAAGATAGTCTTATGTCATGTCCAATCTCGTTGTGACAATGCCAGTGCCAAGTTGTATTGGCCTCCGCCTTTCCCTTGGACAACAGGAGTGGCATGAAGAGGGGAGATGTTCTGCATGAGCAACTGCCCAGGCCTGCACCCTGGAGGGGGCATAAGTTTTTGGGTGAAGATTTAGGGTCTCTCGAGACAGACAGATGCTATATATACAACTGATGAGAGAGTCGTCTTCAGAGAAAGGGTAAAAAGAATACACAAGCTCATAAAAACAATGTAGGAAAGAAAGCAAAGGTTTCTAAATTTGTATTGTATATAGAAGCATTATGATCATAATCACTGACTTTGGTTACAGAGTAACCATTGTACTATGAGGGGAAAAATGACTTCAGCCATGACAGGAAAAATTTTTCTGTGAGGCTACATGCAGACATGCAGCTTAAAAATATGACAAAAATGATATAGTTAAAATGAGTTTGTTCTAACCAAAAGCATTGACTACTAAGAACATCCCCTACCCAAATTTATAGACAAATCATAGAGATGGGTGCTGGGATTTCTTCCTGGCCTATAAAAACAATTCTTGGTCACAACCCCGACATCATTTTTGTTCTTTCTTGTTTTGAAGTCTGATTGCTATAATCCATGGCGACTATATTAGTATAATATGCTATGACCACAATTCTTACTTTGTGAACTTTTTTTTAAAAAAATAAATATATATATGTATGTATGTATGTATGTGAGAGAGAGAGAGAGCGAGCGAGCGAGCATGGTGGAGTAATGGATAGCAGCTTGAATTGAGGAATCGGAGAGCAGAGTTCGAATTCCAGTCAAATACATTACATTCACTTACGTACTAATACCCTTGGAGAAGGTATAAATCCTCCTCCTCTTCTTCTCCCATCAGCTATGGGTAAATAGCAGGGCAGACTAGGTTCTATAGCCTTGGATGGCAACTGGTCTAAGAGAAGGACAACTCTGAATTCAAAACCTGCAAAGGTTTGTTTGGGGACCTTGTGGCATGTAGTGCACCAGGTCTGTATTCAGCTCTTCAAAAAGGGTGGTTAGTTCTGCACAAAACCTTCACCATTATAATCAAATCTCATGTGCTGGTGTCGGGCTGTTGGTTTCTAGGAACTGATCTGCTTGACCCTCATATGTCGAATTTGACATGAGAGTTGAGAATATATATTAGCAACTAGGTCTCATCATTTTATTGTTGAACTAGCTTGATGCAACCCTATGGTCTATTCTCATAGTTTCTTTACTCCCACCTACAATCTTCAAAAATTTAAATGCAATGCCAATCGCCATCTTCCTGAATCCTGTTCTTTTATTGTCATCTCCACACAAAAATCTTGTTCTCTTTCACTCTGTAAACTCTTGCATCTTATTTAGTGGCATTATTACCTTGCTTGGGGGTGAAATGAGTGCATGTGAGATATATATAAAAATGTTAATAAGTATACTTGGTTGGTGTAAAAAAACCCGGATAACCTTTGTCATATCCTCTTCAACCAGCTTACCCTGAAGATCCATTTAGGTGAAACCTAGGTAGGTAGTTCCTGGCTCATTAGAATTTTTATATATATATATATATATATATATATATATGTGTGTGTGTGTGTGTGTGTGTGTGTGTGTGTGTCTGCCTTTTCAACCCTGATATGAATTGTCTGCCAAAATAGCCTGTTCTCCATGAGGTGAAAAGATTCTTTTTGCGATTATTCATCATATAGCTCTGTACAAATAAAATACATCAAACTCTTTTTGAGGATCAATTTTAATACTTTTTACATTACTCGGACCCACTTGGATAATACACCCATGGCATTTATTTTACCTTTACTATATATATATATATATTATATATATAAAATCATATTTTCATTCAAACTTGTTTCATTGAACAATATTGTGTCTACTTATTTTTATACTGATCCTTTCCAGTTTTTTAATAAGTTTCTTGATGTTGAGATGAAATTCATTAAGGAAGCTGCCATAATTTATTTTAACCCATGTACTTTCGACCTTTTCTAAGATCATCTTTAAGAGTAAACAACATGCTATTGTAACTGTGATAAAATCTGCATTCCATTGTCATAGTGATTTTTAAAAACAAGAGCAAATGTGTTCTGTTATAGTAATTTTACAATTTTTAAATTTATCTGTTGTAGTTATGGAATTTTTTTACAAAAGTAACTAGTATAAGGGAGCTACTAGGAATTGATAGAAATAAAAAATTGGCATTAGTATATAAATGTTATATGCAATTTAATATGTTGCTGCTATATTCATAATAAATTTTGTTGAGTCTTGGCTGATTGCTTTTGAGATAGAGGGCCGAGACAATTTGAAGTTTTTGTTTATTATTTTCATAGTGTAGTATATTGATATTGTTAACAAGTATTTTCCTGTATTGTGAAGGTGGACAGGAATGTGTTTTAAATGTTTCAAATATATCATATATATATATATCACAAAGGAGAAACTTAATACATCATTAAAAAGTTTGGTAATAATTTATTTCAGACAGACAACCAGAGTTATAAAATAGTTTAAATCATCCATAACCATCCAGGGTGTGTGTGTGTGTGTGTGTTGTAGCATACCTACAGGCGATAATGGGTATGTCCCCATTCACATAAATACAGTAGAAAATACTGTATGTTGGTCTGCAGTTGCAGCTTCATCTCCAGCCGTGCTGGTCAAACTCTCTGCCTGGAGGCAGAGAGGCTCCTCAGATGAGGCTATGTTGAAGGGTAGAGTCTCATCCTAGGAAACAGCTACCTGACACTGTTTTATACAGGGTCTACGAGGAATTTTTGGTCGAGCCTATGGGCTCAGATACCTCACATTAAATTCAGTCTTGTGCCATATCTGACCGCCTGGGGTGGTTGGTAGATATCCTGCAGTTGGAGATACATTGTGGAATTCACTTGGCTCACTTCTAGCAGTTGACTACTTCTACACACCACTGACAAATCTTGTGTTGTTCTTGTCCTAAGTATTATCGTTCTTTACCAACCTTCATTTGATTATTCTATTCAGTAACCTTCCCTAGGTTACAACAATTAGTATACTTGGTATTATTGTACCCTGTTCTTTTTCTTTCCCTTAATGTGTATTAAGAATTTTGTCAATTACACTTGAATACTGTCAATTATTCTACAAAAAAAAAAAAAAAAAAATTGTAATATAGAAATAAATTTTACAAAATTAAATTGTGCTTGAAAATTCTATTGAATTATAAATTGGGTCAAAAGAACAAACTGTCTTTAAATCTACATAAAATGTTGAAAGCTCATTTTAGCTAATAATTTGAAAACTGATCAGTAAGAAGCAGTTTTTTTATTAGCACTTTTACTATTTTTGGTCAGAGAAAGAAAATTATAAAGCCTATTCAATTAATTTCAAAGAAATTTCTACAATATGGAAAAGCAATCCTTTATTTCCTTCTTTTTCATAGACTTTAAGACAGAATTAATGTTATAGAGACATTTTATTGGAAGATAAATACACGATTGCTACTCTTCCATTGTCAATAATTTTCTATTGAAATTTGCATACATCTCTTGCTTCCATTTGCAGCTTGATTCAATTTGCATAATTTGTTGTTTTTTTGTTTTTTTTTCTCTATCTTACCCTTTCTTTATTATCGGGTTTTTTTTATTTCCTCTTTTGCTGAAAAGAATTTGTATTCTCCTCGCACTGACTCCCAAGTAAAATCTATTCATTTACTCAGATGGCTTCAGGAAAAGAACATTCCTCATGTTTTACTTAAGAAACAAAACAAAAATCAAATAATACATTTTCTTTCACAGCATATTAACTTCTACACAGAATGTCTATAAAGTTCTTGTGCAACTAAGAACTTCTTTTTTTTCAGAACAAGAATTTAAGTATCAGACCAAATGCAAAACTGAAACGCGCTCACATCTTTTTACATTCAGACTATTTTCCTCATCTTTGTTGTTACTATCGCAACGTTTTGGTCATTTTGCTCTCTGGCCTTCAGAGTCTTTGTCAGTTAGGGAAGTCTTGAAACTGCAGACTTAGACTCAGTGAAAACAGTGATCAATAACTGAGCAAGATGAAAGAACAAGTTGAGATATACCTAGCAGAATGAGAACAGCCAACCCATATAGATTAAATAAAGTGTTCAATTAGAAATTCCCTGAAGATTACCCAGATTGACAAGCACTTAATGAAGATTGGAGGGTACAACAGCTGAATCACTGTGATAACAACAACAAATAAGGCGGCAACAGTCCAAATGCAAATAATGATAATTCCTCATTCAAGAAACTCAGACAGAAATGTGAATATCTGTTGTATCCTGGAAGAGGTTACAAACAGACAAAGGTGGTACTTAAGTGAAAGGAACAGCAACAAAACCATAGAAGAAAGAGAGGTTTATTGTAAAAGAGAATACACTTCTGAAAGACAGGGAATCAGTTAGCAGGTTAGCAATTCCCGAAGCAAGTCTCAGGTATTTCCTGTACACACTATATATATTTACTGATATAGTCAGTCCACAATAAGCAATAGGGAGAGTGGAACATTCCATTACAACAATATCTTTTTCCTATTTGTCTATATTCCTGAAATGAGGTATTGCTACTATTTATATTGTTTGAACTGTTATCCATATCTTTGTCATATTCACAATGTTTTGGCCATTGTACACTCCAGCCTTTTTCAGGTGACATACGTTGGAATTTCAAACCAAACTCTTTATTTCATCTGCTGGAGAGTTGAGTTACGAAAGGGAAAATAACTAAAATGAAGATATCCAGAAAAGGCATGACACATGGAACTAAAACAATCTACCCTGGTGAATGAAATAATGGGTTCAGTTTGAAATTGCAACATATATCACCTGAAGAAGGCTGAAGCATACAACAGCTGAAATATGAATATGACAATAAAAATGATAACAGTTCAAATAATGTAAATCTTTTTCCTAGAGAGCTCTTTACACTATTGTTACGTCTTCATTGCACTGAATGAAGATAACACAATCAAGAAGTAACATTATTTACATTATTCGGACTATTGTCCTCATCTTTGTTGATGTATTTATCACGTTTCGGCCGTTGTACACTCCGGCCTTCTTCAGGTGGTTGAAATGTCGAACTGAAACCTTTATTTCACTTGCTGGGGTAGACTGTTCTAGTTCCACATGCCATGTCTAATGGATGTCAGTTATGAGTTATCTTCTGTTAATTCACCTCTCCAAATTCTCCACTGCCTTAACCGGGTATTGAACTCACAATTCTTTGGGTCCTGTCACAGTGGATAAAGGCGTTGGTTAGATCCAGTGACAGGACCAAAGAGTTGTGAGTTCAATACCTGGTTAAGGCAGTCGAGAACTTGGAGAGGTGAATTAACAGGAGATAACTGATAACTGACATCCATTGGACATGGCATGTGGTACTAGAACAGTCTACCCCAGCGAGCGAAATAAAGGGTTCAGTTTGACATTCCAATCACCTGAAGAAGGCTGGAGTGTACAACATCCAAAACGTTGTGATAAATATGGCAACAAAGATGAGGACAATTGCCCCCACCCCAAAAAAAACATATATCAAACAGTCTTGAAGTTTATAGACTTCTGCGTCATGCTATGAATATACACAAACTCCATCAATATTTTTTCCATGAATTTTAAATTTCAGCCATTTATGCTAAGCAAGAGAAAAAAAATCTTTTTTGTGTGAATTCAAATTCTTGTTGTCACTGTTATGTCTTCATTGCACTGAATGAGGAAAAAACAATCAAGAAGTAGTATGTCACTTGAAGTCTACATAGTCTTGCTTAAATAGGTAGTAAGCAGATGAGCTAGATATCTAACTACTTGTTTATTCCTTATTCTGACGATTCTCAGCATCTGTATTTATCTGTCTATATTTCTGAGATGAGGTATTATGTACACTATTTATATTATTTGGACTATTGTCCTCATCTTTGTTGTCATATTCATCACAACATTTCAGTCGTTGTATGCTCAGTCTTCTTCAGGTGGTTGGAATGTCAAACTGAAACCTTTATTTCACTTGCCGGGGTAGACTGTTCTAGTCCCACGGGCCATGTCTAATGGGTGTCAGTTATCTCCTGTTAATTCACCTCTCCAAGTTCTCCCAAAGAGTTGTGAGTTCAATACCTGGTTAAGGCAGTGGAAAACTTGGAGAGATGGATTAACAGGAGATAACTGATAACTGACATCTATTAGACATGGCACGTGGGACTAGAACAGTCTACCCCAGAGAGCGAAATAAAGGGTTCAGTTTGACATTCCAACCACCTGAAGAAGGCCGGAGCGTACAATGGCTGAAACGTTGTGATAAATATGGCAACAGAGATAAGGACAATAGTCCGAATAATGTAAATAGTGTCTGTATTTATGTATTTGGATGAGTGTCCAAGTCCTCTTCTGGAAAGCCGTGTTCATCTCCACAACAACTATGATGACAGATGCAATTGTCTTATAATAATTTCAAAATGGATCCAGAATCTCATAATTTGAACAGTTTCTAACTAGATATACCATTATTAATTTTTGAGTAGTATTTTTTTCCATCTTAATTTCAGTTGTTTTTTATTGCAGCTTCTCAAACTGTCACTCTACAAACATTAGCAGTTAGTACAGACCTAGAATAAAGAGACACCTTTGTGCATATCAGAAATAATAGTGTGGAGAAAAACAAAAAAAAAAGTAGGAAGAAATGTTATAGATGTGCAGATGGTACAATGGATAGTGGCTCAGAATGAGAAAAACGGAAAGCAGAGTTCAAATTCTAGCCAATTTTGGGACATTCACTTACATATAAATACCCTTGGGAAATGTATGAAGCTATATCTTTACCCCAAAATATGAGTTAAATAGCAGGACAGACTGGGTTCTATTGTCTTGGATGGCAACCATTCTACAGATAGTGACTTGATAAAAATCACCCATTCCCCAGCAAGCCTAGGCTGCCCATGGGGATGTATCGGCTCATGAAAATGCATAGTGATTGAAATTTTTTTGCTGTGCAAATTGTACATTCAGCTGCAAGTGGAGAAAGTGTTTATTTTTGTTAGAGTTAAGAATTCTACACTAGAGTGGCTTCGTGAACAAAACATTAAATGTATTGCTATAGGACCAAGCAAGTTTGTATATGGAACCCAAATTTCCCTATTGAATAAAAATAATCTTAAAAGTTCTAGTAGTTAAAAAAAAAAAAAAAGAAAAAAAAAAAAAAAAGAGAAGTCATTTGTGATTTTAGCCTATGGTCTGGTGCTCATGCTATTTACCTGGAGCTCATTGATAAGATCCAAAGAAGAATCAACAATATTATTGGTCCTGATCTGGCAGCTTGGCTTCAGTCACTTGGCCACTGCTATAAGGTTGCCTCTGTGCCTTTTTTTATAAATACTTTCATGGTAATTGTTTGGATGAACTCTTCATTATGGTACCTAGACTTTATGAATGTAAGTGCAATACTAGACTGGTGTTGGGATCTCGTCAATTTACAGCTGAACTGGCTAGCTGTAACTTTAAGTTCTATGCTAACAGTCTCTTTTTTTGCACTTCTCACTTGTGGAACTCCCTTCCGGCTCCATGCTTTCCAGCCAACTTTAAGCTGCAAAAATTTTAATGCAATGTCAATCACTATCTACTGCCCTCTTGATTACTTTTCTCTTTCCGTTCATTATTAATGTTTCTGTTCCTAATTCCTCCACACCCTGTAACCTCTTGTGTTTTAGTGATTTTACTGTCTTGCTTGGAGTGATACTGATTATAAAAAAATTAACAGACTCTCTTGAGTGAGATACCATTGCATGATCTTGTGCACCGTGATGATTGCATTCACAATGAGCAATCAAGTCATTTCTTGCAAGGTTTTGGGCAAAATATTAAATCAACCAAGTCAGTCTTTGGAATAACTTATGGATCCTAATACAAGATTAAACTACCATCATGATGCCAAGACCAAACAACAGTCCATGCAGGTTCTCTCTGGGCAAAAATAAAATTTAAACACAAAATACATCAAAAAAGTTACCAGCCTTGGCTTTTTTTTTTTTAGAATAAGCAAGGTATTTTGATGACCGATTCAGGGGAGTGAAACAAGTTAATGAAAAATACAAAATGCTGTGCTGATTAACTCTTTAGCATTGAAACTGACCTGTAAATATCAACTCTCAATGTTCCACCTACTGTAACCTGCCTTATGTATACTCCACCATAATATAGGATGATATCATAGCAAATAATGCAGGATATCACATAAATAGTGAGACTTTAAGATTCAGCATTCATGGGGCAGATTTGTGTATGTTGAATACTAAAAGGGTTAAAGAATGTGTTGAAAGAAAAATTGTAAAGAAAACAAGTTAAGATCCAGAGACGGGTATGCAATGTAATTGGCCCTGATCTGGCTTCTCATCTGCAGTCTCTCTCTCACAGATGCACTGTCGCCTCTCTCTGTCTCTTTTATAAATACTTCCATGGTAATTGCTCCGATGAGCTGCTATCGCTGGTTCCTATGCTCCATGAATTCGAGCATCCTACGAGGCTGGCATCCCGTTCCCACCCTTTCACTGTTGAAACTGTTAAATGTAGACGTCTCTTCTACTCCAATAGCTTCATATCTCGCACCTCACGCCTATGGAACTCCCTTCCTCATTCCTGTTTCCCCGCGGACTATGATCTCCAACTATTCAAGTGTAACATCAATCAACATCTCCAGTTGCCTTGATCTATCCTCTATCCTTCTCCACATCCTTTCCTCTAACACTCCTATTTGCTCTCGCTCCAAATCCTCTGTAACCCCTTGCGTGCTAGTATCTCCCAGCCTTGCCTGGTGAAAAGCTTAAAAAAAGCTTAAAAAAAAAAGTTGTTGCACCTACTCACAGGACTCAAAAGATCATGGATGTTTTGAAGAATCTAGAGTTTCCGTGCATAGACCATCCATCCTATTCACTAGAACTTTCTCAATTTATTCCATTTCCAAAAGTCAGAGGTTAAAAGAAATATATTTTATATGATTCCATGGTGGTAGTAGCAGCAAAGAATTATTTCGTTTACCAAATATCAGAAATTTGGTAGTAAGACAAAAAAAAGAAAAGTCTGTTGAACTGAAATGT
>OZ038508.1:29646500-29681500 GCA_964036315.1 Acanthosepion esculentum | reverse complement strand
TTGCTGTACCTTTGTCGACTCATCCAACTCTTTGAATCCACTGCACTCTCTTCAGATTGACACCCAAATACTCTAAAATGTTTGTATTGAAGCTTCCAGCAAGAATGCCAAGCAGTACAGTATGCCAAATTTCTGGCAGAGTGAATTGTTTCATGGTACTCTTTTTATCATAGACAGTGCCCAACCCATTTTTGTACATAAAGATTATTTTTAACATATTTTAATTTTTTTTTTTTTTTCACATAAAGACTATTCTCAACATAATTAACATATTATTAACATATTATTAACATATTTTAATTACATAAAGATTTTTTTTTTTATTAAATTTATTTTTTATTATTAAATTTTGTACATAAAAATTATTTTAACACAGAAAAAAAAAGGTTAGTAATATTCAACCCACCCTGTAGATGCTGGCCCTAAAAGTTCAACCCATCTTAACCAGCCCCATGTATACTCTGCCATGATATATGACAACATCATAGCAAATAACACAGGATACCACACAAACAGTGAGACTTTGAGAGCTGATATTTATGGGCTAAGTCGAATGCTAAAGTCTTAAATAATATAAATAATTATTTTTTTTTTTTAAATTTGCAATTATTTTAAATTTTGTAGTAAGATGCTTTATCCTGTGCTATAGGCATTGTTTCTTGTGGGGGATTTACAATCAATTTAAATAACAAACTGAACCCCTTCTAAAATTTAGAAAATTGAAAAAAAATTTTTTTTGTTTTTTATATTCAGTAATTATTCAATTATTTTTATTCATTCAGTCATGCTAGCTCAGACATGCATGAGTCTGTCAGGCCTACCATCTCTGAAAAGGATCTGAAAATTTGTATAGCCTGGACTGCCTTGAATAAAATGGATGTAATCTGGAAATTTGATCTACCAGACAAACTGAAGCAGAGATAATTTTGCACCACTGTAGTGTTGGTTTTAATGTATAGTGCCACTACCTGGGCATTAATTAAAACCCTTGACTCCAAGCTAGATTGAACCTACACTCAGATGCTGAAAGCTATACTTAACATCTCTTGGAGACACATCAAGCTTATTCAATAGTGTTATATAGGAATATAAAATGTCACTGCCGACACTTGAGTTTGAACTTAGATCACCACTGAGCAAACACGGACAATCTCATTATTGAATTAAGTAGACCATTTGACCATAGAGGAAACGCATATATGGAAGGTAGCGTGATGTCTTATGTGTTTGTTATTCCTAGTCTATCCTCTATTATTATACAGATCACCATTTCTAGTCTATCATCTATTATTATACAGATCACCATTTCTAGTCTATCCTCTATTATTATACAGATCACCATTTCTAGTCTATCCTCTATTATTATACAGATCACCATTTCTAGTCTATCCTCTATTATTATACAGATCACCATTTCTAGTCTATCCTCTATTATTATACAGATCACCATTTCTAGTCTATCCTCTATTATTATACAGATCACCATTTCTAGTCTATCCTCTATTATTATACAGATCACCATTTCTAGTCTATCCTCTATTATTATACAGATCACCATTTCTAGTCTATCCTCTATTATTATACAGATCACCATTTCTAGTCTATCCTCTATTATTATACAGATCACCATTTCTAGTCTATCCTCTACACTATTGAACAATCAAGAGTGATTTGGACCACTATATGGGTTACTTTTCAAGCGAGTATTATTGAGCAAGTACTATTTGTGTGAGTGACATACGAAGGTGTCTGACACCAGCATTGTTACTCTAGTTGCATGTGTGATTAAACATTTCCACTACAACTAGCATTACGAAAGTGACGAGTATTCATTGACATCACAAAAAAATAGTAATATAAAAAAAAATTTTTTTTAAAATTACCATTTGCTGAGGAGTATTTTTGATATAAGCAGTAGAAAATTTGTGCAGATTAAAATTTGCTGTCAGCTATTAAAGATTTTATTCACTACAGTGAATTATACCCTGTAATGAATATCAGAGACTAGGAGGTAATGATTGCAGGGGTAATCACTATTATGAATTAAATAAGATGGTATGATGGTTCCATCAGATCATAGGAATAAGTGTATAGTTATATTTATACAAAAAAATTAAAATTTATCATATTTTTAACTATAAAAAACTAATTCAAATATAAAGCAAAATAATGCTAAAATTATCAATAATGAAAATAGTATTTACACTATTTATATTGGACTATTGTCCTCATCTGTGTCCAAATATGAATAGTTTAAATAATGATAACACCTCGTCCCAGAAATACAGACAGGAAATGAATTTACAATTACTTTTCTAGATTTATTTATTTTGTAATGCCCATTGTAGGAGAGACTTTGTAAATCACAGATACAATAGTAACGCCTTCTAACAAAACTAGCTCACGTGCTGCTAATTCCCATATATATATTTTTCCTTTACCCATCATGCGATCTAATTATTTCAAGATGAAGTTAACTGTGCTTGTTCTCTGGTGATTCGTGTTCAAACCCAAGTGTCAGCAGCGACACTTTATTCCTATATGGCACCTCCC
The DNA here is from genome assembly GCA_964036315.1 of Acanthosepion esculentum. NCBI lineage: Eukaryota > Metazoa > Mollusca > Cephalopoda > Sepiida > Sepiidae > Acanthosepion > Acanthosepion esculentum. The sequence goes on along the minus strand of OZ038508.1, from coordinate 29,678,947 downwards.
CTTTGAGATGACTTCCTTTAGAGTCTATACGTCTTCAGCTTCAGTTCAGTATTTAGAAATTCAGTTGCTATTCTTTTTCTCTTACCATAAAACCTTGGTTCAACAATTTCTGATGGCGTGGATGTCAAACGTGTCATACAAAATCTCCATAGGTACCTCTTTTCAGAGACTTTAAATCAGTGAATCTGCGTTTTAACTGATTAAGATGTTCCCATCTTTGTCACTGTACCATGGATGACATTTTGCCAATACATTTTTTTTTAAAACGCCATCTTTCCAGAATTCTTTTCCACATTGATACATTTTAAAAGTAATTTATCTCCAGGTTTGAGGTATTTACTTATATTGTTATTTCTTGATGCTCTCACCTTATGTTCTGGTAATAATTTATTAAAAATGGACTTATCTTCCTGGCAAACATCAACTCTACAGGCAAAATTCTAGACAAGGTTTGGTGTTATTCTGAAAACACTAAGTAATTGTTATAGCATTACTTCATCTGACTCCTCTTTGTCTGACATTTTAGGGCCCTTTTAAACATATCGACAAACTGTTCTGCTTATGTCTTTTGATCGTGGGCGATAAGGGGGAGTAGTAATATGTTCTATTGTTAATGATTTACAAAAAGCCTTAAATTCACTGGACGTGAATTGTGACCCGTTGTCTGAAACAATAGGGTCAGGAACACTGAACCTTGCAAAAATCTTGTATAGGAAATTTGTTACCGCGGTAGTTGGTCTACATTTTAATATTTCTTGCCATTTAGTGTAACTATCAACTATCAGTAGATAGTATGCCTCATTTAACGGTCCTGTGAAGTCTGTGTGTATTCTGGACCATAGCATATCGGTCTTTGGCCAAGGTTGAATTTTGATAGGTGGTGACTTCGCTGCCAGAGCACAACCTCTGCATGATTTCAATAAATTTGATATCTTGATCCAGTTTTGGCCAATAAGTATAATACCTCATTAAGGATTTAATTCTAGGAATTCCTGGATGCCCTATGTGAAATTCTTTTAGCATACGTTCTTGCAATGATGCTGGTATCACAATTCTTTCTGCAATTACTTCTTCATTTTCATTATAAAGTCGTCTTTTTCCAATTTAATTCTTATTCCCTCCAATGTTATGGGCAGTTTTCTTAGAGTATTGTATAATACATTATTAATTTCATTTTTCAGCTCTTAACACCACAATTACTGTGTACTCAAGCGGTTGGCAGAATTTTGGTATTAGTCTAGATAATCCGTCTGCATGACTTAATTTTTTGGATGGTAGAACTTCCATTTTATAATTATAGTTCAATATGATAATTCCCCAGCGCTACAGTCTACTTGCCGCATGTGTGGGAACATCCTTTTTTGAGCCATATATGGACAATAATGAATGATGGTCTGTCTGTTGTATGAATTCTCCATCATGTATGAATTTATGAAACTTTCATAGCAAATATGATGGCCAAGGCTTCCTTTTCTATCCAGCTGTAGCTTTTTTTTTCAGCTGCAATTAATGACCTTGAAGCATGAGCTATTGGTCTCATTTTTTGGTACCCTCATATTTGTGTAGTATCACTGCTCCAATACCGGAATCACTTGCATCTGATGTATCCACAATCTTTAATTTAGGGTCAAAATGAGCTAGTGACAAATCCAACATTAAGACTTTCTTGATGTCTTCAAAAGCACTGACATTTGTCTGACCAATTCTATTTTTACATCTTACTTTAGCAGGTTATTCATAGGTGCTCTTAATTCTTAAATTTTATTTTTACATTCTTAATTTCCATAAAAACAAATTTCCTCTTGAGATGTTTTTAAATGAGTTAAAGACGCATTCAAAGTCTTGTTAATTTTCCTTTTATGCTTCTTATCTTTACTCCAAGTATTTATCATGTTCACACACATTTTATTTTTCTCTATTTTTTGTATCAGCAACCAGTACTTTTGTGTCCTACCCCCCACCCCATAGCATTTTTTGATCTTGAAAATCAATTACTTTTGAAATGCTTACCTCCACAACCGTGGCAAGTATTAGGTATTGAGGGAGAGGGGTATTGTCTTTTTTACTGTTCTGTCAGGAGTTGAAAAATGTTTATAGTCTTTTCTCTGGATGCTATGTATTTTTGAAATGACTTTTTCCTCAATCCTTGCAGTATCAAATTTTAGATTTACAATATAATGACACTCTTCCACTATTTTCTGGAGAATTAATTTGGGATCCATTTCTAATTTAGCAAGTATCCTGGATCTTATCTCCGCATCCTTATTAGAAGTTAAACCCTGTATGAATATTAGGCATTTAAATAAATCCGGAATTAATTCATTTAATATGAACTTCTCACATTCTCAATTCACAACTCCTGCATAAGTGACAAAATCTTCATTGCACTTTACTAAGACATTGTCATCATGTATTAAATAATGAGCTCCTATCACCAACGATTTTTGATAGTATCACAACAATTTTATCCAAATTTATCTCACCTGGTTTTTTTGGCAAAATATAATTCACGTATTTTTCATATTCAACAGAGGGAAATTTCATTAATAATAAACAAACTTTCTTTTCATCATTCCAATGTGAACAATCCCTTTTGAAGATCCTTTTGTATTTTCTATAATAAACTGGAAAAGTTATGCCTTTGTCTGGATTGTATACAAATTTGCTGATTGAATTAGCAACAGCATCTGGAGTGAATGAATCTGAAGTCTTTTCTTCTGTTATTTTAGTCAAAAATTCGAAAAACTTCTGTTGTTGTAATTGCTGTTCATGTTGTTTTTATTGTTCTTGTTTTTGTTGCTGCAGTTCTTGTTCTTGTTCTTGTATTGCCAACATTTGAATCATGATAGCTTTTATTTCTTCCATTTTGCTGTGCTCCACTGAATATTTTGTAGGTTAATTTTCGAATAACTTCACCTGGTTATTTCTCTGTAGTCCTGCAAATATGATGTCTCTTTGGTGAAGTGGTAAATATTACTGAATATCCTACTACAACGTGTAGGATATATTTTATTTTTTCCTCATGTAAGTTCAATGAATACTTGTTGCCACTTTTGTAATGCCTGTTGTAAGAGAGACTTTGTAAATCAGATACAATAATAGTAACACATTCAAACAATAGTCACACGCTGCTAATTCCCATATATATTTTTCCCTTTACCCATCATGTGATCTAATTATTTCAAGAGGAGGTCAACTGTGCATGTTCTCTGGCAATCCGTGTTCAAACCCAAGTGACACTTTATTCTTATATGACAATTTACTTCAGATCAACATGGAAAATGTTCTTAAACAGAACGAGAGAGAGAGAGAGAGAGAGAGAACGGGATAGGGAGCGAGAGAGAGAGAGAGAACGGGATAGGGAGAGAGAGAGAGAACGGGATAGGGAGAGAGAGAGAGAACGGGATAGGGAGAGAGAGAGAGAACGGGATAGGGAGCGAGAGAGAGAACGGGATAGGGAGCGAGAGAGAGAGAGAGAGAGAGAGAGAGAACGGGATAGGGAACGAGAGTGAGAGAACGAGAGCGAGATAGATAGAGAGAGAGAAAGAGAGAGAGAGAGTAAGAGACAGAGAAAGCAAGAGAGGCAAAGACTTTATGGATTCAAATACAAAATTGTAATTTTTTTTCTACAAATTTGTTACCACATTCTTACCTGTGTCAAGAGTGTTTTGCCTGTTTCTTCACACCAATAAAACTTACTACCAAAAGTTATTTATATGATGTGCTTACAATAAATTACATAACCTGGTTTTGAATCAGTCTTTTACATCTCACGTGTTTATGATAGCAACCTGACCTAAGAAAAAACAAGCTCACAAGCTGTTAACGATAAGTTCACTTTGGGCACAATATATGCAGCAATATATCAAAAAAATTCAAAAGTACTGAAAAAAAAAAAAAAAAAAAAAAAAACCTATGAAAGCAACAGGACTACTGAAACATTCATTTTTCTGTTTCAAATGGATCTTCAAAAATTTAAATGCACTGTCAATCTTTATCTACTGTCCCGTCTTCTTTTCTTCTTACTCCTCAGCAATGTTTGTTTCTAACACTTCTACACCCAGTAACCTCTTATGTCTCAGTGGCTTTACTGCCTTGCTTGGGGAAAAATAGATTTTTAAAAATGTTTTACATTGATTTATTTCTGTCTACACTCCTAGCTTTCTAATATTTTGACCAGCATAAATTTTAAAACAAATACGACTATTTTTGCTGGAAAAACTCACTCACTGTGTGTTCGTGCATGTGTGTGAAGGTTAGCTTTTTAGAAGATTATATATATATTATTACTAGCAGCCATACCCAGCTGATTGATCAGAAAAAGTGTTCATTTAGAATGGAGCAAGAACAGCATCATGTTTAGATGTAACAGAATCTATCTTCAATTACTTTCTTTCATTAAAAAAACATTTTGAATTAATGCAGTTACTGATATAATAGAAGTAGTCTGTATTTATTCAATCGAAGTTAGCCGAGGACATGAAAGGGTAAAACAGGCAACATGAAGACCCACTTCAGACCACAATTATTTTGGAGTTTTTGAAATTCAATTTGTCAGTGTGCTACCAGGGATGTAAAAGAGGATACATTTATAAAGCAATTGTTAAGTTTGATGAAAATTGGTTGAAAGATCAATGAAAAATAAGAAACCAGTAAAAAAATTGTCATTTTTTGTTATTTATGCAGGTTTTCACTATCTGGCTGAACTCAATTATCAAGTTAAATGACTGTTAAACAATCAACTTATTGTTGGCTACAATTGAGTGAAGTTTGTATTAGATTGCTTGAAAATTGAGGGAGTTTTTAGTTTAAAATTTGTGCTGAAATCAATTTTCATTTTTCACTAAATGCAGTGGTGTAGAAATAAAAATGAGGTATCATTGTGTTTGTCAAGATCTAAGTAACCTACATACCAAATTTGAATGAAATCGGAGGAAAAAAAAGTTGAATTTACCAATTTTTGATCGGCTTTATAGATTATTGATTTTTTTAAAAATTATTGATTTTTTACACTAAGCACCTATCTCTTACATTGTACAAGGTATATGTCTAGTTTGGTCAAAATCAGTTGGATGGATTTTGAGTGAAAAGGTATCACACAGAAAGACAGAGACATCTTTTGTTTTATTTATATATATATATATATATATATATATAGATTATTATTAGACAGACATCTTGTGTTGATTAATTTTATTGATAGACTTTTCCAAGTTACGAATAATCCTTCTTTGATTAGAAGGAAATACAGAAGAAATATAATCCAAGCTTTCAACTTTCTTAAGTCATCATCAGGTTAGGTAGAGACAAAATAGAATTGGTGAGTGTAGTGAAGGGGGGCAACAATTGTTGTGATGTAGGCAAGGTGGGACATGTGTTTACTTTTTTCTTTTCTTTTTATGTACTTCTGAGGATGCAGCCTCATAAATTATGATTTTTCTTTTCTTTCTTTTTTATTTATAGATGGTTGTTTTTGTTGTGTGAGTATTGCTTCAAGGATCATAAGTCTGTCTTTACTGTTTGGTTTAGAAAGTATTTTGGCATTGTTTGAGTAGCTGTCTAACCAGTTATACTCATATGTTATATCATGTCATTCTTACAGCCTGAGGATTGCGGAATAATAGTATCAGCATCTAAGTGTCCACATGAAACTTTTAGCCATGGAAAGTCGTAACATGCGAGTATTGTTTTACTTTTTATATTATATATATATATATATATATATATATATATATATATATATACACACACACACACGAGAGAGAGATGATATTTTCTCTTATATTTTAATTAATAAAATATTTAGATATTTAAAAGAATAACAAAAAAAGTTTGCATTGTGATTTACCCAAGCAAGTGGGTAATATCCAGACATCCTCTCCATTGGATCTGCACTTGCCAAACAAGTGATTTTTTTCATTTTTTAAATATTGGGTTGGCTAAAAAGTTTGTTCACTTATTAATTAGAAAATGTACTTAATAAACTGTACAAACATTTTGGCCAACTGCATATTATAAAAATAATCCTATAAATTACAAACAAATGTTGTTCATAAAATTTTTTTAAGAATGTTAATAGCCGGTTATCAACACCTCTATAGGTTATTTAATGCCAAAATCTAAACATTTTGTATACAATTTTATAGCTTCAACTAAATATTTCGTACATAATTTTATACTTTCAGGGCAAATGTATGTTTAGATAGTTTGGAGATAAATGTATTGCTGGTAATTTTACTATAAAAATTTATTTTTATACACTAGTGCCGTATTGCTGGTAATTTTACTATAAAAATTTATTTTTATACACTAGTGCCGTATTGCTGGTAATTTTACTATAAAAATTTATTTTTATACACTAGTGCCGTATTGCTGGTAATTTTACTATAAAAATTTATTTTTATACACTAGTGCCGTATTGCTGGTAATTTTACTATAAAAATTTATTTTTATACACTAGTGCCGTATTGCTGGTAATTTTACTATAAAAATGTATTACAACTGGTCATTTTTTTTTTTTTTTTCTATAAATATATTGCTGGTATTCTTACCATAATGTATTTTTGTGCTTTGTGAACCACCAAACAAATCAAAACGCTATTTTCCATAGCTGGAAACCTAACAAATGCTACTATCTTGGGTCAGAGTGGATGTAGGAACAATAACAATTAGTAGGTGATTCTACACTCCTCAAAACCTCAAATCTCTCAATCAGAGGCTTTGTTGCTGGATGTAGTTTATCATCTGACCCAGAACTTTCACCAAGAAACTTTACCTCTTTTTTTATTGAATAATAAAATAAAAAAAAAAATAAAATAAAAAATCAATATTCCTTGGTGGAAAAGTAAGGAAAAAAGCCTCTACAATAACTCTTTTTCTAAATCAAACGTATTTCTTCATAAGCTCAGCCTACCTATTTCTACAGATAATATCTCCAGTCTTGTTTTGAAAATATATAAACAACAACTGATATTGATGTCTTGTACAGTACTGGGCTTCTTAGATTAGCTTTGATACCATAAAACTAATATAAGCCAAGGCGACCAATACAGAGTTGGGGGTAGAGAATAATTTGCCTAGGATGGCTTATGAACACTGTTCACTAATATCAGACATAGGATGCTGCATATTGAACAGGAAGAACCATATGATGGATTCCACAGATTTGGCAGCAGTAGTTAACAGAGGAGAGGAAAAGTGGTTATAATGTCTGACTGTTTATATGATCTGGACTAGTGTTATAGAAAATATATTCTAGAGAGAAATTTCTGTATTATCTATATTATATATAAGCAGAATAAAGATAACTAGACCCAATACTGTTGTCAAATGGAAATGGTCTATGATGATAGCAAATTATATCAGATACAAAAATGGGGGGAGGGGGTAAAAATGAAAAATGTAAAATTCAGAAAAATGGCATGAGAAACTGTAAATGGAGTAACAAGGCAAGAACTGATTAGAGGAAAGAAAAGAAAAAGAGGAGGAAAGAAAAGAAAAAGAGGAGGAAAGAAAAGAAAAAGAGGAGGAAAGAAAAGAAAAAGAGGAGGAAAGAAAAGAAAAAGAGGAGGAAAGAAAAGAAAAAGAGGAGGAAAGAAAAGAAAAAGAGGAGGAAAGAAAAGAAAAAGAGGAGGTAAGAAAAGAAAAAAAAGGAGGAAAGAAAAGAAAAAGAGGAAGAAAGAAAAAAGCAAAATAATAAAAAATATGAGGTGGCAATTTACAACATGACCAAAAGTAGATAATCAAGGTAATTAACTTTGGGAATTTCAAATTGAAAAAAAAAACTTAAAAGATTTGGAAGAGATCCCTTTGATGCAATGAAAAACTCTGATTATAAAGTGGCAAGAATAAAAAAGAAAGTCTTTAATAATGAAAGAAAGAGTGATAATAATTGGACATAATAAAAATGGTCCATTTTCCAAAGTAGAACTAACAAAAAAGCAGTGTTCAAAATGGCAACTTTTAAGGATAAAAATGGACAATTTCCAAGAACTATTTCCATCCTACACTGATTATGAAAAGTGGCAAGTAGTACAAGGGGATGCTGAAATGTATTTGGCTCAACCCAATTCCTAAAATCCCTTCTTAGTTAGGCCAAATACCTTTCAAAAGCAACATTGCAATACAAAAAAATTATTATAAATATAAAGTCTTTGATAAAGTCAGAATTATAGCTTGCCATATTTAGGAGAATTAAAAAAAAAAAAAAAAAAAAAAAAAAAATGAACTTTCTCGTTAACTATCAAATCTGTTCATATCAAAGAATTGTGCCAAGCTTATTCTCGTTCTTTACAAATGTAAAATTTAAATGCTATCAATAACAAGTTTGACACAAGAAACTGTTTTTAAGTTATGTCCATTCAGAACATAGGCAAATCATGGCTCTCTACAGATTCTTTTGCTTTGCTATCAGTGAATAGTACCTAGACTTTATGAATGTAAGCACTTTTACACAAAAGTGATTGCAACAAAATGGCCAGGAATTTGTAATTGGTTCTCTAATACCACTGGTGCTGATAGATTCAATAAATTGTAGTACTATGAACAAAGTTCTACCATCATATATAATAATAAAAAGTATGAGTTCTTTTTCTTAGTCCGTAATAGAGTTTCTTACTGTCAGATAATTATTAGCAATCTGATCTCACTAGTAAGTAATGCGAAAATCCATTGTTACAATAAGTCAATGAATGATCATCATCACTTGATGCTTTCATACTTCACTATGGCAAGCAACTTGATGTTTCTGTACATCATGTTGCTTGCCATAATGAAGTACGGAAGCATCATGTTGCTTGCCATAGTGAAGTACGGAAGCATCATGTTGCTTGCCATAGTGAAGTACGGAAGCATCATGTTGCTTGCCATAGTGAAGTACGGAAGCATCATGTTGCTTGCCATAGTGAAGTACGGAAGCATCATGTTGCTTGCCATAGTGAAGTACGGAAGCATCATGTTGCTTGCCATAGTGAAGTACGGAAGCATCATGTTGCTTGCCATAGTGAAGTACGGAAGCATCATGTTGCTTGCCATAGTGAAGTACGGAAGCATCATGTTGCTTGCCATAGTGAAGTACGGAAGCATCATGTTGCTTGCCATAGTGAAGTACGGAAGCATCTTGTTGCCATGGTGAATTACAGAAGCATCATGTTGCCATGGTGAATTACGGAAGCATCATGTTGCCATGGTGAATTACGGAAGCATCATGTTGCCATGGTGAATTATGGAAGCATCATGTTGCCATAGCATTTTTTTAAATTTAAAAAAATTCTAAAAATAATATGAAGCCTGCCAATAAAAAAAAAAAAAAGTAATTTCATAGAAATTAAAAAATATCTAATTTTTTCCTAGTTATTAGGTTATTCGAAAATAATGTCCAGTTTTAAAATTAAACTTTAAATACTGAATTAATTTATTTAAACAGTGTTTAAATCAGTCAAAATAAGAATTCTGAATAACTATGCATTTCTGTCATCAAGTTAAAATGTTATGCCTTTACGATAAATAGGTTTGGATGTCAAGAAATCTTTGAATGCAGTTTTTGCATCTTTTTTGCAATGGAATGTCTTAAAAGATATCAAGATTCTTGAAAAAGTGGAAAGAGATCAGGGGAATATGGCAGATGTGGCAAAGTTTTCATATCCCAAGTCGGTGGGCTTTGGCAGCATCATCCTGGCAACATGTGGCCAAGCATTTTCATAAATTAGAATTGAACCTCGTTGGTTAACCAGTATCAGTCACATTTTGCTTAACATGCATTTCATCCAGTCGTTGGGAGTAAATATCGTCAGTGATGCTCTAGTTAGATTCCAAAAAGCTGTAATGGATAACACCAATGGCAGACCACCTTGTTCTTCCATTGGTGCAATTTTGATTTTGGAAAGTGTTTGGGTCATTCATCATGATCAAGTGATTGAGTTGATTGTTTACGATTGATATAAAGGATCTATTTCTCATTAAAAAAAAAAATCACTATTTCACAGATGCAGCATTGAACACACTTCAAAACATCAAACTTGGACTTTCACAGAGTTCATGTGGAACCCATTTATTGAGTTTCTTTACCTTTCCAATATTCCTGAGATGTTGAAATGCTAACACACAATACCTGAAACATCTCTTTGACTTTCACCGAGTTCATGTGGAACTCATTTATTGAGTTTCTTTACCATGCCAATTTTCTTGAGATTGTCTTATATTATTGAAATACATTATCTGAAATATTTCTCTGACACTTTCACATGGGATTTTTCAACTCGTGTTCTCAGATGTTGATTATCAACTTGCAGAGGGACATCTACCAGCTTGATATTGAAGACATATATCTCCATTGCAAAACTTCAGAAACCAGTGGTACCATTCGAATGTAGTAACTCTGATATAGCAACTCGAATACAACAACTATGTCATAACTACCTCGATGAGCACAACAACTTGACATGTAAAATAACCTTATGGATTTCATTAATCGGACTGACTTCCTCATCTTGGTTGCTTTCCTCACAACGTTTCGGCCGTCTGATCCTCCGGCCTTCTTCAGGTGCATCTCGAACTCGGGAACCGTCGGTCTGGAATTTCGAACCCAACCCTTTATTGAAATTCCAGACCGACGGTTCCCGAGTTCGAGATGCACCTGAAGAAGGCCGGAGGATCAGACGGCCGAAACGTTGTGAGGAAAGCAACCAAGATGAGGAAGTCAGTCCGATTAACGAAATCCATAGTGAAAACCCCTCATCCCAAAAATATAGACAATTAAAATAACCTTGTTGCTCATAACAATCTTGATGTGTACAACAGCCTAAAGGTGCATAACAACGCAGGAGTACAACAACTTTAGAAAGCAAACCATATAAAAAAAAACAAAAAAAAAAAACACTTTTTTCAGCATTAAATGACCCAACGAAGGTCGATATGCTGGTTAAACAAACAAACTATCAGTGGATCTTCACCCCATATTCTGTTAATGTTGGCAGTAGTTTGAAAAACATTATGATCATGCTAACTTGAACTCAGGCAAAAAACAATGTAAATGGCTTTTTTTCATGCTCAAATGTGGAGTATGTAATGTTTTCTGAAAGAGATTGATATCAAATTAACAAAGAAGACCATTAGGAATAAGCAACATATTTTTGTTCAAATATATTAGAACACAAAAATTTTATTTCAAAATCAGACATTTTCCAAAACAACCGAATAGCTTGTAAGTATAATAAACTAAAATTAGAATGTATTTGGTTTGAAGGGAAGTGCTTGCAGTTTTTAAATAAATTAATGATCTACAGTCAGCAAGAACTTTCCTTTCAACCAGATAATAAACTAACATCAGTATTTTGGGAACTGAATCCCTAGAGGATGTTTTCCCAATCATATAATCTTAACCTGTCCAAGTCAAGGGTTAACCATTATCTTCCTCACATATCTTCATAAACTCTGCCTCTTACTCTGTAATCATCTACCTTGAGAGGCTCTTGGACTTTGTAAAGGATGAATATCATTTTAAAAAATTTAAAAAATAACTGGCATCTATTTGGAGATTCATGTCAGTTTACTTACTCATAATAATGTCTTAGATCAAATCCTTAATAACAGATTAAGTGCTATCTGACAAATATTTGGGATCTCGTAAAAATTTCATTATAAAGATACCAAAGATGCATTCTGAAAGCTAAGCAGAGTATTAAGAGACAGGAAAATTTCATTAGAAACAAAGAAAAGAAAACTGAACTGTTAGATGGTATCAGTCCTCCTTTATGGTAATGAATTATGGACAATCGCCTCACAGATGAAGAGACTTGAAGCAACAGAAATGTTCTACGAAAGGATGCTGAGAATACCATGGACCAAGCATGTGAACGACGACAAAGTTTTAGAGAAAAATGGAAACAAAAAGGACACTAATACTTAACTTCAGGAAGAGACAATTGAAATTTCTAGGGCATGTGATGAAAAAAGACGGCTTAGAGAATTTGGTACTCACAGAACAGGCAAGGGAAATTTGATTGGTTGGTTGGTTTAGTGGTATATCAATCTTTATAGGTTATTTAATGCTGAACTTTAAATATTTTGTACACATTTTTTTTAAAATATTAATGTTTTTTTAATGATACAAGTCTTAATAATTAACCCATAGCTGGGAGAGAAGAGGTGGATTCATACCTTTTCCAAGGGTAGTTGCATGTAAGTGAATATAATGAACCAAATTGCAATTGGAACTCTGCTCTCCAATTAACAATTTTGAGCCATTATCCATTACACCAGCTGCACATCCAAGCTTACAGCACCTGATATTCCTAAGCAGTTACCCATGTAGGTACTGACTAGGCTTGACATTGCTTAACTTTGATGATCATACAGGAACTGGGGTTTCAATGTGATGTAGCCATAAACCGGCAAGTGAGGGAGAAAGGAAAACAATGGATAACCTACTTAGCAAGCTTGAGTAAACTGATGTCAGAACAAAAGTTAGAAGAGATAACAAAAAGACAAAATTTATTAAGAGCTACAAAAGACAGGAAATTGTGGAGAGCCATGATTGGCAAAGTCCTGAAGAGACAAAGCATATAGTAGAAGGTGGTTGGGTGCTCATCCAAGGCAGATATAGTGTGTGTGTGTGTTGCTTAATACAGGCTTTATGAACAAATTTTGGAGATGGTAACCATCAATGGATTACAGGTGGAAACCTAAAATTAATATTGAATTTTTATTTTAAATTTTATAATTAATATATTTCATGATGGGTGGTAATAGATTATACACACAATCTAAACTTTATATGCTAAACACATTTCAAACTGTTGCCCAACTAAATAAAATTAAGTAAAATTTACATGCAACTGTCTGTGTGTCTGATTCCTTACTATGAACCAATAGCCATCAAAATAGACAGATTTGAGCCTCACTAGATATCTCACCAGACGAAGCTAAGTTCAATAAATATGTTGGTCAGCCTGTTGAAATTATTCTTTGCATTGATTTTATTGTGAACACATTTTACTTGATTCATCCCGCAATCTTTTTCATGAAGCAAGTTTTCTTCAAAATCTCTTCAACCATTTTGAATATCTCAAGAACCTGTCAAACACTCTTGATATAACTTTGCAACCAATCAGAGGGGACCTAATCTGCGCACGCATGAACATTCTCCCATAGGCTCAGTCAGCAGGGAGACATTATTGAGAGAGTGTATGTCCTGTGTGGTCATTGCTTTCATCCTAACAATGTATCTGCCCACTCATCATGTCTCATGCTGGCTTTTCTTGGCAAAATATTGCGTCACCTATGCATGTCAGACTCTCTACAATTTCTGACTTTGCTTAGCTAAAAATGCTTTTGAAAGGCAGCAAAATGTTTAGTCTGTGGACGAGATTAAGGAGATTCTGAGATGGCAGCTAAAGACAACTCTTATAAATAAAATATATTTAGTATACAATAGTACAAGTGATGGATATAACAGGACTTAAAAATTCCATTGAGCAGGTAAGATTCTATTCTGTTCAATTTTGCACACTTGCTTGATTAAAATTATACATATAATAGTCCTATTCTGTCAGTGATACTTGCCTTAATTCCTGACAACTAACAATCTCTTTCTGGGATCCAAGGCATTTTATAGTACTAGGTTGTCAGAAATAATTTCCAATTTTGGGAACAAATTGTAATGATGGATGTTTCACCTGTCTATTAATCATAGGTAGAATTTAAGAATAAATTTGGAGTACACTAATATACCTTAGTTTTGTATGGCAATGGCAGTATACAGGGTGGGTGAAAGGAAAAAGGTTAATCTCCTCCAGGTCAAGTACAGCACGAGTTATTCTTGTACTTGGACTTGGACTTGTATTGTCATGGAAGAGAATAACATTTTTCCTTTCATGAAGGAAGAAAATTTAAAATTCAGTTGGTCTGTTCTATCCCACCTGCCATATGCACCCGACTTTGCACCAACTGATTATTAATTTTTTTTTTTTTGTGATCATTGCAAATTGTTTTAATAAGGAAAACATCCTATAGTGAAAACCAGTTCAAGAGTTTTTTGAAAAATTTTTCACTTCAAAATCTGTAGAATTTTATTAAAAAAGTATCAAAGATCTACATAAGTGGGAAATAATGGTGAATATGTAATTGAATAAAATATAATTGTAATTTATTTTTTAAAGAATAAAGTTGATAAACAGAAATAATTCATTTATGACTCAACCTAATAAAATCATTTCATTATACATATATGTTGTAGAATACCTACATACGATAATGGGTATGTCCCCATTCACATAAATACAGTCGTAAATACTGTATGTTGGTCTGCAGTTGGTGATTCATTGTGGAATTCACTTGACTCACTTCTAACAGTTGACTACTTCTACACACTGCTGGCAAATCTTATATGTGCTGTTCGTGTCCTAAGTATTATCATTCATTACCAACCTTTGTGTGATTATTCTATTCAGTAACTGTGGGTAATTCAGTTAGCCCGTCATTTGTGATGACTGAAAGTGCTTGCTTTCGTCCAATCCTCCAGTCTACCAACTGAGCTGTTGCTAGTGACCTCTTAGTTTCGTTAGTACACACTTACGCCATCAGGCCAACAATGCGCTCTGCCATCTTCCTACCAGACTCACTATTTATGCCTGCATCGGGGCAACTAAAATTTGCATATGAGACTTACTTTTCGTTTGCCAGAGACTTCCGATTTTATAAATTCAAGCTGGTTTGAATACTTAGTCTTTTTTATTTTTTTCCTATGTACATCTGCCCGCGATATGGGAATTTCGGAATAATCCATTTCTCTTTTAATGCTGGCCGTGATCTTTCAATTCACTTTGCGGGGAGGGGGGGTAAGTCTTCTCGTTCCCCACAGTAACCTTACATAGGTTACAACAATATAATATCCCTATTCTGTCAGTAACTTAATTCCTGACCACCAAGATTTAAATATCGGATTTTTCCCTGGTGCCTAACTACCTAAAGGCCAAGTGAATGAATACTAAAGTAAGAGCTAAGTCAGTGGGTAGTGAGAAGAACAGGCTACAAATAGAGATTTAGATGCAATCAGTGTTAAAATATAACTATTGTTTCAGGCTTTTCTTCCCTCAAGCACCAGAATTTCCTGTGTCTATAGACATCATGGAAATGAAAGTTTTAAAGCATAAATTTTTATAAATCCTACCATGGATTCACAAGCTACGTAAAAGGTATTTCAAAACGAATGTTTAAGTCATCAGATTTCCTAAAACATTTAACAAAAATACTAAATAATACCAGAATTTCTTGAACAGAATCTATTCAACAATTTATATTTTATTTTCATAAAACTTTGAGTACAAAATTTAATTTTGTGGCTCAGATATTTCACAATGTGAAAATCTCAACATTGTAATTGTTAGTAACAATTCACTTTCAATATTGAGATAAAAGTCATTATCATTCCAACAGGTGTTTGAAACAATGAATTTTTTCTTTTTTTTTTTAAGCTTATCACCCCAAGCAAGGCTGGAAGCCACTAGCACGCAAGGGGTTACAGAAGGTTTGGAGGAAGAGCAGATAGGAGTGGTAAAGGAGAGGATGTGGAGAAAGATAGTGGATCGATCAAGGCAAGGGGGTTACAGAAGATTTGGAGCGAGAGCAGATAGGAATGAAAGGTGAAAGGATGTGGAGAAGGGAAGTGGATAGATCAAGGCAACTGGAGATGTCGATTGACGTTACACTTAAACCGTTGGAGATTGTATTTGTCAGGGAAACAGGAATAGGGAAGGGAGTTCCACAGGCGAGATGTGCGAGACATGAAGCTATTGGAGTAGAAGAGACGTCTACATCTAACAGTTTCAACGGTGAAGGGGTGGAAACGGGATGCCAGCCTCGTAGGACGTTTAAATTCATGAGGCCTAGGAACCAGCAAAAGCAGCTCCTTGGAGCAATTACCGTGAAAGTATTCGTAAAAAAGACAGAGCGAGGCAATGTCGTGTCTGTGAGAGAGTGACTGCAGACGAGATGACAGATCAGGGCCAATTACATTGCATATCCATCTCTGGATCTTATCAAGAACCCTGAGGCAAACAGCAGGGGCTCCAGACCATATATGGCAGCAATACTCCATGCAAGGGTGAATGGTTGATTTATAGATTTGGAGGATCGATTCCGGGGAGAAAAATTTCCTGGCTCGGCACAGGGAGCCAACTTTCCTTGCGGTTGATGATGCAATTGACTCGATGTATTTGTTCCATCTCAGGTCAGCAGACAGCGTGAGACCGAGCAGCCGCAGAGAGCAGCTCTCGAGAAGTTGGTCTTCAGACATTCTAATGGGATGCAGGGATGGATCCTTGTGGTGGTTAATAGAGAGCAGTTTTGTTTTAGAGGCGTTAAAGTTAACCATCCATTTCTTGCCCCAGTTCACAACCGATTGGAGGTCCTTTTCTATTCGAACTGCCAGGTTAACTTGGTCAGCATCACTGGATTTGTGTTTGAGGCAGGAGTAAATTGTAGTGTTTGAGAAGAAAGACTTCAAAAATTCATATAAATATTATATCTTATTTGGTAAAACCAACAAATCAGACAGATTCAAATTATGGCAGACACATTATTAGAAAATATTCTATTAATTAATCAACTTCAGACTAAATAAAAATGCCTTTTTATTGGAAATTATTAATAAGATACAATATCACCATTGAGTAGATAACAAGTTAAAATAAAATTTAATCAACATAATTTATGGAAAAAGAAAGTTTTCACAGCATTTAGAATATATATTAAATTATTAATCTGCAAAATTTCAATTTTTCAAGTTCAAGTTTTATGCTTTTCAATTAACACGCTTTCAAATAGAATTTAACATTTTTGTTTTAATTTCTGGGAAGAGGAGTTATTATTTAAACTATTTGTATTTGGGCTATTGTCCTCATCTTTGTTATTTCTAAAAAACAAAGATGAGGACAATTGTTCAAATATAAATAGTGTAAAGATCATATATTTCTGTTAAATATTTGCACATATGTTTGTGTAATACTCAATCCCCAATTTTAGCATAAATAGGAGATAACATTAAGTAGTTAGTCATAAAAACAACTTCCCTTGTATAGTCAATTTTCAGTCACATGAAAACTGTGTTTGTAAAACTACGTCAACAATTCTTGAATATAAAATTTTGTATTTGCATTTTTATCTGCTTTTTTCATTTATTTCATGGCCTTTTTTAATCTTTTAATAAGGCTAAATCTTCACCAATTCATCCGTTTTTTGCTGGTTTTGTTACTACAACATTTCAACTGATCTATTCTCTAACCATCCTCAGGTGCACAATTCACATGGAAAAGCAGAAGGTCTCTTTCTCAGTAATGAACCCCACAAACTGTATCTCATTGTACAAGGGTAGATCAAAAATTATCAGGACTAATGCTATATAAAAAAAATCAATAAAAAAAATTTTTTAAAAATCAATTCGGCATTTAATCTCCTTTAAAGTAGTCCCCTTCTGTAGTCCAGCATTGTTTCTAATGGTTTGGTTGGGTTTATTTTGTTTTACGGCATATCAACTTCAGCATTTTTTATTGCTGGTAATATTTTGCTTTGTCAAAAATCTGTTTCTGGTAATATTTTTCCTTCAAAATTGTATTGCTGGTAATAATTTTTTTCAAAAAGGTATTGCTGGTAATAGTTAAGTATTTGCCCATAGCTGGGACCCTAACAGGTGCTACCTGGGAACACCAGCAATTAAGAGGTGGTTCCACGCTCCTCCTGATCAGTGGCCTTGCTGCTGGATATAGTTTATCGTCTTACCCAAGACGCGGATGTAGTTCAACGTCTTACCCAGGACGAGTTGTTTCTAATGATGGAAGCATTCCTGGAAATCCTTTTCTGGGATAGTGAGCAACTGCCTAGTTGCATTTACTTGGATTTCCTTGACATCTTGAAATCTTGTTCCTTTCAAGTGGAATTAGATTTTTGGAAAGAGGAAAAAGTTGCAAAAGGTGAGATCTGGTGAATATAGTGTTTGTTAGACCCGGGGAATGTTTGCAGATTAATAATTTAATATATATTCTAAATGCTGTCAAAAATTGCTCCATAAGCAATGGTCACTGATGGAACCTGCTGTGAGATGACCACACTCTACACACTTTCCTTTTAAGCACTGCTATAAACAATGGAAGTGATCAAGAACATTATAACTTTGTGCACATGTGTGACAGAGTTCAACAACTATCTGTACCAAGTGGTTTCACACTGTATATTTTCGTTCTACTACCATAGCAACGATCCTGATACTTTTCGATCAGAGCTCATATGCCTGAAAAAGGCCATAGTACAGATAGGCCAAAATGATTTAGCGATAACAAAAGCAACACAAAGAATGAGTTTAGTAACCTGGAATGATAATGACTCTTTTGAAAAATTATAGACAGTAAAATAATAATCTATTTTTGTTTCTCATTTCGTTCATTCCTACTTAATGCACTTATATTTTTATTGCATCTTCCCCACTCCAGTTTCATCTACTAAATCGTAGACAGGATGCTATAACAATCAGTACATTCTTTGTTATTGTATCATCTGAACACTAACCTTTTCAGTGGCAGACACGATGACATAACAGTCAGAGCATCATTTGATATTTAAATGAGAAGCAATTGCAATTCACGGGTAAGCTGCCTAACACTTAAAAAAAAAAAAAAAAAAAGAAAAAAAAGAAAAAGTGATTTATTACTTCAAATGCTGCTGAACAGTTACAAAATTTAGAATATTAAAAAAAAAAAAAAAAAAAATAGTAGAAGCTGGATGTATTATAGCATTTTTCTCCATTAATTGAAATATTAAATAATGAAAAAGTTATTTTAAAAAAAAAAAAAAAAAAAAAAAAAAGAAAAAATAAAGCCCATTTTAAATGACAATCTAAGTTGGGTAAAACACTTAAAATGATTTCTTCTTGATTCTGAATTTCTGGGTTGAGGAGTTATTATTTTCACTATTTACATTCGGACTATTATCCTCATCTTTATTGCTGTTATCACATTTCAAACTTTCTCTCTCCATTGATTAAATAAAGGATTCAGTTCAGAATTCCCTGTAGGTTATCTGGATCAATATACAACTGATGAAGGCCAGAGAGTACAGTTGCTGAAACATTGTTATAACAACAAAGATGAAGACAATAGTCCAAATATAAATAGTGTAAATAATTTAATTGATTTATTTACTAAAAGTAAGATTGATGATATCATGAAGTATTATCAAGGTGATTTAAATTATGATTTCTAAACCTCAAAACTTGTCAAGACTTTGTTGAAATGACTTCTAAGTCTTTTACTTTCACTTTTGCACTATTAGGGAAGGCACGAATACATTTTTTCTCCCCCAGATATGGGTTAAACAGCAAAGACAACTGTTCTATCTAGCCTTGGGTTGCAGCCAGTCTATGAGAAAGATTACTCTGAACTCAAAACAATGGAGAAAGTAACAAGAAAACAGTCCACTGTTTTCCCAAATCATCATGGTAATTTATAATAAAGGAATCCACGGAGAGACATAAACAAAGGAATCATTATCATCAATTCCATGATCGGGTGTGGTCATAGGGTTACTGAGGACCTGATCAGCTCCCTTCATTTAGCTCAGTTGTGTGTCAATATCAGAGTCTCTGTGAATGATTCTTTCTGAAGTCAACAGCCAGGGTAGAGGACTCCCCATTGATAAGATCAACAGCTACATTGTCTGTCATAAAGGCAAGGCTCCAAGTAGGAATATATTGACTGTAGTCTAACTGGGTGAGTGAGGGTTACTGGTAAGTCTATTTTGCCAAAGACAAATTACACATGAATGAAAAAGCAAAGGAATATAACATAAAAATGTTGTATAAACTTGTAGTGAAGATTTGCTACAGGATCAAAATGGAAGGTTGGTATTGGTCACTAATTTGTAGTGAGAGGAGTTATGAATTGTTACAGATGAGGTGGAAAACTTTCAAAGTAAAGGATTTTCAACATGGAAGATTTTATACATATATTTCTATGACTTCAAACATAATCATAGTGGATACTTGTATATTTTTTAAAAAAATCAAATTTACCCCAAGCAAGGCAGCAAAGCCACTAAGACACAATTTGTTACTATAGAAGAATCAGAAAACAGAAACATTACTAAGGAACAAAAATAATAGAGGATTAATCAGGAAGACAGTAGATAATGACTGACATTGCATTTAAATTTTTGAAGATCAAAGTTAGCTTGAAAGCATGGTGCCAAAAGAGTTCCACAAGCAAAACTTTTGAGAAAAGAAACTCTTAGCATAAAACTTATGGTTACATCTAGCCAATTCAAGTGTAAATTGACGAGACCTTGTTGTCCCTCTAGTTCTGCGCTTAAATTCATAAAGTCTATAGATCATAACAAAGAGCTCATGAAAGTATTCATAGAAAAGACAGTGAAGCAACTTTACAGCAGTCGGAAACTGACTGAAGTAGAGATGCCAGATCAAGACTAATAACATTTCTGATTCTTCTTTGAATTTTATCAAGGGTCTCTAAATATATAGCAGGAGCACCTCGGGGTGGTGTAATGGTCAGTAAGCTTGTCTCACTAGAACAATTATGACTGAGTAGTGAGTTCAATCCTCACTGGGTGCCCCCATACTTTCAGCCTTGTGCCACATCTGAGCTACGCTTGGAAAAAATCTCTATAGCAGGAGCACCAGACCATATGTGGCAACAATATTCTAAACATGAATGAATGGTAGACTTATATATTTATAAGATGGGTTCTGGAGAGAAAAATTATCTAGTATGACACAATGAGCCAATTTCTTAGCAGCTGACCTAGTGATGGATTCAATAGTTTTTTCAATTCATGTTAATCTGAGAAGGCACAATGAGTCATTCTTTTAGAGGTTAGCATCAGCCATGCTGATGGGAGGCAGAAAGGGGTCTCTCAGGTGATTAATAGAAAGCAGTTTAGCTTTAGAGGCGTTAAAATTAACAAGGCATCATTTGCCCCAGTTAACAAGAGACCGAAGGTTGTTTTTGACATCAGCCACCAATTTGATCTTATTGAACTAAGCAGACTTACTATCAAGAGAGGAGTAAATGGTGGTGTCATCAGCATAGATACCAAGTTGAGAGCTGATGCCATTGGGAAGTTCATTAGTATACAGTTAGTACTGCGTTAGTATGAAATGATCTGAAAGATTGACTGTTCACAATTTGATAAGAAAAACTGGATTAGTTAAAAAATTTGTCCAAATACACTATAACTTTTCAATTTGTGAAGAAGACTTGTATGCCAAAGCCTGTTGAAAGCTTTTTAGATGTCCAAAGCTACAGTACAAGCTTCCCAGTTCTTACCTAGAGCTTGACAGGCTCGGTTTTTGAAATAAAATAGATATTTTATTTCCCCATTTTTATTTTGTTTGAAACAATTTTGTTTTGAACCATGTTCAATTATGTAGTTTGAATGAAAGGAAGAAAAAAAATAAAAAATAAAAAAATAAATTAAAAAATGGAATGTCCGCTTACCTCATGGTGTGGGGGAAGCATCAAACAGGCGATTGCTTTTAGATAGAGACATTACAGGCAAACCTCTTTTGGGTCGGGTGAATTATGGAAAGGAAGAAATAAACTATAAAACTCAACTGAAAATAGGAGTCTGGGATTTTTTTTTCATTTTAGCAAACGATAAAGCATCATGTTAGTCGGAGAGGAAAAAAAAAAGGACGTATGAGAAAGGTTGTAAGTGATGCAGAGGAAGAGATGATTTGAGAAGAACGAAGGACGAGAGAGATCCTGGGAGAAGCAGAGGAGATTCAAACTACCAAGTCCCGATTACTATATATTACTTATATTGATACACCCAATCTTGGCTTTTGTTTTTTTTTTATTTTAAGCTTTCAAACCACATGCTGACATGTAACAATTGTGTTCCTTTAGCAAACTCATGATAAGTATAATTGGTTAGAAACTTTTCATTTCCTTTTGTCTCTATTGATTTTTTTTATTATAATTTTTTTAAAGAAAAAGTTTTAACACAGAATAATCAGAACAAAGACAAAATAAAAATAAAGTCTGACCAAAATGAAGAATAATAATTCATAGAAAAACTAATCTCAAAGTTCACTTAAATAATTTCCTGTAGAGTAATAGTCCAAAATGTGTGTCATGGTAGGGCAGTAGTTCCCAAATGGTGCAGTACACCTCATAGGTGTGGCCGAAGAGGATAGCAGATGAGTCAGAATGATTGAACGGCAATCAAAAATTTAGAAACAGTTTTAAAAAATTAATATCCAAAGATAAATATGATTTCAAAATTTAAAATATTATGGATCACTTGTAAATTTAAAATATTATGGATCACTTGTAAATTTAAAATATTATGGATCACTTGTAAATTTAAAATATTATGGATCACTTGTAAATTTAAAATATTATGGATCACTTGTAAATTTAAAATATTATGGATCACTTGTAAATTTAAAATATTATGGATCACTTGTAAATTTAAAATATTATGGATCACTTGTAAATTTAAAATATTATGGATCACTTGTAAATTTAAAATATTATGGATCACTTGTAAATTTAAAATATTATGGATCACTTGTAAATTTAAAATATTATGGATCACTTGTAAATTTAAAATATTATGGATCACTTGTAAATTTAAAATATTATGGATCACTTGTAAATTTAAAATATTATGGATCACTTGTAAATTTAAAATATTATGGATCACTTGTAAATTTAAAATATTATGGATCACTTGTAAATTTAAAATATTATGGATCACTTGTAAATTTAAAATATTATGGATCACTTGTAAATTTAAAATATTATTGATCACTTGTAAATTTAAAATATTATGGATCACTTGTAAATTTAAAATATTATGGATCACTTGTAAATTTAAAATATTATGGATTACTTGTAATTGCATGCATGAATCCCATGCAAAAATATCACAATGATAAAAATCAGTCAATAATTATTTATAACTATTTATACTGGGACTCTTTCATCCTTTTTATGGGCCATGTCCTTTCAGGACATCATAGCTCTCCACCTCCCTCTATCCCTTGCAGCTTTCAACAAGTTCTTTCCCTCTGAAACCTCCCCCAGATCAAGTCCTGCCATCCACATGATCTGGGGGAGGTAGCAGAGGAAAGGAACATGTTGAGATAGAGGAAGGTGGAGAGCCATGATTGCCTATGCCCTGAAAAGACATGGCATATAAAAAAAAAAGAAAGAGTCCCAGGAAATAGTTATAAATAATTATTGACCGATTTTATCATTATGATATTTGTGCATTATATCAGGTATTAAGAATATAGTAACTGGGGTCTGCAAATTGGAGAGAGTTATCAATAATAATTTTCTGACATCGAAGTTATCTCCCTTTAACCCTCTGTTTTTATTTTTAAATGTATTTTTTATCACATAAAATTTGATGATGCATGAACAAATTTTCATTCCAAACATATTCCTTTTCAAATTCACTGATGGATTATTTTTGTCTTTGTTTACCACAACTAAATCTCATCTCTCAGGCTTAAGATTGATTTTTTTTGCTTATTCCTGTAGACTTATGTGAAGTATAGGAAGGGTTATAGCCATAAAATACTACTACTGCAGGTTCAGTAACAAAAAAGTCCCCACCCCTGTAAGACTTGGCTTCTAAACTGGTAATTATGTTGGACTACCTTACAAGAATTTCTTGAGGGTATTAGTACAAAGTGAATGCAAACTGTCCCAGATGGTGTTTGATTCCACTGTCAATGCCATTTATCACCAAGTCACCAGCACTTTTTTTAATTATTTCAACCCAAACAAGGTGATAAAGCCACCAAGATGCAAGGTTACTAAGAGTGAAAGAAAATGAGAAAACATTAGTGAGGAGAAAGGACAATGAAAAAAAAAAAAAGGAATCAAGAGGCAGAAGATAACAGCTGATATTACATTTAAATTTTTGAAGACCATACTTGACAGGAAAGAGTTTGACAGTTAAGAATTGTGAGAGAAGAAATTATTAGAATAAATTTATAGTTACACCTAGCTACAAAATAGTAAAATAATCTATCTAGTACTACACTTAAATTCATGAAGCTGGGATAACAAAGAGGAAAGCACAGAATAACTATCATGAAAATACTTTTTTTTTTAGTGAGAGAGAGATAGAGAGAAAAGACACAAAGGGAGAGAGATAGAGAGAAAAGACACAAAGGGAGGGAGATAGAGAGAAAAGACACAAAGGGAGGGAGATAGAGAGAAAAGACACAAAGGGAGGGAGATAGAGAGAAAAGACACAAAGGGAGGGAGATAGAGAGAAAAGACACAAAGGGAGGGAGATAGAGAGAAAAGACACAAAGGGAGGGAGATAGAGAGAAAAGACACAAAGGGAGGGAGATAGAGAGAAAAGACACAAAGGGAGAGAGATAGAGAGAAAAGACACAAAGGGAGAGAGATAGAGAGAAAAGACACAAAGGGAGAGAGATAGAGAGAAAAGACACAAAGGGAGAGAGAGAGAGAGAGAGAGAAAAGACAGACTTTATATTTGTTTGATTAAAAAAAAATATATGAATAAAGTCAGTTATGAGGAAATTTAGCTTCAGTTTCTTTAGGAAGACAAGTCGTACTATTCTAGGAGGAGGCACGGTGGAGTAATGGATAGTGGCTCCAATTGAGGAATTGGGAGCCGAGTTCAAATTCCAGTTGAATCCATTACATTCACTTATATGCTAATACCCTTAGGAAAGGTATGAATCCTCTTCTCCCCCAGCTATGGGTAAATAGCAGGACAGACCGAGTTAAATGGCTTTGAATAGCAATTGGTCTACTGCAGAAAGAAATGGCAACCTAGTGCAGGAAAAATCTGCCTTGTCAGTCATGTATCAAAAGATAGATGATCACCCAAGCGGGTATAACATATGGCACATAACTGACTGAATTGCCTGAGAGAGGAAAAAAAAAAAAAACGAAACAAGGGGAAGTAACTTTGACTGACGAGAGCTTTTATTAATTAAATATACACGATAGGGATAAAATACCATGGGACTTGATAATGTGCTTACAAATAAGACAAAAATATCAATTAGGTAATTTTTTTTTTTTTAATGCAGTCAAACAAAACTGAATAAAACAAGTTATGATTGGTAATCAATCAATACAATTCTAATTAGTTTTTCTCAAGAAACCATTATTTGTTTTTTTTTTTATTAGTGGTTACTTTTTGTTTTTCCAATTATATTTCCTGAACATTTTTAGCATTAATAGAGTATTACTGCCATATCTAAGGTAGTGCAGCCCAGTGCTTACTGGGCCACGACAGAGTTCAAAAGTGATTACAAGGCCTTGTGGGTAATTAATTATTTCCCCCCTCCCCCACAACCTTTATCCCACTGACAAAAAAATAAAAAAATAAAAAAAATTAAAAAATTAAATTATTAGCCTCTTGCTACTATCACTATGGCAGATGTTTGAATGAGTTACATTCCTTCGTTCAGCTCTGACCCTCACAGCTAGGACACACTAATGACATGTTCACAGTTGCAAATCATGTCCATTCTCTTCATGTTTCTTTGATAAAAAGCAAGTTCCACTCACACAGGTTCTTCTCCAGAACGGTTACTTTGTGGAATAAACTCCTGAGAGAATGCTTCCATGACAACTACACTCTTGATTTCTTCAAGTGCAGAGTCAACTGATATCTGTCCAACATATTCTCATATGTGCACTGCTCCCTCCCTCCTTACTCCTCCATGAGTGGGCATTGGGCCTTGTATTGAGTGAATTAACAATTAAAAAAATGTATATCTTGATTAGAAAAAAAATCAGAAAGCAATAAAGAACTAAGATCAGCAAATTTTGACAATAAATAAATACAACTCTAAAGTGTAAAAAACAAAACTGCATTCATGGTTATGTCTCTTCCTTTGTGTTTAACGACTTGGATCACTGGGGGGGGGGTAGGAAAATAGGAAAAGGGAAGACAAAAAAAATAGGGAAGACAAAAGAAAAGTGGAAAAAAAAAGTGAAAAATAAAAATATATATAGGAAATAAAAATATATATAGGAAAAAATATATATATATATATATATATTAAGAGAAAAAGAAAAAAACAACTTTCCTATCAATACCATGTCAAACAATGAATTCATTAAAAAATAAAATAAAAATTGTAAGTTTTATGAAGATATTTTAAGAAATATTTCCCTAGCTAAAAAGAGAATTTAAATTTAGGTGTGCCAACAGTTACAAGTTGTCTATTTTAAAAATTATACAAATAATAGCCCTGTTTTGTTCATAATACTCCAAACAACTGACAATTTATTCTTGGTTATCGATACATTTCAATCAGAAGAAACTGTTACAAAATAATTCTGCATACATAGAATTACCATATTCCATCATTAATGGTTACATTATTTACTGACCAATTATAAATCTTTGTAGATTTTCAATACACAACATTCAGAATGTGTAGCAAACACCAGGCTATAAAGTGGTTCCAACCCCCACATAAGAACCCTGTTGGTAGCAGAGCGTAGTCACCCTGCTAAATGTGACATTTTCTATTCATTTACACTGTTTACATTACTCTTCTTTGTTGTTGTTACTACCATATTTCGGCCATTGTGTCCTCTGGCCTTCATCAGGTATATATCAATCTGGTTATCCTCCAGGGAATTTCAAACTGAACCCTTTATTTAATCTACAGGAGTAGACTGTTCTTATAAGACTGCCCATGTCTGGAGATATCTAGTCTAATTCTTATTTTTAGTACTGCTTAGTTACTGCTCACCCCATTTCCACTGAGTCCAAGTAAACACTGCCCGACCCAGGGATTGAACTCACAATGATGTCACCAAATTCACAAACCAACGCTTTCATCTACTAGGCTATTATCCTGTAGCCTAGTGAATTTGTAAACAAATCCCCATTTTGCCAACCATTAACACAAGCTCGTTAGATAGGTTATCCACGGCTTTCCTTTGTTCCTCTTGTTTCAATGTCTTGTGAGTGTCAAGTTCTCCAGGCCCTCTTTTCTCATTATGTGCCTTAAAAATTTCAACTTTTTCTGATATGTACAAGTATCCTTTTTGTTCCCATTTTAATTTAAACTTCCTCTTTACTCATATGCTCCATCCATGATATTCTCAGCATCCTTCTGTAGAACCACATTTCTATTACCTCAAGTCTCTTCATCTGTAAGGAGATTGCTGTCATATAAGAGGATTGATGCTACCTAACACTTCAGCAGTCTTGTTTGTTTCTAATGAAATTTTCCTGTTAATATTTTTATAGCTTTTGGAATGCATGATTTGCTATGCGAATATGCCTTAATACATTAATGAAAACAAAAACCTAAGTAAATAAACTTATTCTTTTAATTAATCCATTATAGAATACTTATCCAGTAATAATTTCATAAAATTATCAAGTCTTACTTACACAAGATATTTTGTATACTGACAATAAGATTAAAAATAAATACATTTATTTCCCTTGGGTCTGACCTAATAAATTATTTAAGATATGATTTTCTATATTGTTTTAGCTGTAATACTGTCACCTCTCAACTACAAAACAATGGTTAACAAGCCAATCTTGCAGATTAGTCATTAATGAAGTCAACCTCAGTCCTCGGTGGATGCCTCATTATTGTGACTGTGCCAGATTTAGTTAAGCCTGGTAAACATCAATAGTAGGTTAAGTCAATAAGCTTATTATATGAAAGCTCATCACCTCATTTTTTTTTTTTTGTTCTTTTCATGGATTGTTTTTTTTTGTGCTGTTTAAAGGAATTATGAAAAGAATGTGATATTGTAAATACAGACACAAAATGGTATCTCCTGTGGATGTTCCGTGTAGGAAGACAACTGCTACTGATATCCCAGTTTAAGCGTTATATTATGAAGATTATTATACAAATGGAAAATATAAAGACTTCTTACAAAATTGAAAAACTTTTATCCAACAAATACATTTTGGTTTACAATATATACACATGGCCTGAAGATTCTACTCATGCATGAAACAGACTATCGCCATTCGGTATTGACCTCTGTACCAACTCCTATGTTTACACATGCTCTATCCTGTATGTGTGTGTGTGTGTATATATATATATATATAAAATCAATGTAATGAGAACGAAAATATATAAATTCTAACATTCACAGCATTAATTCAAAAGAGGGTTCAATACCAATAGTAGAGCAAAAATTATTTATTATAATTTTTTTCATATAAACAAAAACAATTTACTCACGACAAAGATGCAACTTTGTTTCAGTGCATTTAGTTGCACCTCGACTCATGAGAACCAAAATGGTTAGCTTTGTCATGAGTAAATTGTTTTTGTCTATGTGAAAAAATTGTTATTATATATATATATATATATATTCCTTAGAATTTACCTGTAGAAAATATGTATTAAGATAAAAGACAATAGGAAAACTGTTGTTTTAGCAGACACGTTTTGTCCAATGTGGACTTTTTCAAGGCAAAAAACAAAATGAATTTATTGAAACAGAGTATCTATAAACAACAAACAAAAAGTTTTTTAGCAACTAGAAGAATTTAGAAACACTATTGTACCTTCATATGGTCAATTAAAAAATTATGCCAATTATTTAGTTTGAAGAGAATATTTTCCCATTTAGAAATATTGTATGTATTGTGCTGTCAGATTCAAGCATTTTCTTTTGATTTCTTGATATATTTGTTGTCTATGTTGGCTTGAAGGAGTAGTGATTCTGTTAGGAAAGGTGATATTGGGGAAAAACCTGGGCGTAGATTAATATTTAGATAATATTTAATGGTGGCACTCTTGAATTAATCTATGCTTAGGTTTTTCCCCCCAATATCATCTTTCCTAATAGAATCACAACTCTCTCAAGCCAATGTACACAACAAATATATCATGAAATCAAAAGAAAATGGTTGAATCCGATAGCACAACAATACAAGTAATTGACGTAATTTTTCAGTTGATCATATGAATATACAATAGCTTTTCTAAATTCTTCTAGTTGCTAATGACATTTTGTTTGTTGTTTATAGATACTTTGTTTCAATAAATTCATTTCGTTTTTGCCTTGAAAAAGTCCACATTAGACGAAAGACATCGGCTAAAACAAGTTTTCTTATATATATTAAGGAAAAAGACAATAAGATAATGATATTTTTAGATATCAAGAACAATATTGGAGAAAAATGTATGACAAAGTAGAAAAGTTTCCTTGTAATGTATCTCATCCTTTAGGACTTCACTGGACTAAATCCAATATTTTGGTGTGACTACACATATGCATGAACAAGGGGTGCTGGGAATTTTAAATTAAAAAAACTTTTTTAAACCTAGCTGATTTCATTTAGATTCTTTTTTTGTTTTCATCACTTTTGTTATTAGATATCCCACACTGGGAGAATAAAAATCCTGCCAGGAATGGTGAAATGTTGCAAGAACCCTGGCACAAATTTACTATAGATGATAGAAAGGAAAATAAAATAAAAAATGCCCAATTGGAGAATACTGCTCTCATAATAAATCAAACACCTATATTGGTTTCACTACTATAATACTTTCATGTTGGTTAACATGTCACTCACCTAACAATCAAGAGTTCCATAACCCATTAGGGTTATAGGGGCACCACATGTACTGTAGCCATGTTTCTGGGGCATGATAGCATGATGGAGCCCAACCGTCTCCAGACTAGTTTGAATTCAAAGTATTCCTTCTTCTAGACTGGTTGCCACCCAAGACTATAGAACTTAAGTTTACCCTACTATTTTACACATGGCTGCAGGGAGAAGAGATGGATTCTTACCTTTCAAGGGTATAAGTGAATTTAACCGAACACAATGAACCCAAAAGAATCTAACAGAATGTAATAAATGTGAGTAAATCTAATGATCTAACAATAGTTGCATTAAAACACAAAAGGTAAGCCACAACATGACAAATCCTTAACAACATAAAGGTGCTTAAACTGCTAATAAGTCTTTGAAAATGACTAGAGGTAAAATTACTTAGACATGGGAAGATATAATTACAAATATGAACCAGAAAGCACAAAAATGATTATATATATATATATATATATTATATATATATAAAATTTCTGTTTATACATTATCTTATTATATAAACTTTAAGTTAATAAATGCTCCGTTTTTTTTTTTTTTTTAAATAAACAGTATTAATTACATTTACTAGCCTGAATGTTCAAGAAATTTCATAGAAAATCTGCTTCTCTGACAGTAATTAAACCTGTAACCTCAATGGGAACCATCATTTGATCTGATGTGCTGTTAACCATTCAGCTACAAAGAAGTATCTGGTTAGTAAATTTGGACTAACAGCACATCAGATCAAATAAAATAAAAGACAGAGAACATCACTGGAAAATACAAAAACTTAAGGAATCAGCACATATGCTAGGCCACAAAAATCTCCTGAGCCAGCCAAACATACAAATGAATACAATAAGGGAATAATATGGAGTGCTAGAGAAAAGCAATGACAACACAAAAATTACAATATAAGCTCTGCTAAAAAACATGCAAATAATAACGGAAAACTTGTAATATGAGCATTGGTAAAAAAAGATTTTGCCGAGACATTAGGTTTATAAGTCCCAGAAATTCATACACAGATGTCCTTATGGCCCAGTGGATGAAGACATTGGTTAGATCCAGTGACTAGACACAAAGAGTTGTGAGTTCCTTAACAGGCCACAGCAGTGGTGAACCAAAAAACTTGGAAAGTTAAGTTAAAGTTATTGAAATAACCTAGACATGGAACTAGAACAATCTACCCTGGTGGACGAAATAAAGGGTTTGGTTTGAAATTCCAGTCACCTGAAGAAGGCTGGAGCATAAAATGGCTGAAATGTTGTGAATATGGCAATGAAGATGAGGATAACAGTCCGAATAATGTAAATAATCATAATACCTCCTCTATAATACCGATGGATACTATTTGAAATTATTTTATTTGTTCCATTTTTCTGTACTTCCAAAGAATAGTATATGGACACATGGAAATTCCACAGGATGCTGACATCTAGAATTATCCCACTAATGCTTCTACTCCTCACGCACTCTTTGCCTGTATCTTCACATATGCTTCTTTATCCCTTTCACAGTTACGTCCTCTTATTTTTAAAATTTATTCAAACAGATTAGCTTTATATCAAATCACTCGCACTGCTGATAAAAATTTGTCTGAATTTTGGGATGCAGAGTTATTATTTACATGCAGACTATTGTCTTCATCTTTGCCAAAGGTGAGGACAATAGTCCAGGTGTAACTAATGTAAATACTGATTAAAATTGTTTGAAACTCCTATTTTTATTTAAAATAAGTGTATAAATATAAAAATAAATATATAAATAAAATATAAAAAATACAAATAAAAAAAAAGTCAATATATTGCTTTGTTGGTTACTCAATAAGTAAATCAATTACCATCCACATGACAAATATAACAATTGACAACCATTATCTTTAAAAGATATATGAGGGGATGCTGAAAATTTCTCAGGTCAAGCAAAGAAAAATAAATAAATCAATAAAAAAAAATCTGATATCTAATCATATTTTGTAAAGTGGATGAAACTGAGAACTTTTCAGGACCCCTTCAAATAAAAAAACAAAAAAAAAGAACTGAAAACATTTGCACAAAAATAAAAAATCTTTTTACAATTACTATATCATTCAGTCATCAAAGCATTTTTTCCTCAACTTTCTATGACCTTATGCCATTTTCCAGACAAATTGTGTATTTGATTATAAAAAAAAAAAAAAAAAAAAAAAAAAGATTGCGTTTTTTATTTGTTGAATTCTTGGAAGAATCTAGAACTTGTTAATTGATAAGACGAGGTGTATTGCATGAAGTGAGATGAATGACAGTTTGATAGAGACAGAATCTAGTGAGTACACCACATTTGGAAGAACTTCCTATACTAGCCTTGAGACTGCTTGCTACATTGCATTTGTAATAAAAGAATTCATTTCTGTTCCAATCCATCATTCAAACACATTATCTACTTCCTTCCTTTGGCATGTTTTGGGTGTGCATGTGGTGTAAAATCAGCTTGGAATGAGAAATCAAAAAATCAAGTTTGAATTCTGGTCAAATTTGTTATATTCCCTTGCACGCAAATATCCTTGGTAAAAGTATGAATCCACCCAGTCTCCTACCAGCTATGGGTTAAATAGAAGGATAGATTGGGCTCTCTAGCTATAGATGTCAACAAGTCTAAGAGAAGAACAATTCTGAATTATAAACTGTAACAACCCTTTGGCAGGGTACAGCACCTGGAAGCTATTCCTGCCAGGGTTACAATGAAAACATTGGTAGCAGAATGTTGAATGTGATCAATGGAAAAATATAAATGTTCAGATATGACATTGAACTGCAATGGTGTCATGCAAAAGATCTTTCATACCGGACAATGGATAA